>NIJG01000009.1:234174-278776 GCA_002201625.1 Euglossa dilemma
ATATTGAATTAATATAAGAAATACATAAGCGCTCTATTATATGGTACATTACGAACAAATTTTATTGCTACCTTCAATAATTCTCAACTAGGAAACTTACTTTTACAATTTGCACTTTAAACAATATATCTAGCATAAAGCAGGTATACATCGTAACAACTTCAACTATAACTCGCTATACAAAAAAATTTTAATATGGTTATACTGGATATTTAAATATTATGCAACCAAATAAAATTATATTTCAGTCATACTTAAAATTTTGTATAATTTATTAAAATATTTAAAGATCATGATACGTTTTGCAGATTATCTAACACTCTACAGCAATATATTCTTTTTAATCGAAAAGTCATAAATATGAACTATTTATATAAATATTGAAAAGATGGGAATCAATAACGATAGAGGTATAATATGAAGATTGAAATTACGATAAAATGTACATAAAACTGTTCACAAGACCCTATTATAAAGTTTTAAGAGAAAATTGCTCATGGATAAAGGTTTCGTTACACATTCATACTTAAATGATGGCATGATATTGCGATATTGTAACTACGCTCTTAGTATATTGTAGAATAGACGGTTTCGCTGTAGAATAAAGTTTAATTCTTAATTGCCCAGAATAAATTCTTCAATTTCCTGGTTTATATTTTTTACCTTAGTCATTATAGAAAATTATATAAGCTATAGTCACTCATAAATATCGATATAGAGGTGACTCTGGTAAAACGTCGATATCAAGTTAAAAAAAAAGTCGCGTTATAAAAATCGCAAACAATAAGCAAAATTGCATTTTAGAAATTACTGTTTTAAATAAAATAAATTATATGTTTGTTTATAGAACAATATATATTGATTTATTTTACCTGCGTGCATGTATTAGAATATGTATCGTAAAATGCAAAATTAATAAAATTAAAAATTGCACATAATATTGACAATTTGTATATATTTAAATACATATGAATGCACTGTGTTATGTAATAACTGAGTACAATAAAAATAGTTTTGAAAACAGGATCCATGGGTTTATGAATGTTTTTCTGTTAAATTGCTGTTATATTGCTAATAGAAGCAATAAATATTGCCATTATATAAAAATGTTTCTTTAGAATTTGTACCTAATTGAGATAAATAAAAAGCTTTCTGTTCATTTGTATGCGCTTAGTTTCCATTAAAATTAAAACCTTTGATGCGATCTGATTCGTTTACCAATTAGACTTACGGATCCATTTTTCAGAAACGTTCTGAATTGGATAATCGTTATTTGAATCATTGCATTTACGAGAATAAATTTCTGATTCACTCGATGCACCATTTTGGCTTCTGGGCCCTTTTTCAGAATCGTCCTCGATTTCTGAATCGCGTTTTATAAGTATCTCTTTATACGATGTTACCTGTATATTTCTTCAAAGTGAAAATATTTTCGACTATGATAGTACTACATATTTTTAATATCACTATCTCGATGCTATTTTTTATTAGGAAACAAACTAATAATTATTGAAATAAATGATCAGGTATGATGTAAATATAAAGAGAAAATGGTAAGACAATTAAGAATTAGAGCATCTAACGTTTTGTACCTATTAATGTTGAATGTACTTCTTTTTAAAATGAGTCATCCAAAAATACAGTTGTATATTTTAAATATACGTCACTCGAAATATATATATATATATATTTTTTTGAGAATATACTATTTAACGCGTCTAATAGAAGAATATTTTATACAGAAATAATTCATCGCTTTTCAAACACGATTATTAAACAACGAAATATAAAATGTATATTATGATTACGTGCATTATGTAATAGTAAATTGGAAACTATCTTCACATTCTATGCGATATAGTATTTTTGGTTGATTCATAGTTGAAAGAAATTAGCGTACGTAGCTTTAAAGTTAATAGGATTTTCTTACACTTTTGTTAGAACAGTGTTTGAAAATTTCGAAGGATTTATAAGGAACTAAAATGTCGTTTCACGATACTTAAGGTAATTAACAGAAATGTTGTGTGAATTGTAAAGATGGATGCGCTACCTGTGAAAAAATATTTATAATTAGAAACTTTTTGCATTTATGTAATCTGTAAATCTGTTGGAACAAAATTTTTGCTTTGAAAGTTAATTGGAACGTAACATTACTGTGTTAAGAAACGAAGCATAAGGATCAATAAAAAACATCGACATACCGCTACAAAGCAAATGGTTTTCTTCGTAATATCCTTCTTGACAGTAGCAACGTTTTCCGGACATGGTAGTGTTTAGTTGTATGCAATGTGCACCGTCAATACATTCAGAGTCATCATTACAGGAAGTACGTAACGCTACAATAGTAATATACATATATTTATCACTTATAGGATGATATGAATATTGTGCTCATTGTTAGTGAATGGAATAAAAATCTTTTTGTTTAATTATACATATGTTATACACATGGTACATTATACATATGTGCATACTTACTATATTATCCTAAACTACATTATATATTGCAAACCTTACATACCCAATTATATATATATATAACTATCAAAAAAATAAAAATTACTTGTTCCAGATACCTTATTTTTGCAATTTCTAAAAACATATACCTGCTTTTGAGAAAATTGACTATTCAGATAAAAACATGATAATAATTATTTATTTATTTTCATTGAACAATATATTTAATTATCTATTATAGACTGGTATTTCTAGTGTTAATGTGTTATATATTTTTTATATTGTATGTACGTTTAATGTTTGTTGTATGTATAATATGCTTAAATGAAGGATATTATAGGTTCTGATACATGTATTCTCTTTATTATGCTTTTATTCAATTAGATAATTACCAAAGATATTTTTCAGTATCATAAGAAATAATATATTCGTCGATAACTTTTATTTTTTATATCTTTATGTAATAACATCAATTGATTAAAAATACATATTAATGTATTGATTATCATGTGTATGAGTATCAAATATACACATATTAAGTAATAATCTTTTTTTTTAAGTAAATGTTTCAACGATTATATATTAATATGAAAATGTGGTTAGTGAAAATTGATCCATCTTAATTATTTTCATTGTTTTATCGTACTTCGAACATTTTGATGCATTCGTTTTATGAGAAGAAAATTACTCGTTTAATAGTTGCAAGTTTTCTTCATATTATGTATTCTATATTCTACAAGCTTGCAAATGATATGAGAATTTTATTTCAATTTGTAAGATTCAAATACATATATAGATAGCAATATTAATATTAAATTTAATATTAGTATCTGCGTAAATGTATGTTTGTGTATATAAACATACAAATATATAAATAAGAATAATTAATAATTACTACTAGACACTTTAATTTATATACTTTACGTTGTACGATAATTTTGTGAATAAAAATTTGATTTCAATTTGAAACACATAGGTAAGTATGAGATGCTAAAAGTATAACATGGATATTTTGATTATTTCATAATTTAATTCGTTAATAATTAACTTAATGAATCAGGTACTAGTGGACTATTTTTTCACTACTTCAAAATTATATTTTTAAATCGAGATTTTATCACATCCAAGCATTATATATCATCGAAAATGTTACATACGAATCTAGGCAATGTAATGTTATTACTTTGTATGTCAAATCTTTTATATGGTTAGAAACAAGTTTACATCTACTTTTAGTGTACACCAAATGTGCCTAATTGCCATAAAAGCTCGGTGCGTTTTAACTTCACGCTAACACGCAATTTCACGCAAATGTATTCTGGACACGACTTTTAACAGTCGATCAATTTTCAACCTTTGTATATAACAGTCTACAATTTTACGTGAAATGATCTGAAATTCAATGTCCTTAATGGTATAGCAATTATTTATAGCGATCCTATAATCAAATCAGACAACTATATTAACAAATTATTTCTATTTCCATGATTAATATTTCCTAAACCACAATTTTCAAATACTTCATAGAATTTTTCATTCAAACGCTAATACGAAACAATTTATTACAAATTTTCTACAGATACTCCATGTTTTCAATATTTAATACTTTTTTACTTCTTTAGTTTTGATGGAGCGATTTTCACGTTAATTTCTATTTTTCTCATTGAAATTTTACGTTGAAATTTTCTGGAAATAATTGGAATTTTATTTTAGATTGCTTCTGCTATTGAAATTATGATGTTATTAATTGTCGCAATAAAATACACGAATATGAAGCTTACACGCAGATAGGAAACTTAGAATTCTGATTTTATTGTATAGAAATTTCCAACGAAATTTTGTTTCTGTTAAATTCGAAGTTGCAATGACAAGTTTAAAAATAATATATTGGTTTTCTTGTTTGCAATGACAAATAACGAATGTACGCCGGGAAAACCAGTAAATTGATGTTAGAGTATATGGTGAGCTACAATGGTATTCTTAAAGCTTTTCAATTTGCATAGATAACCACTATGCTGTTACCAACACTACCATATGTTCACATATTGCAACAGAACACGTGAGTATATGCAAATGATAGTAGTACCTTGTGTACCAAGAAATTCAATTTCTTTTCTCAAAACTTCGATTTGATACTTTTACGATGCGAATGTAACGTACCGTGTAACAACAATAAATAGCGAGACGATATTTCATACAGTTGATACAAATGCTTTAGGTAAATATTGTAAATATATTGTACAAATCAAATAATAGTACAAAGAAAAAAATATAGTACACTTTGCGATTTGCATTACATTGCAGATAATACTCTTAAATACTTTGGATAAGTATTATAAATATAATATATAAATTAAATAATGATAATAACAGCAATAGGTATGTATAAATCACCTCGAATATGAATGAAGTGTTAAATAAAAATATAATATACTTAAGTAACTGTGTAACTGATATTTTATATATTTTACACGAACATTTTGAGTAAACGCTACAAATGTAACAGCAATAACAAAAAATACAGATAACCTCGAATAAAAATGGTGATCGCAAAATAAGAATATTAAAAAATTACTAATTACCTTTGAATTTATTGTTACACGCGCCATTAACGGGTGCAGAATAATCCCCACAAAGACAACGTGTTCTTCCGTCTCGAGGATCAGCCATGCATGTCGTATTTTGAATTCCGGCGCAATCGGGCTCCAACTTACATTCGCGAGCTTTTCCAACTGAAATTAAAACGAATCCTGATACGTGAAAGGATCCAATTCTTCGATGCGAGCTTTCTTGTGTTTGTTTATATTTCCTTGATAATAATATTTTTTTCGTATTTGTATTTCATTAATGATATGATATAACATTTGTATGTCAATGAAACCAATGTGTATTTGTATTTGAATTTTTGAAATATTTGAAAACAATTCTATTGACGTAACGTATAAAAGAAATCGCTTTTAAAATACGATATGAGTCATTCGTGAAGGATATAAAATGTAAAATAGTATACTCGCACATTTTTTATTTCTTAAGTTCAGAGAAATGAATGTAAAGAAAACATAAAGGTATAAGGGTAGTATAGAAGAACAAGGAAATATACGCGCAGTTTTCTTAACATAATCAATATCTCTCTAATTGTCAAGTTGTAAGAAGTTAATATAAACGAAGTATATAAACGATTTTCTTAATACAAATAAGCTTTTTATAATTATTAATTTTCGTGAAATTAATAGAAGGAAATTATAAAAGCATAAAAATAATAATTACTTCTTTTTTAATTGTTAAATTGGAAGAATACGATTAATATCTCAATAATTATATAACATGTAATACTAAAGTAATCACAGTAATATTACCATTTCAATTATTTACTTGTTTGTAAGGTTCTCATACTAATTTTTATCTAACCTTTGGAAGGTAACGATATTAAAATAAATAGAAATCTCTGAAAAAACACTCGATATAATCTAAAAACTGAAAAAATAATTAAAAGCTCCTGGAATTATTTCAAAAGTTGCTTCAACGAACCTGGTGTAGGTGGTGGTGGAGGATTTTGGTTTTGCGTTTGAGGGTTGGTTTTGCCAAAAGTCGTAAGGGCCCAGGTGGAGGTAGGTGATACGAAGAACACCAACAAAAGAAAGGTCGCAAATATTTGGGAAATACTTGACTTCATCTCTTCCGGATTTACTTGTTGCAGCCTCGATGTACTTGAAACCGTCCAAGTGATCGACACTCAGTTTAATCACAAACCACTTCAATCTCAAACTAACAAGATCCGAATTTCTAAAACGGAAGCCACTCGTTTCTCTTCACTCGAGTAAATCAACCCTGATTTCCTCTTTTCTTTTCCTTCCTTCAATTATCGTGCAAAAAAAATGAACGTCCACAGGGGTTTAAGGAAGTTACTTCAACGTACACTGATATATTTAGATTACCACTGTCGAATTAATTTACACCGTTACAGATAGTAACGGTGAAATTTTCGAAGGAAAAACGGGGGTGAAAAATCTGCTCGCACTTTTGAGTCGATTGCTATTCGAACAGAATAGTATTACGTTCTATTCCAGAACTGCGTGTTACAAGGACGTTGGAAGGCCTTTTAAGCCTTTCGGGTATCCCCACCCCGTGCCCCATGTGCTGCCACCACCGTGGCAGAAAACACTCTAGACGAAAACGTAGCTGGCCTACCACGTCGTCGAAGAATCGGAGTGTGCTCTCGCTCCCTTAAGTTTCGATCGTGGTAGCAGTCGTAGCCAGGAGAAACATAACGGTTCCGTGCTAGGACAAAGCATCTCGACTTTAACTTTGTCACGGCATATTTTACTTTCACACGTTCGTTACGTCGGATATATAGATTTTCTCAACTAGCAGCTGAATAATTTGTTTGTAAATGAATGACTGGCTTGGATATACGTCGGAACGTTGGTACATAAGTGTGTAATTAAATAAATTTGGTAAATTTAGAAACGACCATGAACGTTATTAAAATGATAAATATTCGAGTTTGAGTATGTTTATTATTGTATTTGTCGTATACTTTACACGGTTAAATATTGGAGAACAAATGGAAGTTATTTTTACAATGCTAAAATTTTTCATTATATTCTGAAAGACTAGATTAATGATTCCGTGATTATTATCAGGTATATTATCGGATAATTGTGGTACTATAGTTTTTGGTGTACTAAATCTACATATTTTAATGAGTAGGTATGTATAATGATAATGGAAAATATACTTCTGCCTGGACAAATATATTTTATTACGAATAACTTTATATAGTAGATATTTAACTAACGATAAGTAATTGAATTGCAGAAAAATTGTTTTAGAATTGTTATATTTTATTATGTTAAAAGAAATTAAGTTACATTACATGTATAATAAATAATAAATATTATTCCATGCTATTATTTATAATAATATCCTATATTTGTATAAGAAATGAATAAAAATAATATTGATGAATACAAAAATATGGCCATTATAGCTTTATTATAACTATGTGCATATTTATTATCTCGAATAAACAGGTAAAAACAAAATATTTAACAAAGTAAATCAAGATTCCTTTTTGAAATTTAAAAAAAGTAATACTAAACCACTTTTTAATACTATCACTGTCTAAATGACTATTTTAAAACATTTGATTAAAAATTTTGCATTTAACGTTATCGCTGTGATCTCTTCGTGATTTTCTTCAAATATATATACTAGTAGTACGTATGATAAATTTTTGAATATTTTCTCTTGTTCTATTTTTCTTTTTTCTTAAGTTTCTTTTATCCATCGGTTATTTACTGATCGTGGTAGGTATAATACAAAAGATTATTCAAATGTGAGTATAAAATTAATTTATACAGGGTGAGTCAAAATTCGTAGCACAATCGGTTAGGGGCTGATTCTACGACAGAAAATAAGGATAAAGTCAAATTTGAAGTTTGCCTAACAACGTAATGGTATACTCAACCGATTAATATTTTTCATAAATTCTGTATAAAAAGAATTTGGTGGTCAAACCTTAATACGATAAGAAGCACATTTTACCTATCAAAAATACCCGAGAATCATATTTTCTTGTAAATAGAAATCGTTGTTTTGTATTATATATCGATAGGTACAGGATTTCTTTAATAACACGTAGTTAGATTTCGAAAAAACGAAAAAGTGTTTTGCAAGGCCGTGTAATACCTAACAATGGATTTTTTTCTTTTATTGAGAATTTACAGATTCATTATTTCTAATAAAGTAGTAATAGAGATACCTTTATTTTCTTTTGTACTTGTTTTATCTTAAATTAATTTTTTAATCTCTATTTTAATTAAGAAGGGTCTAGTGCTTAAAAAAAGAGGCTTTCAAACTCGAAAAATTAATTATATTACTTTTTCGTCATAATTAAACGAAATATATTCATTAAAATAATCATTAATTAATCAAAACTCTTATATATGAATGTTTTCTTCGTGTAATATTTTACAAAACATCACACTACGCAAGATCATAAAATTCGATATTCGGCATTAAGCTTTTCGTGAGGAATATACGAAATATTCAAATAAAATAATTTTGTTTATCGATTTATTTACGATTTATATTTTTCATGGTTACAAAGAATGTCGATATATCAACGCAGCTCCGTGTTGTTACTTTTCTGTAGCGAAAATATTTTCAAATGCGAAGGATTAATACTATAATAACCAAGAATAATTAAAAAATTTCAATATTCTAAAATTTCAAAAGCAAACCTGATACAACGCGCATTTCTTCGAATAAAAGGCATCGAATTTGCCAGGAATTTTATTATAATTTTTATAAACGCCCATTTTAGTAAGATAAGTGGATTTATCGTGGATTAATAAAAGGAACTAATAAAATTCATAAACCGAGCAGATTAAAAATTTAATTTTCTATTACGCTGTTTTTATAACATGAAATTAAGTGTGGATAACACTTTCAAAGTGTAATGAGCAATATTTAATTATATTTGTCTTGCATGAAAGATGATGTAACTTTTTAAGTTTTAAATCTGATAAAAAATATTTTTAATGATTTTATAATGTTTAGCAAATCTAATACTTTAGGTGACACTAAAAGTGTGACTATCGATTCAAAGTTACCAATAAATATCGATAATATCGAAACGTTATCGATAAAACATTGATATACCGAATACAAGCTATCAAGGTAAATTGCAACGTATTGATTGCCATAAAATTATTTAAAATATATTTATGTTTACCTGAAGCAATTAGTATTCTTTCCAATGTATCTTTAACTGTAACATCGTTTTCCTGCTTCAAAAAATATTCATAGCTACGTTGTAAATTATATGTCAGAAATTTACAAATATGTACATATGTTATCTCTAATAAGATATAAGAAAACGACATAATTTTGCACTATCTTATCATAATTAATGCGTTGCATTTTTCTTAGTCACTTTTAGTTTACTATAATTTATCAATATTCGATAGTCACGTCCATAAGTGACTCTTTTACCATTAATGACGGATAGCAGAAGTTTTGTATTCGATGGAAAATATTCTGAAAAAGATCTTTTTGTGTCTAAATAGTAAATTTAACTATATAGACATCACCCCTAAAAATTATTCACGTTTTTGATGTTGATAACAGAAGTAGCGATGTTAATAGCTATAATATAGTACTTTTTTGAACTTTCTCCCTAATGAAGAATGGTCTAAGCGGATTTTTCATGTATTTAACAAATTTAATAATTTATATTTAACCATCAACTATAGACAGACAGTTTTTTAACTCTCACGAGAGTACTGAACGTGTCATATTGAAGAACGAATGATACTATGATTGTATATTTCAAGTATTAATTGTTACATACAAACAGGTACGAGTTAATATAAAACTAAAAATACGAGTTAATGACCTCAATAATGAACAGCAAAAAGAACAAAGTACTATGCACACGTCGACACACATGCAGACGCAATATTTGCATATTGATTAATTATTTCAGAAACGAGTTCATATTAATTATATGTATAATAGCGATATAAGCATGTTATATGTAAAATACAGGGAAACAAACGAATCACATTGTTCATGTTTTGCGATGGAATAATTTTATAATATAATACCCTGTATATCGATTCCATGTTATTAAAATTTTTGAAGTCTTCGATATAACTGGTTGATTTTCCTTTTCAATTAAGTTATATTAAAGATAATATAATATTAAAATAAAAAATCTAAGTATTTAATTAAATTATAAAATTGACGTAATAGTTTAATAACGTTTCCTTCAAACAGAGCAGAAAATTATGCCTACTGTAAATATGTCAAGAAGTATAAGTTAATATTAGATAATAACGAGTGGCTGAAATAATCAATGTTTGACAAATTTTCGTTGATGTAGTAAAACTTAGCTTAATAAGGCCGTGTATGATAAATGTGAAAAAAATCACGAAGTTTATCACTTTTTCAAAGGAAGTTGTGCACGAAAAGCTATGTTTCGTTTTACACAGTCACGAAAGCTTAACGGTCATACAACTCCCCTATCCATTAGAAGATCAAGCTTCGTTTAAAACTCGGCTTTCCATCTAACGATATTAATCTAATTCCAAACGATACGTCGGATAAAAACTCCAATTTCTAAAATAAGTTACACCACTAAATTTAATTAATTCTACGGACCTAGCATAATCTACGAAACTCGTATTATGAAAAGTGATAGAAAGTTTTAGTCTTTATTTTAACAATGAAATTGCCAAAATTACATCTCTCTCGTGTATCGCAAAATTAATTGGTTTCTTCGTTGTTAGATAAAATATTAGATTTCTTTTTTTTATTAAAAATTTGTTCTTTACCGACAGGAATCGATTTGGTAATAATAGCTATGTACCATTGTTAGTTCTCGCTCACTTAGTGTTCGATACTATTAAAGCGTCATAATAGGTGAAATGTTTTGCATCAATTTTCAAATATTTACATACTGTCAGATGAAACACACTGCACGCATCGTTGTATTCTTTACATGCCCTAAATAATCGAGGTCACAAATGTAATATTCAAAATTCACCCTGTCTGAAAGTATTTTAGTTTACATATATGAGCAATGAATATTTTGTAGATACGGGGACTTTTATAAATTTAATCTGCATTTATGGTGTTACTAACGCTATTAACATATATTTGTAATTATATCGGGGTGAATAATTACCTACTGCAATGTCAGAAAAATATCGAATAAAAACTGCATTTTAATTACACCGCATGCTAATTAAATCATGGTTATTCAAAATGCTGTACTTATGGAAATTATTATGAAAATTATTTTTTATCAATATTTTACAAAATATTAGTCGTACAACCTCATTAAAAAGAAAAAAAAAAAGCGAAAAACATAAGGTAGTACAAAGTATGGTATCTATATTAAATGAAGATAAATTTTAAGTACACTTCCTTCATATGTTTATTTTCAAATTATTGGAATGTCTATATTGTAAATTGTTATGAAGCTAAACGCGTATTTTAAATATTAATAATTGAATTAAATATTAATAATTGATTTCTTAAATTATTAATAAAATATTTTGGTACATGAATATATAAAAAATAATTAAGTAGTAAAACGATTAGATAATCATAAATACTTAAATGTAAACGAAACAACTGTAAACATACCTCACGAGTATCGAGCAATTTTCCTCAATATGCATTTGAATAAATTGTTTTTCTCTTAGTTAATATTGTATATGTTATACACATACCAAATTATTTGTTTGGATATATATTTTATTATGTCATAGTTACTTCTTACTTGTTTCTTGTATGTCAATTTACATGATATTATAAAACGAAGTTTTTGAGAAGTAATTGCTTTTTGTACATCTTGGAATCTAGTTAGGATTTAATATATCGTTTCTATACTGATTTCTAATAAATTATCGTAAATGAACTGTGACATGGTTAACAAATTAATAGGCAATTTTAATTTAACACTATTTCTACCACGATTTTGTGTATACCTATTTCGCCCAAAAAAAACCTAACCCAAATCAGTATTACAAACAGTTTTACTGCTTACTTACCTGTAATTCTAATTTCAACAATCTGTTTCTCAAATTTTTCACGAATTTATTCAATTTTTTTAGAACAAGTCATTGCAATGATCTACAGTAAAATGCAACATGGCGAAAAACAAGCAAATATCAAAGTATCTTCCGTTACAACTGAACTTGGGATTCCCCAATCAGATTACAATTGATATGATGCTGCAAAATGGTGTTGATATTTATATGTAAATCGGTTTAAAATTAGACACTGTTATGAAATCCTTAAAGTGTCAAAAGACACCTAATGGTAGAAATAGGTATACCATATGCACATTTTTAAAGCCAGGATGAGCTGGAAGAAAATTGTATCACTGAATTAATTTAACAACTGTTGTACAAAAAGTTAAAAATTTAAATCTGGAGAAATGATTAAACTTGGAGAATAATGTTAACTTAAAATTTGAAAGGTGTCTTTTGACACCTCTTGGTAGAAATAGTGTTAAATAGCTTTAGGGTACTGTTTCTTGTCCATCACGATAATTAGGTTAGGTTAACAAGATGAAGGAGTAGAGGAGGACTGAAATGGGAATTTAATGTTTATAACATTCAGTGAACTACACGTGTACTCCGAACGTTGAGAATAAACAATAAATTTAAAGTTCCAGACGGCTCCAGTGGCTAATTATACAGTGGCTGATCGTTATACTTACGTAAACATGTAAGCAGAATTCGAGTATACAGTATCAGAAGCTTTTCGTTAATATTTCGGAAACTATTAACTATTTGAGTGCCAAGAAGCGATTTTGTGCTTCTTCAATTTCGCTCGAAAACTGCCAGCGCTTTAGATTTCAAAACCGACAATCGGCACAAAAATAAAATAAATGAAAATAGAAATAAAATAATGATAAAAGAACGAATTTTAATTTCAATCTGACATTTGGATTCAAATAGCACAATAGCGTCCTTTAGTATTTTTAATCGGAGAATAAAACAACCGCTATCGCGCCGCTTGGCATTTTTGTATAGGAAATTAGACAAACGAAAAAACGCTCCTTGATAATTTTGGACGGGGAAACAGTAAAAATGCGTGGCACTCGAACGGTTAAATATCTGAAGGTGAAATTATAGATTTAAAGTTGATTTCACTATTCCTTCATTACCTCCAAATTCCTTTTCCATCTTACATTGGGACCTTTCGGAATTACAGGTCAAATTTTTACTTCAGTATAATGTAATATATCTATTTTTTCTATGTGATTTACATATGCAGAATGTCCCGTTTAAAATGACCTAGTCAAATATTTTGGAAAATACTGTAGATAATATCAAATAATGTTTTAATTTTAAACTGACTGATTTTTGGGGGCATGTAATGATTTTTAGGTTGTCTAAAAAACATGTCACTGTGTGTGTATACTTTTAATACGAGTTAAGAGTTAAAAAAAAAAAGACTAAAGGAAACGTTACGGCACATATTGTGAGTAAATTAATTGATTTATTTATCTAATAGTTTGATTCGCTTAAAAATGTATAAAAGAATATTAAACGGTAATTAGATATATAAATTTGTCTCGCACAATTTCTTCCTCTCACGTTCATTATTTCTTTACGCGACGAAGGACTGTCCTCACACACTCGCATTCACTCTCTTTAAAACCAAATTCACACATACGTATCTTATTATCGTAATAGTAAACATACATTTTAATATATACATTAATGTAATAAAATAGTAATATTTGAAAGAAAGGATGAATTGGACGACTGTACATGGAATATCAATACGAAGGAATTAGGTTGTTATGAAAAAACGAATATGCGTATAAAAAATTAAGTGTGATATGTACTATATATATATGCATATATGTGCATGCATATCCCCATCCATGCATGTGTGTGTAATCTATGACAAACGAAAGGGCAAATAAGAGAGTAAATGAAAATATGTTAGTTGCAATTGAGAAATCATTAAGAGTCTTTCACCTAATATATATTTCTTCTATATAACTACGTGAGCCATTTGTAAAGTTTAGAATAAATATTTATTGTATTCTAATAAATATATTATTCATTACTAACACCTATAAGGTTATTTAACGCCAGATTTTTATCTGTTACTGCAACAGTTACCAGACCTTTTCCGTATTAAATATAGAACTTCTGTATGTGATAGTATTATTTAATATTAATATTAATATACATATTCCGATTTCCATTGCCGTTGACATCGAGGGTCCCAAGTCACCCGAGACCTAGTTTATGTTTTTACGACCAGTAATGGTCCCATGGGCCCTTTACGCCGGCCACCCTGACACCATTTGCACTAGGCTCGGGAAAACGTTTAGTTCGCTTGAAACGAGACAACAGCACATACAATTTCTGAAAGACATCGTTTCTTACGACTATGTCCCCCTTGCACCAATAAACTCTTTTGCGCGACGAAACACGGACTTTTCTTTCCATACTCTTGACCATCCATTCGGTATATTGATTAATTTTTAAAATATAAAAATTGGAAGATACATTCGTATTATTGAAACAAAATTCACAATTATATGAATTAAAATTTATTTTTATGTTGAACGTGTTATAATAATTATAGGAATAATAATTATAATAATATTAAACAGATGCGAATCCAAGAACCTTGTTCGTAGAATATAAAAAATGTAAATATATTTTGTAATATTTNATTATTTATAAATTACAAATACTCAGAATAATTCCTCGTGACTATTATAAAATGTACATACGATTGAATAATCTATTTTATATAAAGGTAGAAATATGACATAAGATTCTTAGATTTCATTATTTTTAGGGAAGGAAGAAAGGAGGAATCATTTCAACTACCTTCTTCTATTTGCACCAGCAGTGTTAATGATAATAATATCAGATTTAATGACATAACCATTAATTTACTCTTGGCAAGAGTATCGTAGGATTTCTTCTGTTTGCTGTATACACGAAATAAATGGTATCAGAGTAGTTGTATCGAACACAACTACATTCTTACGATTAGATCGGTTGGAGCATACGAAATAGTCCCGTAACACGTACACGAAAGTTGAGAAATTTACAACGTTGTTCCCACCATTTTGTAGTTTAAATTTGCAGAAGTGTGTCTTCGTGCACGCTAGGCCTATTGTACTAGCTTCAAGCATCAATTACCGAACACTGTCGACATATCACGAAGATTTCGTAACAGCCAGGCCTGTCTCGTATTTTCGAAAGAAGAAGAAATTATCCGAAGTGGATCATGAATATCCATGTGATTCATTTGCGTGTCTCATTGGACACGTGTGGTTTAAGAATAACAATTACCCTAACATGAACAAGACAATTGATTCCTGTATAATTTATGTACACCCTTAATGTCAAAATACATTGGGATTCCGTAACATTTACCGTTTAAATTCGCGTGCTTTCCAACGTTGCGAGGAGAAGGTCAACAAGTAATTAATTCGTACATCCACCTACAAAATAAATAAGGTTATGTAATTGATCGAATAATGAAATGGATATAAAATAAGATCAAATTAAAAAAATCGGAATAAACAATTATGAGATGAATTATACGAATTACTATAGAAATGTAACTCACTGAAATGTAATGTAACAGTGTAGTGAAACGACGTGTGTTCTCATTTTAATTTAAATTTTAGTTACCGGTTTTTAATTATTTCAATTTTTGTTTTTTTAAGTTTAGTTCTAAAGTTCTCTTAATCCATTATTTCGTTCTTTTGTTTAAAAATTTGACGCTAACTAATAATTATATTCTTCACAAGAAACTTAAAATAGTAGAGTGCAATGTGCTGTTCAGAAAAAAGGTTATTAATTATTATTACTGTGGTTCAAACTTCAAAGCTTTCATGAATGTAATAAGTGAATATATATTCTCTAATAGAAAATAACATTATTTAAATATTTAAAAAATTTGTTTACAATATATTTCTGTGTTTCTAAGAGCATCTTTCGGTCCATATTTTCAACTACTCTTTCAAACATTTTTTAATAAACAAATAAATAAACAAAATAGTTACAATATATATATAATAAAGATATAAACGTTAACATTAACGATAACGAATGAACACAATATTATTTCGTTGTGTTTCGAGAAATAAACACATCAGGTTTTTCGCAGAAATAAATTTCATGATCACGGTAAATAAAATTTTTTGTCAAACCTGTAATCTTCCACGTTAAAATAATTAATTTAGCGAAACTTCTATAATACGATATCGTTGACATTGGAGAATAAAACTTTCAACAAAACCTCATATCCCACTAAAATTTGTACAGTTGCTAAAACTCGAAAATCACGTTGATGGTAAACTTATTATTTCGAAACCAAAGGTACGCTTAAACGGGTGAAGCTCTCCCCGGTAACTCGTGTTACCCAGTTGTTGCATATCGCGTTTTAAAACAGAATATGTTAACCTTTGCAACTTATAAAAATAGCAGAAAGTCATTAACGAGCCAGAATTTTCAGGTGTATCGTAACACGCGTATTAGGCATCACAAAAGATTGCTTAGCCCAAATCGAGTTCCTCAAACAAAATTCGTAACACGATATTTGCCATTCTACTTTTCCTTTTCCTATCACTTCCACAATATTTAGCACGGTTCCGATTAATCCGTGATAACCTATATTATCCTCTGTTTTCATATAAAATCACGCGTACTCCTATCTTTTAAAATGTCAACACATCTGCAATTTGGATCATGGTCAATCAAATATTAAAATCACTTACCAATGGTAGAAAATATTCCGGACATTTTGACCGATTTTAATCAAATAATTCGGTACACCCAATTGTAAGAAAAGCTATAAAATTTGTCCCTTTACCATTCCTGTTTCAATGTTATGTTTTAGATTCGATTAATTTCAGAGTTGGATACAATTTAATCAGTTACTATTTTAATTACTAAATCGTAAATAAATATTCTATTTCAAATCAAAATTAAAACATTTCATTCGAGAAATAATAATGGAGGTAGTGAAAATAATGGACACTTTTACGAATTTTTTCTTAGCAAATTTAAATTTTTTCTTTTCAATCTGTTTAATAATTTAAAAATAAAAAGTATTGCTTTAATAAAACGTGACGAGAAGCTGAAAAATTTTTGAGAATTAACTAACGTGTAATTCGCTGTAATTTTTCAAACGAGAAATTATTATTGGAGCTCATTTTAGTGATTTTTATGGGTTTAATTCATCGTCGGTGTTACAGCAGTGATTAATTAATCGCACAGGTTGGAAGTTTACGTCGAAACGAAGAGAATACCATGGAACGGTAAGTAAGGAACGAGAAATCTGCCATTCAGACCTGCTAGAATTAGCGTAAACGCAAAATACGAGTGCCGCATTTACCCCAGGAGCAAGGGTATTCAATTTATAGCGTATCATAAAAAGTTATAAGGGTTATGTGCGTTCTCTGATAAGGATCTCCTTCAAAAACATGGTAAGACTGACCTACTTCACCAGTTAGTAATCGCTGACCGACCAATTGTAATTGCCTATTAGCCGACGTATGGAAACGTTATCAGCCTAACTCTGGTGTAAATCGTTACATATTAGCATAAATAAGTTCAAGGCCCATGCGCAGCTGTGCGAATGATGCATTAATTTTTCTACGACATGATTTTGTCAAATGGTGGTAACCTTTATGAATGGTATTTGTAATTATAAACAGCAATGGGGTGTGAAGTGGACGAATATCGATTAAACGAAACGGAGGAACGGAATTTCTACAGTTCTTGCCTTTCGCCATTCCAATTTTAACCCTTTTTACGCGTTACGTGTGAATAAATTACTCAATTTGCAAAATGGACTGTAAAATATCCACAATTGTCTACAGTGTTCAAAATACCCCGAATTATGTAATCAACTGTAAATTTTCGTTTTTGAGTCGTTAATAACTATACTAATAGCATCCACTCGTGGATAAGACATTAAACAACCGATATGAAAAGAAAAACATTATTTATTCTTTTTTTCGAATATTTGTTATTCATATACGTTTCACGTTTTAGGTTACTTACGATAGACTTGTCTTGATATTGGGACTATTTGGATATCAATTGTTTACAACGTAATATAATAATTCTGAGAATTAGTATACTAAAGTAAAAGATATAACAGGTGATTTATTCCTTAACACTGGCGTAGCTAGGGATTGATAAAGAAAGTGGTTCGTCCCTGAGATATAATTTTATTTTTCGAGTATCGTCTTATTTCAATTAGCTTAATAATTTTTATTGCATTATTAATAACTAGTTTCAACATTCAATGATTCAAATGAGAACGATCAGCCTCTGCGCGAGAATAATTAAAAGGTAAAGGGAAAAAGCAGACGATTTTAGATTTTCGCAATGGTGGTTGGAACTATGGCAATCAGAACTGTACACTCCATTTTCTGATCTATTAAATAAGATTAGAAATTTTCGGTTATGAATGATACAGGTAAATTCGAAATTGCAACAATTGTAACAAAGCTTATGTAATTCTTACTTCCTCCTGTAATCCTTTAATTTTTAAACATATCGTATCGTATAAATTTGTTATTTAATCGCGTGTATTATGATTATTCTGATTTCTAAATATTATGTCGCGTAATGTATAAATAATGAACACATATTTAATTATTTAGACTATATTACCAGACAGAGATGTATAAATTACGAGCAAATTTTAAATCATATAAAAGAAAGTTCACAAATGTATGTATCTTTACACGCTCAACTCAAAAAATGATTCTAGATACGTCTTTCTTATAATTATACGTTTTGTCAATTGTATTGGCAACGCAACAATCGTCACGATTTTTTTTGCTCTTCAACGCGTTCAGTGATTGCAATACCTTCGGTGTATTGGAAGGGGCGGCAGAAGCCCTAGCTACGTCGCTATTCGTCAAAATATTACGATGACATTTCTTTGGATGCATAATCATCGGTGAGGTTGTTGAAACGAAGAAGCATATTCTCCAGTACATCAATATGATACGCTATTCTATCCATCGCCTCGTAAAATTTTTTATAGTTCTCTTTCACAATTTCGTCGCTATCGCTATGGTGTGTGTGTGCTTTTTTCAAACTGACGCTAGGCCGCTCAGGTATAACCTTCATGTCATTCGTGTCAACCGATGTACCTGAAATAAAAGTTGACATGTAGGATAATTGTGATATGGCACGATAGAAAAGTCAAATATTTGTGCTAGGGTATTTATATGAAATACCGATCAATGGAGAGTTAACGAGACGATAAATTATAAATCTAGCATTATGGATAAAAATTAATGAGATGTAAATATTGAAACAGGGAAGTATTAATTTCAGAATGATTACGCAAACAGTAAAATATTAAATAGTTCGATAAATATCAAAATAGCGTAATATTATTCACAAAATAAATATCAAAATAGGAAAATGTTAATTGTAAATTACCATGTAATTACCATATGTAATTATAATGTAGTAATATTTGATAATATTTAAGACGATAAACGCACAGCAGACGAAAAAGATGAAGAATGTGATATATTTTATAATATTACAATAATATTAAATTATTATACCATNTACTATTATATTACAATGATTATCATATTACTACATATTGTAATTTAACATCTGTTATTTATATTTTGATATTTTTGTATTTAATATACGTCACTAAAATTATGGAACACCGAATGTTATTTAAATATCGTATAATACATAAAAATATATGTTTATCGTATTCATACTCATTGTTAATGCAAAGTTCATATACGCATACGGTAAACCAGAAAATTCTGAATTCTACTGTCCTTTTCAACAGAAAAGTTTATTATATGTTTATTATAGCGATCTTCTTCCTGATTATTTCATATCAGATTCATTATCGTTTCTCCTTCTTACTGTTTATCTTCAAAGTCACATTTCGATCAAAACATTAACATTGCCAGTAGAACGTTGAGCAATAGTTGACATTTCTTTATAATTTTCTTCCATTGCACTTAGTAGATTCTCATACCGAGAACTGTATACTCAGGCAGTTAGCCTGTCGCTATTTTTCTTTTGTATGATTTATAGCAAAAACTTGGTCTGCGTGAAGTCTTGCAGAATATTTATGTAGGAATGGGATGAGCACGGTTATGAATGAATGTAAAGAGTAGTTGAGACCCAGGACGAACATAGCTGACCGCGTGCAAGAGACCCAAGTATAAGAAATGTTTATGATAGAGACGAATGCCAGTAACGAGTGAAAATTTGGAGATACGTCTTGAGTGTCTTAAATAAGTACTTAGCCGATTCAACAAACAAGATGCATGTGAGTGTGTGTGGGAGGATGCATGCGTGAATGAGAAAGAAAGCCTGTGTATGAAAGAGGACAGGGTGAAAGGTTTAAATAAAAGTGTAAGGACGAAGGCCAGTTCAGTTTAAATTCAGAATCAGTTCAGTAAGAGTTTTAATTTCAGTTGTAAGCAGTTATAAGTCAGTTTTAATTTAATTCTTAAGAAGAGTTCAGAATTTCAGTCAGTCAGATGCTAGTTAATTGTCAGTTCAGTTTATAATCCTGTTTGCTGTTATTATTTTAATAAAGTTATCGTATTCGGACAAGAAGTAGCAATATTATTCGATTCAATTCCCTCCTCTAAAAATACGATGCTACATTTTTATCGAGTGTTTATTTACAAAAGTTGGATTTTATAAAATCTAAGTATCTAAAGATCCTACTACTTGCTGTAATCTAGCTATCGGATGTCAAGAGACGAACTGTTCAAAAGAGTAAATGGGAATTATACTATCCTATATTTATATCATAGAAATGGTACACAGTCCGAAATTAATTTGTCTAAAGAATAGGACTTTATTCTATAATAAATGATCTGGCAAAGGAGTTGGGAAGGTGATAAGACCTACTGGTAAGACGACTATGATCTCATAGCACTTACCCTAACACCTTGGTAGGACTAACATCGAATAGTTTTATAACATGTATACATATATACGATATACATTACAACGATATATACATAACAATAATCACATAGTAATCACATAAATAACTACTTTCACATTTTCTACTCGTTATCTGTGCTATTTTCAACAATATCAAATTCGTCTAAATTTAATTCAATTTACCTTCGTTATTTGGATATTTTAAAATGTGTCGTGCAACTCTGTGTACGGACCCACTTACAACGTCATTTTGAATCTTTTCCTTCAAAAGTTGAGGCGCTATATGATCATCGGATTTTTCTTCCCCGTTATTCGCATATATTCCTACGTGACCTTGACTCGTATGTGGTGTTTCGGGATTGCTGCGTTTCCATAGTTCCATACGATTGTTGCAAAGAAGTGATTTCATGGAATGTCTAGAACTATAAAATATAATGCATTAAGAATCTGTATATAATACATAAAATCTTATAGAAAAATACGTAAAGATATACTACGTAACGTTTAGATAACATATTCGATATGGTAAATTTAATTGAATTTATTGGCATCATTTACGATCTTTAGTAATATCTTTAAATATCGTTATTTGTATATATATATATATTTATATTTTGATATTTTATTATTTAATATATGTTACTAAAATTATGAAACATTAAATATTATCCCAATATTCAATAATAATGTAAAAAAATACGTACTAAATTTCCTCACAATCACTGGGCGTTAACAGCGGTTGCACACCTAATTCTCGGAATTTCAACAGTGCTGCTTCAACCGCGTCCCAGCTTGGATCACGATCTAAATCGTAATCCGATAAATCAAATTCGGTATTCGAACCGAAATTTTCGAGTTCTGAAATCTCGCTACTTTCTCCTTCATCTTGGATCTGCTTGTTATAATAATCCTCTTCTGGATTTTGCATATCTAGTTCAGGTCTGTGTTCCTCAACTTTTGTGCTCTCATTAGTGTCCATCGACGATTCTAGTTCTTTCTGTTCATCTTCACGGACATTTGGATCAACAGACGCGTTTTCATTGTCACCAGAATTTTTGGCACTAGCCGATGTGTCTTCGTATACTCCTTCTACGCTGTCAACGTCCATGACTATCCTTGATTGCTCATTTTCGTTCATGGATTCTTCTGAACGTCGTTCGTTAGACGGTGTCGTGTTATCTTGCCATTCGTGTCCATCAGCGGCTGCAACTTCATCAGCTTCGGTATCTCTCATTGCATTCTCCAGTATCAACGAGAAAAGCAAATAGTTCTCGAATTTCTCCGCTCTCTCGTATTCCATTTCTTGCGATTTCGAGCTATTCACGCAATCTTGCATTTCCGATGGTTCAACTGAACTCCATCCCGCAATTATTTCCGGCGACTTCAACGAATCTGAACTGTTTTCGTTCCATTTACTATCTAATACTCCTACAAACCGATTTCTTAGGGAATCTTCACTGTCGACATTACTTATATCAAAAAATTCGTCCTTTTTTTCTTGCTCTTCGTTCTTTCTTCTTTCCAGTTCTTCTTCGTTCGCTTCTTCTTCTTCGTTCTTTCTTCTTTCCAGTTCTTCTTCATTCGCTTCTTCTTCTTCGTTCTTTACACGTTCTTCATTCTTTACTTGTTCTTCGTTCTTTATATCATCCTTATATGTATATTCTTCGTTGGTTTCTTCTAGTTCTGTGTACTCTTCATTTCCCACTTCGTACTTATTTTCTTCTTCTTCGTTCGTTATTTGTTCTTCGTTCTCTTTTCCTTGTTCTTCGTTATTTACTTGCTCTTCTTTCTTTTCTTCTTCTTCTTCGTTAATTTTTTCTTCCTCTTCGTTCTTTACTTGCTCTTTATTCTCTTCTCCTTGTTCTTCGTTCTTTTCTCCTTGTTCTTTGTACTTTTCTTCTTGCTCTTCTTCCTTTATAAATACCTGCTTATGTATATCTTTTTCGTTAGTTTCTTCTTGTTCTTTGTACTTTCCTTCTCGCTCTTCGTTGTTTTGCAAATTATTTTCCATTGTAGTAGTAACGATGTCAGATTCTTTGTTATCGGACTCGTTGTTTTTCATTTTCGAGGCTTCTTTCGAGTTTACTAGGTCATCTAGCAACATATTTTTCATCATGATATTGTCTACTTGATAAGAGTAATCATGAGAATTGGTAGTCTTATCGTATGCCGAATGTCCGAATAAATTTTGGGACTCCGCTTTTCCGATATTATCCATATTCTTGGCTTGCATCGATTCGGCACGATAAGCTTGCAACATCGAGTAACATAACCATCCAACGAACAATACCAGCTCCAAGTATAGGATTAGTTTCACGAATTGTATCGATTGTTTCCATGTTTTGTTCGTGTTCACGTATTTCGCGCATGGAATTTCTTCGGCACTGATTAATCCTTCCTCCAAACTTGAAACCTTTTCTGCGATAAACGAGAAATGGTCGAATTGTAAATTACCGACAATCAGCATTAGTTACAATGACAACATGCATCTAACGTGTATTTATATTTTTTCAGTTTCTTCATCTTTGTTTTTAATTAATATTTTTAGAATCATATTTCTATTGATTATTATTGATTATTAATACTGATCTTAAAAATAAAAAAGTGATTGAATTGTAAATTAGCAACAACGAGTATTAGTCAAAATAAATATTATTAAAACGACAACGGGCTCGTATACAATTTAACAAAATCTTTATATTATTCTAAATTCTTTTTTTTATACATTCAGTATCCTATATCCATTAATATTTTTAATACCGATTTTGTAGTACGTTAATACAAAAATTAAAGGGAAATATGGTTATAAACTCAGTTATTAATGATTTTGATGAAAAATAACAGTTCTTTCTTGCAAACAAAGGAAAAAAGAAATGTTACTTCTGTGATAGTGCTCTTTTGACAACACGATATGTGGATTCAAGTTGACATTTACGTAAGAAGTTAAAACGAATCATTCGATTAAGTTTAATTGAACATTCTACTTGTTCGTTCGTATTATTTACATTAAAAACTTTAGTAATATTTTGCATTTGATAAAAGAATAAGTCATCTTTACGCGAATATTATAAAATTTACTTTAAAAATATTCCAACGTAATCAACAAGTTTTCTATACGGAATATTTTACAGTTTTCCATAGAAATGTAAATACTTTACGCAGAATATTTTTTGTAGATATTTTCAAATCTCACAAACGATTTTTTTCGCTATATATGTATATATACACTTTACATACGCACGTTCGTACGTATATAAATATACATTACATATAGTTATGTACACGCGTAATACACATTTGAAAATTGGTACATAAACGAACGATAAAAGCAATATATAAAGAAGAAATGTACTTACTGTTACCAATACTCCAGTGTTCCTTCATGATGAACGATCAGTTATAAAGTAGCTTCATTGAGGAAGAAAGAACATTAAATGGTAAACGCAAATATACAAATTAACCTCGACCTGGCAAAGTTTAGTATAAAGAGAAATAAAAGGTCGCATATATGATAAAAGTTGTTCTCCTACCACAAGCTACGAGGAAGATGTCCACAGGTCAAGCTATATCTTTCGCGGGTCGAGCTCCATCGTTTCATGCTCGTTGTTAACAAAGAAACCTGTTTGTTTTGTTCGTCGTTTTGCCCAATCTACATTTCCTTAAATTTCATTACGAATCGCGTTCTCCTTTACAATCTATCGAATAAAATAGCTAAATAAATCAGAGATCGACGAGATCCTTTGTCGATGCACGTGTAACAGAAACGTGTCAGAAATTACGTAATATGAAGTTTTTGCAGAATATGTAGAATGTGATATGTCATTTTCGAGCAGCTGCATAAGTAAATGTTTTAAAATTTCCACATGTGTTATGTAAAACGTATTTCAGGATGTTAATCTGAGATTTGTTCAATATTCGTACACGGAACACAGTAAAATTCCGAAATTTTGTAATTTCAAGCGCTAATTAGGCTCTCTTCGTAAGAGAAGTGTTACAGACTTTGCGAAATACTAATCATAATTCGAATTTAATAAATTTTGATAACGTGATAAGCTTAATGACGTTTTCGCAAAGAATAACTTTTGGTTTTCTCTTGGGAATAACGATTATACGCTGATCTGTAAAGAGTTATCTGTACAATATGCCTCGTCATCTATAATGATTATCGGTAATCAGATGAAATTTTAATCATTCCTAACGATTATCTGTAACTAAAATCATTTGAAGAAAAATGTCTCTTATAAAACTAGTATTTTTTATAATTTTGTTACTTAATTATTATTACGATCTCTGGTTTTAACAGTTCTAGCAATTTTAGCGAATATGATAGCTTACACTAAAAACTAAATCTAAATTCCGCTTTTAGCATTAGAAATTAACAATTTCATTGCGAAACTATATTAACATACTAAACACATGTTGCATAATTCGAGGTCGTCCTGTTTGCTCATTATTTATCGATACCGTGAAATGTTTTTTGAGTACGTTATTCGATTGCGTGTAGAAAATCGTTTTTCAAAGTTGATCTTTTATTTCTTAATTTTAGAAATGAATTTTATTTCTTTCTGGCAGGTATATCTAATCTGTTAAGCATAATAAAACACCCTAATTTTGCAATCTTTTATATATATTGATACGTCGTGTGTTTATCATGAAGTACGGACTTAGCATTATTCATGTTACATATTATTCTTCTAGATCTGTAATTACAATCTATTGCTATAGCAATGAGTTCTGAAGTTTATCAAACTTGTTTTAAAAAACGTAAACTATACAATGGAAACATAAAACGTAACAATGAATTCACCGAAGTATTTTATTTAATAATCGTAGAACGTGGCGGTATGTATCATCACCAAAGAAACACATGCACAATGAATGCGATAAAGCGATGGAAATAAATTAATAAACTAATGCAAATTGAAAGAATCGTATCTTTTAAATATTTTACAAAACGTTTAAGAAAATCGCACAACTACGAATAAACTACGAATATGTTAAGAAAAGTCACGTATGTTTAAAATCGTATAAAGACATATGGCGTAAAAAGCGTATTAGATGCAATTAGTTTATTCCTTTTTTTGCTATATATTACTCATCGCTATCCTGTTCTGAAAACAAGCATTAAAAACAAAAGATTATCTTTATGGGTTACATAAGACAACTACGTATGTGCTTTGATTGAGAATGCAATGTAATTAGAAAAAAAGTAATTAAAAGTGAACAACATCCAAAATCGAGGAGTCAAGAAATTAATTAAAGAATATTCTAACATTTTACGTTATTAATTTATTTTATCTCGTAAGAAAAAAATGTAAAAAATTCCACGGTGAACATTTGTTGTAAATAGTTCTTTTTATCATTTAGAGCGTAACGGAATAAGAAAAAAAAAAAGATTAATTACTTGATACCGTGTGTTTGTTTCACGTGGAAACGTATGGAATTATTTTTTTCTTCAAAGTGCTTAGAGAACAATAAACTACATGACTACGAGTAAATTCTGTCCTTAGATAATTTAATATATTTTCGATAGCAATGCAGGTGTTCATTTTCTATCAGATATGGTTACCTTGATAAAAGTCGTGGTCGATCGGCGCACCAGAAATCCGTGTGTTTCAGTTAGACACAGGTGTTCCAAACATGTCACGCGTTCGAATTATCGGGCTTTGTCTGCTGCTTTGCTTTCAATGTATTTTACATAATGGTAAGAATTTATAGAAATTTTTATATTACACCGAATCTCTGTAAAGTATTTCCGTATTCATTGGTCATTTTTTTTTTTTCTTTTGCGTAAGTAACAAGAAATTACATTTCGATTATTCTCGTATCAATTATATTTATTATCATTCTTTTTTCTCGATCAACTTTGATGATATGGAATTATGCATTTCGTCACATACGTTAATCTGTAAAATCGTATCTATCAATGTTCGACAGCTTTCGTTAATTATTCATAATTCATTTCTCGTTAATTTATATGTAAGATACTGATTCTATTCCGTCGTATTGCAAGATTTTCAATAGTCTTTCTTCACGCGTGTTATTTATTTTTTAAATTAACCGAATACGAAATTTTTAGTTCAATTTCTGTAATAATTTTCCTGCGAATTTATTTGTATCGACATGTAAATCTGAGTTTTTATCTAAAAGAATGGTAAATATTTCATTTCATTTTCAATAATGATTAACAAATTACTCGAGCAATATTTTCTGATATCTCTAACAAACGTTAGAAAACGTAATATTTCTAACAAACAATCAGATATTTTATTTGATATTAGAGCGTATAGAAGTGACTGCATGCAAGAGGCCCGAGTGTTAAAAATGTTTGTAATAAAGACAAATGTCAAAAACGAGTGAAAGTTTGGGGATTCGTCCTGAGAGTTTAGTAACTGACCCACCCAAGGCCCAATTTTCAGAAATACACGAGTGAGAAAGAACACCTGTGTATAAAAAAAGATAGAATGATAGGTTTATATAGCAGTGTAGGTAATAAGAGTTTTTAGTTTTAAAGAAGTTTTAGTAAAGCAAGCCAACGCCGTAGGAATAAGTCAGAGAATCTAGTTAATTGTCTAATCCAGTTGATTATTTTAATAAAGTTATATCGTATTCCCAAAAGAAGTCGCAATATTATTCTAATCAATTTCCTCCACCAATAACGATCCAACATATATATGACATATGCAATTACATAATTTCTTTCGCAATTGAGTGACGCATTTCGCAATTCATGTATATTATTTCAATAATATATGTTTTTAAATTAAACTACAGTTAATATCTCTAACATATTGTATCAAAGTAATTAAAAAAAATGATTTACAAAACTCCTATAAATTTATAAATTTCAATACTCGTAATTCATGAAATGAATGAAATTCGTAAAATTTACGTGCTTCAACGCCCATTCAATAGAACGAGTCGATTTAAAAGTATCTAAAAATACGTATCTTATCTTCATTTCTATTCTCGATTATCTCCGTTGACATACATTACTACTTAACGTTAACGATGCAATTTTCGTCTAACTATTATTTTGAAATAAATAAATTATAGGTTTGGGACAGAACGTGAAAGCGCAAGAAGGACACGCTGTTGATGTCGAGGTGTTATTAGACGATGATATTGGATGGAAATGTGGAAATGGTTTTGATTGTACCGTGGCTGCCACTAGTTGTATCAATGGCACATGTCGATGTCCTGCTGGTCATGTTTACAATGGAGACATGACAGGGTGCATTAAAGGTAAATCGCTAAGAACGTTCGATTACGATCAAACGTTTATTATTACGCGTTGGAACGTTTGATGTACTAAATGTATTTAAACGAAATGATTCGTTATTTATTTATAATCATTATTTGTTCTACACTGATCGTTCATTAGTTTTTCATTGATTATCTATTGGTTATTCATTGATTATTCGTTAACTGTTTATGAATTCTCTATTCGATAAAGATTTACTGCATATTTATTAGTCATTTAATTAATTAACAATCAACGACAATTAATTGTTATTATTACTCTTGTTTTTATATATCGGTTACTAGTAAATTTACATGTATCATTTATCAATTATTTAAATCGAATATTTACGTATAATCGATTGTTTATTGATTATCTATTAGCTATTTAATGAATTAACAGTAAATTGCACGCATTTAATTATTATTGTAGTTGTTGTTGCTCTTATTATTACTACACTTATTTCTTTTATTTTTATTTTTACTCGTTGGTTTATTTAGATGAAATAGTCGTACATAATTGTTCGCTCAGATTGACTAATTAAATATTCGTTAATTATTTAATGAAATAACAGTTGTAAGTAATTAATTATTTATTAAGATATTCATTTAGTATTATTATTACTATTCAGTTTCTTTTGCCATTGATAATTCGTTATCTATTCATCGTTCGTTGATTACTTAGGTAAAATATGTCTATGTAATTAATTGCTCAGGCCCGACGTCGATTATTCATCGATTATGTATTCATTGTTCCCTTACTCTTCGTTCATTATCTATCGATTAATCGTCGATTATTTATCCATTGTTCAGATGAAATATTTATACGTAATCGATTATTTAAATGGAGCAATATATTATCTGCTCTCGAGCCGTAATCAAATTTGTATATTTACTTATCCAACATTCGCAGTTGCTACCACGTACGGTGACAGTTGCGAAGAATCGATACAGTGCTCCAGGTATTTATTCAGTGGTGGAATTTGCACGAATGGCACTTGCGTATGTGCCAAAGGATATTATTACATGCACGGGAGGTGTAATGCATATTCAGGTACATCCTGCGCCTAACAACATCGTTTAACTATAGACCTTTCAATCGATACTCGATTTTTCATTACACGTATCTTAACAGGATTATTCGGCGAATGTCACAACGACGACGATTGCTTCGTAAATGGAGACTTCCAAGCAACATCCTGCGATCAGAAAAATAAAATTTGCAAATGCAGTTCGGGTTACTATCAGCGTGAATATAGAACATGTCGACCTGAAGCAAAAAGTAAGTACTTACTTGCCTATGCACTTACATGGGATGGATCCTTCTGTTTTACGAGCCTGAAATGTTATGGCTGGTAAAGTATATCCATCAATTTGTTAGTCGATGGAAACTAGTAAAGATTATTGGGAATTTATGTTTTATCTCGCTGTGTACATTTTTATCGCGATGTTGTAGATGGAAAATTTATTGAAATACGAAGTACTATTCTTCAAATGAAGCAAATATTTACTTTTAATTTAAATTTGCTTTTTTTTTTAATTTGGAATCCTTTTTGAACTTAATTTAAGTGATTCCATGTTATTTATTGTCTCTGAACACAAGGAGTCTCTTTTTTTCATTTAATTAATAGAATCTCTTAATTGATAGAAGGCATTGAGGAATTTTAATATTAGTTGTGTGTGTACTGTTGTGTATATCAATATTGTAATTATGTTTTCATTGAATGAATGTATAAACTAAAACATCAGATAATAATCATTATGACTAAATATTAATTAATATATTTTTGAATTATTTTTTTCAAATTTTTTTCTCACGAGAAAAGAAATTTGATGATTTTGACATTAAAATATAATGATATGAAAATATAACTGTGATTTAAATCGTGTTTTATCGATAAATTACTAATATAAGAAGATAATATGGTCAATAATAAAATGCTTTTGAGGGTGAGGCAAAGTGGCGTACTTAATTTTCGTTTATATTTTTTTGTAATAGAATTCTGTCTTTTAATGTATTACAATTTATAAAAATATTTTTTACAAAAAGGTACCAAATATTATATTAGAAGATATTTCTATTTGAATATTGCAATGGAGTAATTTTATTAACGTTAACACGATTACTCTAAATAAAATTAACTGCAATACGCTTTAGCAATAATAATAAGTGCCTCCTTTTTATGATAAATAGTTTGCTCAGAAAAACAATATCGTGTAATAAAAATGAGAAATCCCATTTTGACAAAGCATAATATAAATAGTTATAAGGTATAAAATATGTATTTTGAGACAACTGAATATTTTCATCGCTCTCTTCACGCTTAGTAATTGATATTATTAGTAATTCTATCATTTGTGTTGCACAGTTGGCGAAAAATGTGCCATAGATAACGATTGTACGCGATTCAAGAACGATGCATATTGCGACATAGACAACACGTGCGTTTCCAAGATAAGTAATAGTACGTTAAACTTTTTGCATAATGATGACACTCTTCGAGAAACTGATGCAAGCAAATCAGGTTTGTAAATATATTTTTTATCGATCCGCAAAGGAATATAAAATTGAAAATATAATGAAACTGTGTTCTATTTTTAGTTGTAATTAGCATTGGTAGAAATTGTACGGTGGACACTGATTGTGAAAATTTTGGAAATGCTATTTGCGGCGTTTTGGGAACCTGCATCTGCAAACGCGCATACTTCTTTGTTCAAAATGTGAATAAATGTGTTCCAGGTAAAGGGATTGTTTATTTTAAATATTTTAAATAGTATAAATGTATTAAATATTAAATATGTTTCTAATCTATCACCAACTTAGTGCAGTTAATTGGTTAATCTGTTAATCAATTATAGCAAATAAAAATTTTAATATACGTAAATTAAGTATTTAGTAACTATTTCGAATAACGCTAAATGACCGATAAAACGTAGGAATAAACAAATATAAACGAGGAGACTAAAAAACAAGAAAAAACTTTTTATAAACTTCTTACCAATCGTCCAATGTATTCTTTTGAAATAAACTAATTAAATTAAATATTCAGATCACGTCTGTGCAAACAACAATAATTGCAAAAAAGTCATATAAGAAATTGTCGTATAAAAGAGTACGCACTCATATAAGTATAGAAGTTGACCGATAATGTTAATTATACTTGTCATTACCAGTTACAATCAATTTTATAATTTCAATATCTTCTTTAATTCTTCGACGGTTTCTGCTTTAATTAAGCAACGATTAAACTTAACGTATTTTTATACGTAAATATTCATCTAGAACTTGGAGAACCATGTGAGGCTGGAAAGGATGATGTCGTTATCGAATATTCGACATGTCAAAATGGGAGATGGAATTGTGAACATCATAAAGCTGCTACCACTGATAACAGAGAATGCGCGAAGGGTAGGCTAATTACAAAGTTTCTTGTAATATTCTTCTTATACGTTTCTTTCTGTTTCGCTTACCTATTTGTTCGAAAACAGTGACATATTTTATTCGTTTCAGCGATAAGGAATTATAATAATTTCTGTCGATTCGATATACAATGTTACGTTTTCGGGCCGGATGCTATTTGTAAAGGAAACAGATGCGTTTGCAATGAGAATTCCCGGTATAACGAGACCGAGTTGTTTTGTTGGACAAAACGAGGAGTAGGTGAAACGTGTCAGCAAGATACAGATTGCTACGTTAATGGCATGCTAGCCAAGTTATCTTGCGTGAATAATTTGTGCTCCTGCCCAGAAGGAACTCATCCAAATATGAATCGTACAGCTTGCGTAAACACAGCAGCTGGTAAGATACATTTTTGATCAAAGTTTACACGAACTAGATGTTTCTATAAAAATTAATTAAAGACGTACAACCAATGAAATAACTTCGTCGTTTATTTGAAAGAGTTGCTCAGTTAGATAACGAATTAATTATTTATCCAATTACTTATTTTTANTATTAACATTCCTTTTTGATAACTTTTAATAGAATGATATTGAAAAGAAGCACTTTATGATCTTATCATTTTGCACTAATTGAATGTTTATAGAATGCACGTGTCGAAGTTTGAAAAATATTTTGATGCCTTTCATTTTTAATAAAATATTGAATTTATTTATTATCTAACAGATATATCACACTATTAATTGAATAAAGACAATTTAATATCTTTATAGGGAATTAAAAAGGTATGAACATAACAATGCTGAAAATGTTTTGTTAAACATTAAAAAATAAGAAAATACAATACGTATCACATTTTGATTGAATAATAAATTAATTTTGTGATAGAATAGTGCGAGTAATAAAAAGTTTATTTTATTATATACTCATTTTCTACACTTTATCCGTAAAAAGTTTTTGATATATTTTGCTTTCATCATATAAAATTTAGATTGTCTATAAGAAAATGTTTTAGTAGTAAGAAATAGTGGTAAGAGTAACATATTTATTTAATTATAAATAATTTTGGATATAATGTTCGTAAAACAGCTGTCAATTTATTCTACTTTATCCATTATTTTCTTTATGTAAGGGAACCATCTTCCTTAGAATACTATTACACAGAAAATGTATCATTATATAACAAGATATTTTTCCTCGACATTGATATTAAACATATATTCAATTTAATTACAGGAATGGGAGAAACCTGTGAAGTAGATAAGGATTGTGTTACGAAGAATGCAAACTGTATAAACGAAACTTGTGATTGTAAAAATAATTATTACGTGTTAAATGATGAATGTGTACCAGGTAATTTCCATTTTCATTCTTTTCACTTTCAAACATTATATTTCGTACTATCAAATATGTTGTTACATACAATTATACGAAACAGTTACATATACCTATTCTATATAACTATTATTGTATATATTATACGTATTATTTATACATACTATTATACATTTTATATTATACAACGAACTTAATATTTTATTAAAATTATTTATTTGATAGGTATCAACGCTACTTGCACCCAGGACGAAGAATGTACACCAGAAAACTCAAAATGCGAATCGGAACGTTGCACTTGTCTAGAAGGTTATATTGCCCCATCAACCACTATTTGTCTGCCAGGTAAAATTCTATTCGTTAAAATATGTAAGATGAAATATTCATCTGTTGAAACTGAGTTTTATTTGAGTATACGTAAAATTTTAAACGAAAACAAATTTGATTTCACATTGTTTATACGTATAAAGTAGTATATAACAAACGAGATAACACCAAGTGTAATTGTATTCCTTCAGTTGTATCAATTGGAGAACCTTGCGAGGAAGATATTCAGTGTTCAAATAGGACGTTAAACGCAGTTTGTTCACGTGATAATATAATGATGCCGGATTCAATTTCGAATTCCACCTGCGTTTGTGCCAAAGGTTACCATTATAATTACAACAGATGTTTCAAACGTAAAGGTAAGGCATAAAACATATATGTAGGATCGTATTTTCGAGGAGAGAATTGACTTAAACAATACTGCCACTTCTTGGTGGAATACGATAACTTTATTAATGCAATAACAGCAAACTGGATTAAAAACTATGCATGCGTGTTCCAATTGACCACGACCCTACTCGACCTTTTATTCTTAAAACTGAAACTGAACTCTTTTTAAAGATGACTTAAAACTCTCACTTGAAAAACTAAACAGAAACTGACTAGAAACTGAACTGACAACTGACTGTTCTATAAGTTCGTTCCGCGGCGCTATTTACATTTATCGTCGCATTTTATAAACTATATCGATGATTAACGTCATTGCCAACGAAATAGAAAGAAGTCGTAGAACAAAAAGGCAACTAAATTTCTTCTTAATATTTAAAGGTTTATTCAATGTATAATTTTAAATGGTAAAAGTAAAAACCGGTACGAATTTATGGGACGACCTAATATTTAAACCTTTCATTCGGTCTCTTTTTATACACAGGATTTCTTTCTCATTCACACATTTCCCGATATTTCAAATACTCAGGATGCATACTTAAACTTTCACTTGTTCCTATCATAGCACTCAGGGCCGTAATCATCCTATTCCTACATATATATATGTAATAAATAATTGAAAATTTTTAGATCCAAATTGTACATCAAAATTTTTATTAGAATTACCAATCTTACTAATACTGTTATTAAACAATAATAATTTAAGAGGTATGATGAAAGTATCGGTAATTATATTGCTATTCAATAAAAGTCAACGTTATTTTGTCAAAAGCAGCTGCTCGGTTTCAGAAATAAGACAAAAGAAAAATCTGACGTTAGTTTCTTACTTTATTAAAAACTTGATTTAAAAAATTTTAATTATTCAAACATTGATTTCCTCTTTATTTAATTAATTCTTTATAATCAATTTTCTTAGAGGAAATAATTATTCTTGTTCACAATTCTATTACATGAAGTTGAGATCTAAAAATTTGATTATATTTACAATTAAATTTGTTCGTATTGGTATCTCAGATTCTTAGTAATTAAATGCCATACAATGGTATTTAAACATAATTAAATAACTGGAAATGTTATTTAGTTTACGGTTCTAATTCAGTGAGATGTTTATAAACTAAAATAAAAGTGCAAGGTATAAACGTATTTAACTAATTCTATAATCCAATACTCTATCTATTTCTAACTAATTGTAATAAAAGTCACATGGAGTTATATGAAAAGTTAAATAATTATAAAACGCGGTAACAATTTATTTTAGAAATACCAGTTTCAGAAAGAAAACACAGATATTTAATAATAAGAACAGGAATAGCACATCCCGGATAAATTGTCACACTTTACCCTCATTAAGATTTCATAGAATTAACCCCACCACAATTCTTTCTGATTATGAACAGTGAGTAACAGTGAACAACATTCGAACCTCACATGACCAGTAGATAACAGATAAAAGCGATAATTTCTGCTACTTAATAAGTTATTCACAAATGGAGACGCATTTTACACAAACGAGAAATTGTCCTGTGGTTGTAATTCTTGATTCGATCTTATTATTTCGTTACACATCATACTAAAATAATATATTTCCTCACTTTTTCAAACTAGACGAACATTTCTTATATATCCTCTTTATTTCTCTCTACTCTTTCTAAATTATTTTTCTCAATCATTTTCTAGTATTGTCACTAAGTTATTTTCCTATATCGTTTTCTCCTTAAATAACTTCTAAATTACGGTTTTAAATTATTCTTCTCTGTTTAGAATTAAAAACTAATCCCGATTAAGTCTCATTGGCATCATTTTTTTATCCGTAGAATTTTTATATCGTTTCGTAATAATTTTAGGATGATTCGATGATAGATAAAATTAGATAAAAAGCGGTTAAAATTAACATAGTTAGTTCACGTGTCGGAAGTCGGTTCAATCGGTTCGTCAAATGATCAAAAAGAATCGAAAAGGATTATTCTTATTTGTCATCGATTGATTGCAAAGTTAGGACATTGATCGTTGTTTTTTATCTGTTTCGCTCTAAATGTAGTATCATTGTAACATTATGGTTACTTATCAGGAACATTTTAAGACAATGATTTAGTTTCCAAACAATTTGTCTTTATATAATGAGCTGAAGAAAATCAAACGATTATGTTACCACTATATGATCATACAATATTTTAGTATCAATTATCATATATTTAAGTATACGTATAAATATAACTATTCTGTAGGTTTGTTAGAAAAGTTACGAAGGATGAAAATGTAAAAATATTTGCAAATTAATTGGAAATATCTGAATGAATAGGAAAAAGGATAAACGTGAAATATGTATCGTACAAATTATATAAGGTATTCAAAAAGTTACGTCAAAAAGGACTCATAGTATACAACGAAACGAATAAAAAACAGATTAACAGATATAGATTCGAAAGCCTATATTTTTAGCTAAAATTGATTTCTATTGTTTATAAATATTCTACGTTGCGAGTAAGTTTCTTCGCAACACGTTCAATATGTATAGAGAAATTAGTTTAGAAATACATTGTTTAAGAATTGTCGACAAAATTAATATACTGCAATAAATTACTATTAATAATTACTACATGTAATTCAATACATTGTTAAAAATAAGTGACCAATTAAAATGTTATAAAAAAAAGAAATAAATCAATAACAACGAGAAAAGTAACAAAATAAAATTTTACCTGATTATACACGACATTCGACCACGTAAATAAATGTTATGTCACGTACGTAAATATTGCGACATTGGTTCGCAAAGGAAAAAGGAGAAAAGTAAAATCGCAAAGAATGAAACGGCATGTGACATTTCATGAAGAATTGTAACGTTCGCATTGAAGGCGACATTTAATACGCTATACTAATATCACTTCATAAGAATTATACGATAAGCTAATCAAAACCTAATACCTTCGTGAACCGAATTTTTTCAGTTCTCCGCATGGAGTGCGAGAGTCTTGGAGAATGTTATCTGGATTACGGGCAAGCAGTCTGCAAGAACAGTTGGTGCGCATGCGATTCGGGTTACATTCGAGTAAATGACACTGTGTGCGAAAGAATGCTAGGTTTCAACAATAACAGTAAGTAACCTTGACTTGTGACCGATTGCAAGGTTTCCTCGCATTTGATTTCCGACGATGAAAGAGAAACAAGGGGTGGAAGCTTTAACCGGTGGTTTTTTGGATCGCACGTGAAACTCTCCTATGCGGCAAACTAATGTGCTCGCAATTACCTTTCGACTGGTCGCATGCCTCCTTAGAAGTTGCGTCGCAATTTTTCCGATTGCAAAACGCGATAAAGAGTATCCGCAGGTCGACGTGACCCATCTGAAACGAATCTTTTCGCAGAAGAACGACGAATAACGACATTCCTCGCAATTACTATTTTCCCTTCGTTTTTTCTTTAAATTTCTTTTACCTTCGTGGTTCCTATTCCTCGTCGCGTAATTTTATTATCGTAGTAATAACGTAGTAATATCGTAGTAATATTGAGTCAATAACTTAATAATTATAGTATTTTATACGTATGTATTATTATAGCAATAATATTACCTAGTAATCGAGTAATTTTTACTCGAGTACTCCACCATGTGGCAGTCATATTATTGTTATGAGATTCTGCGCTATTAATTTATTAATTATAACATTTTTGACGTTCCTTCGAATTACTATTTTATTTCGTTTCTCTGTATTCTCATTATTGTTTTATATTCTTATTTCTTTAGTAATGTGTATTTATTAGTAATAACATATTTAAGTTTATTTATTTTAAAGTAAACCATTTGAGGTCAATCTTGTCGCAGAGGAATGTGGAATAACGACAATCCTTTGAATAATTTCTTTTCTTTCTTTTTTTATATTCCTTTTAAACATTATTCTTCTTCTCTTTTTATATTTTTGTACTTTTGTGGTTCTTTTAGTTTGGGTTTTCAATAATGTACGAAATGTATTTTTTTAATTAGGTTTTATGTTATTAATTTGTTGATGCTCAGATTTTTAAATTGATTAACGTTAGATGTAACTCATTTGAGCAGATTTTTTTTTTTTTAGAGAAACGAGGTAAGATGGTAGTCCTTGTAACCATAATTTTCCATTTGCACGCTATATTTTCATTTCTTACAATTTTTTTACTTTTGTAATGTCTCTTATCGATCATTTGACACATGACAACGTGAAATACGTATTATTAACTGTTAACTAGAAGTTATAAATCGCAGAATTACTAGATTGTAATGCATACTTAAATTCAGTGTATATTGCTTACAATGATTAAAGTAGTTTCATGAAAATACATAAGTATAAATAATTAATACATCTGTGTATGTATCTTGATAAAAATTAATATTAATTATGCCAGAATACTACATTGTCAGTTGTTCAAAATACAAAATTTTTAAGACTAACCATTTTAACTTATGCAGAAGTTCTGGTGCCAAAAACAAATCCCCAGATATTCGATTATATTTNATATACATGTTTCTTACAAATACTTATTCTTCATTTTTTGATTTTTTATTGGTATTTTTTCTGTTATCTGTACATATTCATGTGCAAAAATGAAGAATTGTTTCTCTAGAGATTTATCTATATTATTTATAGTGACGTAGTGCTGTGTAATAACACAAATATATTTATTTGAATAAAAATGCTCATTTAAAAATTTTATTTCTATGTGCGAAAGTATATTACAGTTTTCAATCAAATAATACATGTAATTTTTTTTCAGGTGGCAGTATTATAACCAGTACAATAGGACTAATACCATTACTGCTGTTACTGAATTTTTAACTGAACTCGACTATGATTTGCATAATAGATAATATATTTGGAATACAATCACGAAACATTGTTATGCATTGAAGTTGTTATTCGCGTTATAACTCACTTTGCAAAAATGTTTTCCACTCACATTACGAAAATAATGTACAATGGAGTAATAATATCATAGAACGTTACTATAAAATTTGTACGAGAATATTTGTAAATGTTTCAAAAAGTCATAACTGGATTATACTGAAATGACGCTGCAGAATATAAGCTAGTTTTGACAAATAACAAGATTTAATAAGCTCGTATAAATAATAATGTGATAAAGTTGAACGTATTTATATTTAATAAAAAAATATATATTTTTTATTACAAATACTACACTTATTTATATATATATTAAATCACTTTGAATAATAGTTTCCTTATGTACCTTTTGTTTATGTAAACTAAATTATTAATATAAAGTATTAATGTAACCTATATTTATATATATTACAATAATATCTTAAATATTTCAAAAATTGATTCAAAGAATAAAGGACAATATCGAATTAAAATATTAACTACACAATTAGATATTATTATTATGACTTCGAATAATTAAAATTGATACTTAAAGTTAATATTTCAATATTTTCTTATAACTTGTGACCCGTTTAATATGTTCTTTATTAAATTTTGAGAATTTATTCATTTTTTCTTATGTTTCTTCTATTGAATCGAAGAGAAAATATTTCTTAATAATTACAATTAATATATAGAATCTACATTTCCTACAACCCGTTATTTTCTTCAGTGTTGTATATCAACTGAAATTGGTTATTATTGTAAAGTCAATAAAGGCAATTTATCATATTAATATATAACTCATTCGACTAAATATAATGATGTGTTTCATTTTATCCATAATTTCGTTTCCTCATTTCACGATAATAATACATTTTATATAATAAGTAATGGTTGGCCTAATTCGGTACTATCATCACGAAATGTAACAATCACTCTTATCGTTAACACCTTAATACTAGACCCTGATAAGTGCGTTATCGGCTCTAAAATATGAGAGAGATTTTGTATAACGCAAACGTTCTGCTCAATAATTAATCAACTGTTTCGAAACACAATATCAGTTTTAGTAATCAGTCAAGTTCATCTCTTAAACCGGCGAATGACTCAGAGAAAAACTTTTGTGTTTTGCACGGAGGGTTCGATAAAAGCAGCATGGTCGCACGGTGGCACAGAATAATCGGGATTGGATTATTCCCGGATTGGATTATTATTCCTAAATACACACGTAAGACAGATATAACCGAAAATTATTTTCAAATAATTCAGTAAAAGTAAATAATATTTTCGATAAAAAGTATCTAAAACCTGGACCTATGAGTTTCATTGTTTCTAACAATAAGTAATATTATATATTGAAAAGTAAATAAATTAAACACAATTTTTAACGTTTCAAAAAATATTTCTAAAAATTAAAACATGACAATTATTCTTTTTGGATATGCACCAAAAGTTCTCTTGTCTTTCCAAATTCACTGTGATATAGTTTAATTACGAAAATTATAAAGGTAAAAAAATACTTCTTCGATTTTTTACGTTGCACTCTATTTCTAAAATATATTAATTACATTAGATAGTATCATTTCCTCGCTGTATAAATATTGTACTCGTCACGAGCCTTCTATGCTAAATAGCAGTACATCTTCCAGAATGTTTTGAATAATTCAAGATTACATTTCAAGGTTACTGGTATAAATCAACCATCATGTAAATTAATAAGGTAAATATATGATTGCAGTAAAACTTTGGTTATTCGAACTAATTGAGAACGTAATTTTGGATAAGAGTTTCTTGATATCAATTTTTATGTATTTCTAAAAACAAAAATATAAATATTATACCTATGTAATAATAGCAATCGCAAATAAAGCAGTTAAATAAATATTTTTACTTCGCTCACAAATTTTCTTAGCTGTTAAACTACACGATTTTTGTTAGTATGTTTAATGTAGAAATATTCAGTTCTTTAACGTTTGCAATTAACGATTTTCCAGCACCGGGCATTTTTGCTAATGTGTTTGCACTTTCATCATTCTTAAGTCTCTTTAATCCATTGTATCCCACTAGCTTTACAACGGAGATATTAATAATCTGGAATTTTATTATTCGCTTTTGTTTGGGTCAATACCAACGAAGAAGTCATTACGATTGTTATATAAATATCTTCTCGGATATTTTTAATCGAAGGGTTCAGACTAGAAACAATCCTTCTTAACTTTTTGAGTTTCTATGTAATAATGCGCTTTAATAATTCCAAGTGAGACTCAAACCATCGTGGACTCGTTATTATAAAGATCCATATATTTTCACAATTATATCAATATAAAGAAAACTGGTTCTATAGAAACAAATTAAAGATGAAGAATATTCTCTTTTCTACTTGTAAAATTCATGTAATCGACAAGAATCTTTATAGTTAGATCTTTAAACTTAAGAAAGGTCTTGTTTTGTGTATTCCATTTACTTTCAATGTTAATTTAACTAATAATAAGCTATTACTTAATATTATTGGTTGCTACAGGTAACTTGTTAAATACTTGAAATTAAATTGTAGTTGTACGTTAGTCCAATTGTGTATTTTGTTTTGAATTAATGTTTCAAAATGCTTATATAGACAAGAAGAAGGTAATATCAAAATTTCACTATCAATTGTATCTATAATTGCTTTCTTCATGTAACTAAATTCTTATAGTTTGTTTAAAAGTTACGATTCTTCAAACGAGTTGGTATTTTTGACAAATCGATGACAATCTAAAGCAAAATTTGTACACGTCTATCTGATAATGTACGTAATTATCTTAATTATCGTAATTATCTCCAATAAAGTTATAGTTCATTATGAGAAAGATTCTTTCCAGTTATTGTTAAAACTTACCAGAAAATTACTGACTTGGTCAAAAAACCATACGATTTGAATTAAGCAACTTACTTTCAGTGATTGTTAATTTTATCTCTCGTTAAAAATATCTGTATTGGAATCATTAATCGATTGAGAAAAAAAATTTTCGTTGTACAAAGGACGAATTATTTGTTATTTCGTTTTCATAATTACTATACATATATATTTTTGTCATTCTGACATTATACAATCTTGTGATAAGCCATGGTCAAACTAAGTCATTACAGACCTTTGTGATAAATCGTGTCATGAATGAACAACTTGAAATTAAAATGCTAATATAAATACAAAGTTCTTTTAAATTATGGAAGGTTGGAAAAATAGAGTGTTTGGATAATCCCCAGTATATTATTTTTCAAATGTATAAAATCATGCTACTTTTTATAATTTATTTTCTATTACTGGTTAAATAATGAAATTTCGTTCATCGTTATCACAAAATTATTTTATTTACTTATTAGTAGCAATTATTAATTGGCTATAATCTGCAATGTTAAACATCCACTTAACCTGTTATTGATAGCTGCAATGCTTGTCTTTAGGCTGAAGTTAGTCGGTTTGAACAAAATATGTAATAATCGCAATTTTTTTTCATTTTCTTTGCAACACACGTGATAAACTTAGATTATTCCAGTGTTATCAATTCCTAAAAGTTTCAATGACTTTAGAAGTAAATATCTCTCCAAGGAGATGCGAGTATACTTCCTAAGGAAAATTTACATTATGTTATATCGTTGCTATATTCAAGGTGAGCTATTTTACTCTGTCGCCTGAAATTACTTGTAAATCGTTCGTTATATCAAAAACATGTTTTACAGAAATATTGTTCGGTAGAAATGGAAGTATATACAATGGTAATTGGTTTTTCGTCATTTGCGTTCTGGAATCAAGATATGTAGGTCTCCTTGAATTTTTTTGATCGTAATATATAACATTTGATCGTGCAACTCGAAGGAGTATTGAAAGTTAAATAAGAAAGTTAGAAAGTAGTGACCCTCATACCACGATCAATACAGAAAAATGTTCAAAAGTGAGGAAATGAGAGCAGTGATTGAAATGAAAAATAAAGGTAAGACGGATTGAAAAATTCCATGGTCGTTTAAAACATCAATACCCAGACAAAATGTATTTCCAAGAAACATAAAATATTTATAAAGGAGGTAAGGAGATGTCAATTACGAGACATCCTAGAACTTTCAAATATTTAAATACATAAAACAATATTTAGTATTTCATCATCGTGTCTCTATTCAACGTTAATAAAATGAATTATTAAATGTATGTAAAAATATAAGATATTTGTCCAATATTTGTGAAAAAGATGAATAAAACTCAATGAAACCAAAACTAGGGCGTTCGACTATTGAAATATATAAAATAAGGTATAATATTTCATCTGTTTAATAATTACAAATTAGTAATAGTTTCTTAAATATGAAGAAACATATGGATTACTTCACAAAACAGGCTCGCGTTGTAAAAAATAATAATGAAATCTTAAAAAATTATTAAAAAATCTAATTAATCTCAATTAAGATATAAATTAATTAAATTAATTTAATCTAATTAAATCTTAAAAAATGAGCAAACTCTTAAAGAGGGAATGAACTTTTATAACAAACACGTTTTCAAATTAATATTCTAGGAGAATTTTATTGAGCTCACGAATCTACGATTAAGTTTTGATACAGTCATGAAATAACGTATATCTAGAGTCTTGATGTACATGATAATGTAAAATGAATATAATATGTATATTATAATAAAAATAACATGTAGGAAAAACAACACATTCTTTACATCGCATAAAAAAACTTTTGATATTGCAGTTATACTGAAACTAATAATAATAATAATAANATTTTAAAATTAATAATAATTTTTAATTAAAATTGTTATTAAAATTTTAATATTCTCCTTAATATGCCTTTATTTCTAAAATCTATGGAAGTAATATTTCATATTACTAACATTAAGGCTACTAATAAAAAATTAATTTTTGATACGTAATTGGTTAATTTTTTTATATCGTCTGACCCCAAAAATATTTACAACTGGGGAAGATAGGAACGAAAAAACCAATCGAATAGATTGTAGGAAATGGAGCTATTTTTTCTTTAAATTATAGAATAAAAAATTTAATGTAGATGACTAATTTTAACTTAAAATAACAAAAATAAAACCAATAGAATAGAATATTACAAAGTAGAGCTAGGTCTCACTTTTGTTTAAGTTACAGAATAAAAAATAAAACGTAAATATTCAATTTCAACTTAAAATAACAAAGGTAAAAATAATAAAAAGTAAATCTTAAATTTTAATCTAATTTGATACAGGACAATGTAATATCAAATAAAATTATTCCTCGGTAGAATAATACATTAATCTATGAAACAAAAGTTGTTATTAAATATTTATAAGAAATATAGAAAATGTAACCAAGAAATCATATCACATTCAAGAATATGAAAAAATTCAATTGCTTTTTGATAATTAAGGAAACGTATTTCGAATGGCTTTTGTAGAATACGTGATACATTTTAAAATTGATAATGACAGGATACAAATAATATAATGTAAAAAAAGTGAGAAAGTTTAATACCAAAGACATGTTTCGATGCAATATCTTGCCAACGATCTTCGATTCTGCTTGATTCGCCTTATTTTTACAGCAAATACCAATCACGCTGATCGAGTACTTGCCACGAAATTACATGAATATTATAGTGGGATGCGCTCGCGATTCATTATGTTGAACTGATGTGACTTGACTTGAATGCATACGAACGACTTGAATGACTGAAATCTAACGACTGCTGCTGTTAAACTGATGTCTAATGCTTGACTCGAATGAATGAATGACAAATGCTTGACTGAAAAACGACGACTGACGATCTGTCGAAACCAAGAAGTTATTGTGATTCGCCAAAGGGAAAACAGTCCCTTATGGTCGAATTGCAGGATCAAGGGTGGGCCCTTGGGTCACCCGCACTCCTTCTTGAGGAGTGATCGAAGAGGCCCCCTTCACTTTATGGCTTCGAAAGTCGTGTCATAAAGCGCACATGGCCTGGTCCTAACTGGAATGGGCCTATTGTAAGCCAAATCCTAAGTATCGTTGCCTGGAGTGTAAGATTAGACGAAAAAATGCCTCGCGACCGGTGACCCAAGGAAAGTGACTGAAGAATTCGAAACGTACAATAAATAAAAAAATAGAAAGTGTCGAGTG
>NIJG01000009.1:282420-298107 GCA_002201625.1 Euglossa dilemma
ATATTATATAAATATAAATTATAAATTATATTAATATTAATAGAATTATAATAAAATTATAAATTACATTTATTAAATATATTTATTTGTAATATCTATGGAACTTATATCTCATATTATCGATTCAAAGCTTATATTAGATACGAAATTTTTATTGTATGAGATATAACATATAACATAGTACAATTTGCAGCTATAAATATTTGTAATACTAAGAAGCTGGGAGCAGCAATATTCATTGTACAAAATTCAAATTATAATTTAAACTTATAAGATAATGTATAACTCGAAGTCTCAATTGATATTTGATCATACCAATATTTGGTAACAGATTCATTTTTCTTTATAATAATAGGAGTAAAATTAAGCAAAATTATGTTATCGTGGTATCCGAAGTTAAAACTTTTCTTTATTTGTAAAACGACAATATTGATAAAGAGTCTACATAATGGATATTGCATGCGGCTATAATAAAGAACAGAATATAAAATCACTGTAATCGGAATCGATTTTATTCGATTGGATATTCTATGTCGAGAAATGTTATCAACTATAATTATATATAATGGAATTGAAATTTCGTAAAAGCTACTAACGTAAAATTGATTCGTGATACATATTTGATAAGTAATCTGATCCTATCAAGATCCGCAATATATAATACAATTTTATTAATAACGTGAGATTAGTATATTATTTATGATACAAGACTCAAATTACTAATTATGAACTTGAGCAATAGAATAAAGCAAATACAGGAAACAAACTTGCAAAATTACGAAACCTATTAACTTACTAACCTAAATTCTGAAGTAAACAGTACAATTTCTATATTCAACATAAGCCAGTGACTTGTTTACTTTAAAAGCAACCAATTTGAGAAATTTTTAAAACGGCACTTTTTTTATAAACGTGTGTTAAATAGGTATAAAAATGGAGGGAAGACATGTAAAGTTTTGTAACCAGGAAAGAAAGAAATTATAAGGTTTTCAATACCATAACTTGTAAAGAAAATAAGCGATTCACTTAAACGAAACCCAAAAATTTTCTATAACTTTGCAAATGTTAGGTTTTTATTAGTATTTTTTAAAACTTCCTGTTCCATGTGTAGGCTATTATTTACCCTATTTTTCAATTCCCTATATGTTATAACAGTATGACAATATACGGATGCAAATATAGTTTAAAGTTTCAATCATCCAAATTTCCCATCTTTTGCTTCTATTTCTACTTTAAATCAATGTCAATTTTAATAAGTTTTTGAATATTAATTGATACCAACGCTTATTTTTATGGCCATATATCGCAAGTCTTGTATATAGCAATGATTTCCAATGTGTTAAAGAATTTATCCTTATTTTTCTAAAATTCTTTATGCCATATAGATATTGTTACCATAAATGTCCAACTTAAAAGTTGAAAGATAATATATACTTAAACAGATAATACCTAGACACTGACATTTATCTCATACATTTTACATGCTTTTTATATCAGAGGTTGCAACTCAATTAGGATTGTCATTTACTATATAATATACATGTGACTGTACAATATTAATAATGTGGCTGTATAATATTAATATATACTGTATAATATACTCCACAACTGTCCATTGATCACGAAGCTGTTTATCTAATATTTCTGTGATAATACGTCCTTTTATAATAAATAATCCTACTTCGTGGTGTCTGCATGGAGTCCGATTCATCTGGTTCTATTAAAACTTTTCTGTCCCATTTAGAATGTATTATCTACCCTGGAAGTTATAAACCCTTTTTCCACCCTGTATAGCTAAACAATACTTATCTTAATAGCTCTCGAATAGGCGTCGCATTAGGTCAGGCATGTCAGCAATATTTCAAGGCAAGTGTAATTCGCGTCTTCCTCGAAGTTTGATAAATTGCAAAGCCTGCTACTAGTCCAATGCATATAATCTACTTTCCTATCGTTACGATCGATAGCTGGGATATGTCGTTAATACGCGAGTTATTCCTGGTTGGCGTTTGATTTACCTTCAACACGTGATATTTAGCAATCTTGGTTATTGATGATAATACCTCACCGATGCAACTAGTGGGATTGGTATATTGATCTTTGAAACGCTGTGTGTTATACTGTGATGACATGTGATGGTCTAGCACTTTATCCTGATGCATGCCGCTTCTTACCAAATACGATAACCTCCGCTTCGACAAACAATAATAATAATTTTTATCGACCCCGATAACATTGCTATGAACTTCCGTCATTTGATACCCGAAGAGCTTTGTACAGTGGATTATTGCATGTTTTTGGTGCATATTAACGAAATCATTTTACTATTATAGTATGAGATTCGGAAAAAAATATCCCTGAAAATTCGGATAAAAATACGAATTCGCTCTATTTTCTGAGATTTGAAATAGATTTCATATTTCAAAATAATTCTGCACTTTACATTTTTCCTGTACTGAGAATATTAAGCGGCAAGAGAGAACAAAAGCTTTTAGTAAATTTTTTAGAAATTTTATTCTTTATTTGAATTTTTTTCTTTAATATGTGACTTATCTATTCTTTTCATATTTTTTCGGAATGGAATTTTATTAAGGCTATAACGTTATGTAATTATAAATAATTACGAGGAAAATGTGTTAATATTAATTGAATCAATGAATGAATTAAATGAATCTGTTATTACTAATTCTTAACAATACTATAATAATTTTACTAATATTTTAAATTATTTTTTTCTTGTCCTTCTTTGATTTTCAACGACGTATTTTCCATAATATCTTTCTGACGAAACAATAATACCTTTTATATTTGCGAATTAAATAAATATTTTCAAGCTCATGAAGTGAAAAAATAAAAATTTAGAAACATATATATATACAAAATATTTTTGTGATTTCAAAATTTCTACTTTTCGAAGATAAATATTCGTATTACGTTTATCTTAAAAACGAACATTAACGTATGTACCATACTAGTGTAAATGTACATATATATGTATCCATCTATTTAAATAAAGAAAATATTTTGCAATCAGAAAACTCGAGGGCTATATCTTAATATTTAAAAAGAAGATAAATAGGAGATAAGAAAACAAATAGGAAAAATATCAAATGGTGTTCGTTACAATAATTATCACATTCCTTGACTGTTTTCTTATCGAACAATTAGCGTATAACAGATTAGGATAGAACCATTTCTGACCATTGGTTTCGGTTTGAGAAAATTTGGTATTTAAGGACTCGATCGCTGATCGTAGGATAGATAAAACGGTGCACACGCGATTATAGAATTAGCCACCAATCTAAAGGCTATTTTCATTGGCAGAGCAATGCTCTCAGGGGAACCTCGGATGACGTCCTCTTTAGCTCCAATGCGTGATAACGATGACGTCACGGAAAAGAGAGGTCAAGGCATATTTCTTAAATATAGATCCGTCCTGCGACTGACCTCCCATGCTGCTTTTTCTACTTATTAAGTTAAATTAAATGTAACTTGTAAACAAATATTCAATGGAACATATAATAAAGTTTATCATACGATAATTCTTTGACGGTTATAGCTTATTCCTTCCGATAATAAATGATATATCGACATTACGTCATCTGCAGATTTAAAAAGTCACAGAACATGGTAGAAATTTTATTGAAATTATTAGGATATTTCTTCGTTTCGTTACAGCTTTCGATTTGAGGAGCCTGATTATTTTTATTGTTAATGTTAAAGCTCTGAAAATTAATATAATTCGGATCGATTAGTTTTCTGAATTGATGGTGGAGTCTTTTTGTGTGTGATTATTATTATTATACCCTTTGTACATATACTGATAATTATATAAATGATTTAAGTTGCACTATTCTAAATATATTATAAATTAACAAAAAGTATTTCGTTATATTAAAAACGCAATGCGAAATAGGTTGTAAAATTATTTCTTTTTAGGTTTTTATCGTACTGTACTTTCATATAATGCAATATAATACATACAGCATCGCACAAAACTGTATAATATATAATATATAGAGTATGATATAAAATAGACAATTTATAATACATTGTACACAATACAATACAAAAATATATTTTGTACATGTCATATACATAATAAAGAGGTGAAATTGTTAGTTATATTATATTATAGTTATATTATAGTTATATTATAGGTATATTATAGTTATAATATAATATATTATAAAAACTAGGACCACTTCGGTACCAGAAATTTTTGGTAACATTGAGATATTTCTGGGTCTTCTACCATACTGCAAAGCAATTCTCTTAATTAACTTGAAAGATTATTGGAAAAATTATTTAATGCGTTCTCACAGGAAATAAACAGATATAAATTTTCTTTGTTCTTCAAAAATGTATATTTGTCCACTCAGAGATGATAAGGCCAATTAACAAAAGGATAACTCATATTTACTCGGAAAATTGATTATGACAAATGATATATTGAGACCTTATCAATTTGTAAAACAAAAATGTCAAAAACATTGTATGAAACATTAAATGAAATCTCGTACTATGATTTGAAAATTTTTTAACTTATGCTGCAGTAGATGAATTCAAGATATTTGATAAAGCTTATACGAGTACATCGATAAGAAGTTTTCCAACAGGAAACTACGAAAGATGACTTCTCATAATAATTGTACTGCTGTCATACTGTAATTACAATAATTACAATGTTTTTCCAAGCACGTGAGAAGTCTACAAATATTTTTTTGTATTTAATACCTTCTATCGGATTAGCTGAAACCACCTGTTATTCGTTTCATGTAAAAACTGAAAATTTAAATCAGCAGATAATCACTGACGACAATAAAATCTTTTAAATCTCTGTGCAATTTATGATTATTGTACAATTACTAGAAAAACTTGATAGGAGAATGTTTATAATTAAAAAATGCTAAAAAGTAGAAATAATTGAGTGAATATTATAATTTGAATTTGTAGAATAAATACCTGTTATATAAATTAGTCCTTCTATTCAACATTTTGTTTCCAATACGTTTAACAAATGTAAGTAACAACGTACAACGTACATAACAAGTGTACAAAGCAAAGAGAAAATATATCTGTGAATGTGATATGTGAATATAAAAGAAGGGTATAAAAGAATGTATAAGGAAAATGAGGAATAAATTACCTATTATTATTAAATTTTAAATAAATAAAGAAAAATAAATAAAGAAAATCTTCAATAAATTAAAGCCTGATAAAAATCAAAGAAATCAAATAAAATAATATCGAACATTCCTAGTACGAATACAATAATTGTTGTAAAATCCTTTCATGATCAGGATTCAAAATTAATATTAAAACACGTATTTATTAATATTTTTACTTCTAAATTCGTAATAAACAAAATTATAAATTCAATATTAAAACAAATACTAAGAAACCCATAAATACAATTTATCCTTGCCTCTCGTTTTGAAACGTTTATTTTCGGCTTGTAGCTATAACGTTTTCTTACTTATCCTTTATTGTGTTATTTCAATTATTTTCTTAAGGATTTAACCACTTCTTATTTTAAAATTCACGATTTCAAGATGTAAATACGTGAAAATAGAAATCTGTTGTAAACGTTCTTAGCGTAACAATAACTGGCGCTAAATTCTCAGCATTGGAGATGCGTAGAAAGACCGAAAGGTTACGGTTAGGGTGAGGAAGAAGAGTGCATGGATTCTCAAGGTCTCTGGCGGAACCGATCGAATATGACTTGAAAATGTCTGCGTAGTTTGTCTGGTTTAACTGAAAGAAAACGCAATAATAAAGGAAGAAAAAATGTATCGACATTATCTATACATAAAACATATGTAACATTATCAAATAAAATTAAAATAAAAATGAAATTAATTTTATTTGTTTCCCATATTCTTATAGTTCTCTTACAGAATTATGTGTAATTAAAAATTAAAAATAGCTTCGTTTATGTTTTAAAACTATTTTGAAACTTTAGTTCTTTAACAAGTCTGAAAACAGGTAAATAGAATTTTTATACATAAAGCAATTATTTTTTGTTCGTTGCGGTATTATAAGTCTTCTATAAGTAATATTCATAGATGTTCAGATATTTGAAAACGTTATTTCAATTAATTAGAGATTATAGCTGTATCAAAATTATACATACATACTCAAGTGTTCTGTGTGCTACCTCTGATGATTAGTATGATTTCCTGATCCAATGTTTTCGTCGCAAAATTGTCAAATGTTTACCATAAATATTAATATAAAATTTCGATATTGTTATAAGCATTGTAAATTAGATCAATAGGTCATTAAAAGGATGTATTGATATTAATGTATAAAATAAAAATATTATTTGACTAGCATTCAAAGCTCCTTTAATTATTTAACTAGGTAGTTAAAAACAGTTATAAATATTATAAAGTAAGTGAAATATAATCAAGTAACGAATTATTTCAATATCATAGATTTTTCTATTGAAGAATTGTGAGACTCGCGTTCATTGTACTATTGTGTTTGAAGTGTAGCTTATTATATTAATTATGGATAACTTTTTACATTAGTGATGTTGAATTTCTTTATAATAATATAAAAATATATAAAAATAATAAATGAATTCTTTTTAATATATGTTTTATGATTTTTTTAGCCTTTTTATGACTTTGTTTTATGCTAAATATTACAAAAAGAGAGGTACATTATTATTACATGCTAAGGAGAAGGAAACATAGGTACTAATTAAGGTAGAAAAAAAGAAAATATGTGTGACTCCTCTTCTTCTTTAGCGCGAAATATAAAACCTTAGTTTTGCATGTTAATTTTCCAAGATATGATAATTATAATCACGGTATTATCAAAATTTTATCATAATCACAAATGTTTAATAATCATTTAATTTCTATACTTCGCAGAATATAGCAGAATAAGAAATATCTTACCTTTTTAATATTTATAATATATCAATAGTATTCGTACCCACTCAATCTTCAATTTCCAATGATTATTATTTTTTTACAGTATAACTTTCAAAAGTTTCAAAAATTTTGTAAATGGAAGAATGTCCTATTACAAACTTTATTATAAAATAGTAATAAATTTTATCGAAAAATAACGATTGAGAAATTTTATCGAAATGGAACACGCTGTTATTCAATCAACATCTTTTCCATATGTTTCTCAAATGTTCTAAAGACAGAAGTTATGATTTATGCAAATATATACTTCTTTAAAAATATTAATTTACGTCTCCTTCCTCCACCAATGTTCTACTTCTGATCTATCTCTGATCTACAATGTAATGTAAATAAGAATCAAAATATATTGTAAAATTAAGAATTTATTGTCACAGGAGTATCTTCATTTTATCACCAGAAATTTATTACCTGAAAAAATCGAAATATTCGCGAATCTGCTTGGTCTTTAAAATTATTCGATGTAATGTACATTCTCATGGATAAAAATTTAAAACTTGCGTTGTAATAAGATATCAGAATTTTAAAATTGAAAATTGAATGGTACGAATATTTCTGTAACTCGCTTATAGACATACAATAGAATGTTTCTTACTTCATCTTGAACTATGAAATAATAATTTGAAAACGGTAATTTACGGTACATAGCAGTCGTAATTTTAATTAAAATTTCAGTGCAACCAGAGTTTGTTTTATCTGAAAAGCCTATAGTAAAAATAATTAATGCATTTATCAAAATGACACTGACAGTGAGTGTAATCAAATAAGTACATTATACATTGTATATTTTGTACAATGTCATAGTATAGTTTAATTTGATATTTCATTGATCGTTTTATTGTAATACGATTTATTATTGGTCTGAAAAATTGATGAAAATACGATTGGAGTGAATATGTTAATTGTGAGAGCAGATTAACATATTACACAGACCACAAATATTTTAGACGAATAATATATAGATTTTAATTTAGAATTTCGTTATATTTCTTTATTTTAATATAATATTTTATATTATATAATTTCATTATATTCGTATTAGATTTTAATGTTTCATTATATTTCTATTATGTAATATTTAAATTTTAAATTAAAATTGTATTAAAATGTAGTTAAAAGTGATTAAAAACTAATCTTTTCTCTTGGAAGTTTTTCACATCGTGATTATAAAAATTTCTAATTAATGACATTATGATCATGACGAACAATTCGGTGATATGTTAAAGTAGAATTGGTATGAATATTTAAATGTGGCTGTTGAAATATTTGAATGAGCACTTCACTGTATAATTATTTAAAGAAAGGGAAAGAATGAGACAAGTATTTGTAAGGAATTTCAGTGACTACATTCTCATTTCTTTCATTGCCGGCTACCTACCGAGAGAAGTTAATTTTTAATTAGCATGGTTCTATAATATTTTAAGCACCCTTCCATGTACCTTTATTCCATGTTTTTCTTTTTAAAGAGAAGGGCAAAATGTAAGCGTGTATATACACAATTTTTCTGGTTATGTTTTCGCCAATATCATGATTTCCTCGGAATTTCCTCAGAATGGAAATAAAAAAAGCTGAAAACAGCAAAATTTAAACTTTGAGGAAAGTAATTTATACTTGCTAATTGTCACTTATTAACAAGATATAATAACACTTTATCATTATTTACTACATATATCATATTACTTTATATGACTTTAGAGTATGTTTAGTTTAATATTTAGTTTGTTTTGGTATTGGATTACTTTAATTATCGTAATTATACAATAATGATGTACACAGAGAAGTGCACTAATTTATATAATTATTGCGCTACTATAAATCAAGTTTAAGCAATATACTTTATTAAAAGGCATACAAATGCTTAATTATATTTGTACAAATTAATCATGAGACATATTAAGTGCTCTATTTATTATCTACTATATCAAATTACACTTCACTATTGTTTTAAGAAGAAAGTGGTCAATATACAATTTAGAAATATTTATAGACGAATAAGGAACATAAAAGAATATGTAAATGTAAGAACATATATATACGTGCTGATAATTATGAAGGTGGTGTAATTCAAAAATCTAAAAGAGATGATATGACTTAGGTTACTTTCATAATCATCTGCACATACACTCACCGATCAAAATTTAAGAAACAAAGTAACGTTAACGAATTTTTGTATATTCTTTATCTTCTGAACTATATAGATTATAACTTATTCTTATACTTTTTAATTCTATTTTTAATTTTACTTTAATATGTATTAACATACACTGATTTAAATTAACGTAATAAATATCTCAAGCAATTTGATAAATATCTCAAAACATAAAGAACATACAAAAATTCACAAATTGCTATTTTATACTTTAACCTTTGTCGACAAATGTTAAATATTTCATTCCGTACATTGCATCATTTACATTATATTAATAAATTAGATTATACGTTGCGTTACTATTGCGTTTATATTATTGTACACATTTTATTCCATTACATATATTATTAGATATATTACATATATGCATTACATTATGTTACATTGCATTATGCATTACATGACATTATTACCTACGTCGCTTTATATTAACGTGTTTAAGTTCTTCGGTAAACATGTAAAGATAAATTATCCAACTTCAATCTACGCGCCACTGAACATTAGATCATTGACCGATTACAACATGGCGGTGCAGCCATTATACGTTCCTAACCTTTCGTTCCTTATATTTTGCTCTCTGATTAAATGATAAATTCAGCCTTGCTCTACCCGGTGTACTACTAATAGTAAGGAGTTTCGTTCTGTCAGACTGCACTGTTTCAAATATAAATTGCGGTTCGTAAATTGAACTTTCCTTCATTACTAGCCAGACCGTAATATTTGACAGATACGTTCTAGCAGGTTCGCAAATGTCAGCCATTACAACTCCTTCTTCGCTGTGTAATTTCTTCATATTTTCTTCTCGAATAGACTACTTCCGTGCTTCAGCCATATTCCCTTATCTCGAATCTGCAAAATTTATCAAAGATTTACAAATGCACGTTCGTATACAATAAAAATTCAGGACATGCGATTTCTTGCGAATTTCATAATGGTCTTTCGTATTGACCTCGATACCTAATCTTACCTATCTAAAAATATTTAATACTTATTTAATAATAGATTTAATAGATCAACTAAAATGATAAAGATATAGGTTTAAAATTTTTTNCTAATAGCGATTCGGCTATGATGATTCTATAGTCAACGTAACATTGTTTCTTCCTGTTATTTATTTTCTTGCATAAAATATAGGATCATGTCGTGCGAATGTCTCGAAGACTGTGCGTACTTGTATACGATTTCAGCCCGAAATTTTCAAATTTAAATGGTAGGTTAAGGAATTAAAATCTACTTTCGGCATCAATATAATTGTGAATCTGAAAACTCTTCGACATACATTACCGACCTTGTTGGACGTTACGTTTATTACACTTTCCACGGATAATTAATTTCAAAAAATTACTTTTTTAATCCGCAAAGAGCGAACAAGAAAATAAAGCTATATCGAGTACTGCTTCAAACCTACATTTTTTCGACCTTTTCGACCACTACGATTCAAAAGCTACGAACATATTTCTGTGAATAAATTAATTGATTTATTTATCTAACAATTTGATTCATTTAAAAAAGTATAAAAGACTAATAAACGGTAAGAAGGTATATAAATTTGTCGCGCATAATCTCTCGCTCTCTCGCTCATTACTTCTTTATACGATAAAAGATTTTTTGTTAAACTAATTTTTCCATAACAACCATACACACCATACATTCTACATCTTTCGCTCACACGTTCAAAAACACACACATCAACACTTGTGTCATCATTCGTCCTCACACACTCGCATTCACACCTGTTATATCAAATTCACAAATATAGCATGAAGTAAAATATAAAGCTTGATGTTGGTCAAATTTTTTATACTATAATAAAGTAGTGCTGTTCGTTAATGTATTTATGATGTCTATTTACGTCAGCTGCAAGAAATGTCGTTAAATTATAGACCGCAACCAAATCAAACCTAAAAATAGTAAAAGGCACACAAACAAGACTCTCGAGGAAAATCTTACATGCACACTGGTATTTTCGTACTGAGAACATGGAAAGAATATTACAGCTAAATTCTGTCGAATAGAAAATAAAAAAATTACACACCACGGTAGTGCATCGGCTGGAAAAATTCCTCAACCCTATATCAAAGTGTTTCGAAGGACTCTTTGAAACCAAAAGCGTCATCATAAGACATCTTCTGAATTACAGACCTTCAACAACCCATACAACGCCTCTCTAACCACGTTCCATTTTACCGTCTTGAACGGTGGTGAGAGATATTTATAAAACGAGAAACATTCACACTATAATAAGCGTGTATTCATAACAACAAACACCTCGTACGAAATGTTTAAAAACCGCCAATAGGGTTAACATGAGATAAGTTGTAACTAAAAGATTAAAAAAAAGTCGAAGGAAAAGAAATTTCGTTAGAAAAACTTCGAATAACTATATCTCAGTGGTAAAGGAACCTAACCCAAACCTAAAAATGAATTCAGAATTCAAATATTTTAAAATCTCGAGTAATAGTAAAAAGTATACAGTAACAGTATAAATGATTTTATACAGGGATAATTTTATATCAATTTTTGAATAAAGAAAAATAGATGTTAAAATAAAATTGCGTAGAAAATTTTCCTATTTTTGGGACCGAAAATGTCAAATTACGGAGCTGGTATATAAGTTCTCAATTCGTGCAATTTTTTATAGGAATTTTTTGAATTCTATAATCCTGTTAAAGCGAAACTGTGTTGAACGGAATTTCTTCAATGCTCGAACTAAATCATATCAAATTATAAATATTGCACTTGAAAATATTGATTAGATGCTATTTTGTGCGGAAATATTCTCAACCCATCAACCGTGTTTTAAACAAAACCACAGGAATATTGAATTATGATATTTGCGCTTGAAAATTCTAATTATGTGCCGTTTTTACTAGAATTTTCTCAATTTTCGAATCGGAAAATTCCGAATTACAATATTTGTACTCAAAAATTTCTATTGTGTGCTATTTAATACAGCAATTTTTCAAACTCTAAAATTATGTGATACTAAATTATGGTCCTTGCATTTATAAATTCTCATTACATGTCAATTTGCGTTAGCAATTTTGCATTTTGCATTCCAAATTCTCTAACCAGGAAATATCTAAATTACGGTTTTTACTCTTGCAAATTTTCGTAACGCGTCATTTTCCACCGGAATTTCCTTAATTGTCGCGCCGCAAAACATTGAATTACGGTTCTTGCACTTGAAAATTCTCATTATGCGCCACTTTGAGCACGGCTCAGAATTTTCCGAACCGTATAAAAACGAAATCGCGCTCCCTGAAGATTTCCCAAATTCTCGACCTATATTCCGCGAAATCTGTGTAGCAAAAAGGCCACGTTACTCGTACAATACCTACTCCACGCTCAAATACGCATTCTACATTAATAATTCCACTCCTGAACCGAATCTATCCAAAAATGAATTTAAACTCCGCGGAGAAACTAGATTTCCCCATGGTTTCGTTATACTTCTCTTATCGGTATACTGACATACTGCGACTAACGCATGGCAGCGAAATAGAATTGCAAATTGGAAAGAGAAAAAAGGCTAACTGCGTTCAATCGATAAGATTAACGACGTGTAGTACGTACTGTAAACAGAGTCGAAGAGCAAAGACAGAATGCACGAGAGCCTCGCGAAAACGGCGACGCCATGGAATTAAATCAATCCTAGATTAAGGAATTAGTAGAATAAAAGTGTCTATTCACTTTGGCGATTTCCTGTATCTTAATGTCGATTGGGAGGGGTGGCACTCTATCAGTCGCAACGTACGTTCCATTTGTTATTCGTTGGAGGTGGAGTGCAGAAGGATGCGAAAGGTCACACGCCAACCAGATGGACAGCTGATAGAGGCTCGACCTGGCTTCTTTGCTCGTAAAATGGGTTAGAAGCCATTCGTGCGATCAGGAAGTGACGCTACCGTTGAGACCGTCGGCACGATATTTGAAGCTTCTTCAACGTGCGACTTTAATCTCGTAAAATGGCCAGAAGGGCCTCGAACCTTGCTCTTTTTCGCATGACCCTTCTTTCCTACCTATCGTCCCTATCTCGTTAAGATATCGTTGTCTAAACGGAAGTAGTTCTCTTTCCACAGTGTACCTTGAATACGCGAATATACTTTCCCTCTTTCTGTCTTTTCTAAGTATTTTTTCAATATCCTTGCAGTATTTTCGGAATGGCAGCGTTCGAACATTTGAGTGATACGTGTAAGCGTTCACGCATTTAAATGAGACACGTGTTATGAAGAAGTGTAAATATTACTGTGGGTTATAGGTATAATAAGATTGATGAAGGAGAAAATGTTATTGTAACGAACGAAGAAATAACTTTAAATATTGAAACTTTATTGTTTGTTTATTAACAAAATAGGAGATAACCTTTGATACGAGTAAAATATATTTCTACGTTTGATATGAGTAAAATATACTTGTCACGATGCTATGAAAATAATTTGAGTCATATGTATCCCTTTGGAATATTAATGTTTCGTGGTTTGAAAGTATTATATATTAGCAAAAATTAATAACACAACTATTTGCCATTGTACCAAAAATAATTTCATTTTATGTGAATAAGTGCAACACTAATTAAGCGATAAAATCACTTCTTTCAGATTTCGCATTTAAAAATTTTTGTTGTAATAATGCAACGACTATATAACTAAAAATAAATAATTAAATAAGATACTGAATTTTTTATAGGTTTTAGGTTAATTTCTGCATAAAGTGTGTATTTTTGTAACAAATTCGATATAAACGCTATCAAATAGTAAAACGAGTTTAAATTTTTATTTCAGTAATAGAACGTGATTTATATTCTGATGAATTCTACATGTAACGATAAAAAAGTATATCAAATTGTATTTAATTGCGGCACCAATCTGTCATAAGTACACGTAAAACTCAAGCGAAGTTACATTACTATTTAACAGGATAATTTTAAAATATACATGTATTATAAAATTATTTTTAGTATTTAATTATGATATCTCTTATTTATAAAATAATATTTGATTTTTGAGTCAAATAGAACTCGAATAAGGAAGGAGTCAAACGTAAAATAGGAATTTAAAGCTAGCAATAAATTATTTAACTATCATTATCGTTAAACCTATCGCAGTCTAAATGACTTTTAATTAAAAATTCCAATATCTTCTCTCGTTTCACTTTTTAAGGCCTTCTTCAGTGTTAATATCTCTTATAATACATATTATAAATACGATATATACTAATATAATACGATACTATAAAATAATAATAATGTACAATAACATAGCAAATAAGTTGACAGAAATAAGTTAACAAAAGTCGTTGGAAAATTTTCGAATCTCGATCCCAAAAGAAAGACCAAGAATTCCGCTATGCCAGATCCTAATATTCTCATGCTTCCATTTAACGCCGAATATAGTTTTCGTAAACACGTAGGGGCGTCACGGAAGGATAAAAACAATTGTACGTGTAAGAGAAATTATGCGGCTACCTAGGATTATAATAAAATCGGATAAAGGGATAAAGAAAGTTAAGGAATAGGGGGCGCTGATAAGATGGCGCGATGAGCGTACCGTATCGCACGGTAATTTCGCGTAAAATTTCCACGTCGATTAGAGGACGATGTAGATCTGAACGTGGGGAATTCGTGTCTGATATCGCGGTTGGTAGCCGTGACGGAGACCCCGGACGAAAAAGTGGCCGGCATTGAGAAATTTAAAAGGCGGTGAGCAATCTGTAAGTGCAAATTGCAACGTGCGGCTGAGCTCGAAAGGGTATAAATTCTAGGCAGCCTCTGTGTGTACGATACAGGCTTGAAAGGAGAACGCGGAACGGCTAGCGAGGCTTTTGTCGCAGCGATTTCCTTGCAGTTGGCTCATACACATTGGATCGCGTGCTCGGCATTACCCTCTCTTATGTGTGTCTTGCGTTATGTGCTAACCAACCACCACAGAGGCCAAGGTCGCCACTCACGATCCTCGACTCGTCCCAAGGGGTTGAACAGCGATCCTCGTGCCGATCCAACCGCTGAAAATTTTTCCTTTATTTCATCATCTTCTTTCCAATTTCATTTCGCAATCTGTATTCGAATTTCAATTGACGGAATTTGTATTCTAGTCGATATTTATTGAAGAGTATATTTGGTGCGGAATGTAACGATTAAATACTTTTGATTCACTCAAATATATTCGTTGTAATTTTATATGAACAGTGGAAATTTATATTCGAAACTTAGTTGACATATTTTTTGCAATTTTATTTCGCAACCAGTATTCGAATTTCAATTGACGGAATTTGTATTCTAGTCGATATTTATTGAAGAGCATATTTAGTGCGGAATGTAACGATTAAATACTTATGATTCACTCAAATATATTCGTTGTTATTTTATTTGAACAGTGGAAATTTGTATTCGAATCTTAGTTGACATATATTCTCTGCAATTTTATTTCGTTATTAGGAACCTGTATTCGAATTTCAATTAACGGAATTTGTATTCTAGTCGATATTTATTGAAGAGTATATTTGGTGCGGAATGTAACGATTAAATACTTTTGATTCACTCAAATATATTCGTTGTTATTTTATTTGAACAGTGGAAAATTATATTCGAATCTTAGTTGA
>NIJG01000009.1:299035-312567 GCA_002201625.1 Euglossa dilemma
AAAACTTGGTTTAGTAACTGTATTTTCAATGACTAATATTTGAATTTTAGTTAATATTTGTTGAAAAGTATATTTAAGAATGTAATGAATACTCTTGTTTTTCTTAATAAATATTCTTTGTTAATCTAATTACCTTTTGGAATTCATGATTTAATTCTAGTAAATAACTGATAAATGTATTCGATGAACAGTTAAGGTTTAGGTTTAAGTTAACGATTAAGGTTTATTTAAAAATATTCTTCTGCTGATTTTATTTTTCTATTAGAAACTCTTATCTGTATTTTTCCAATTTTCACTGAGGAATACGGTAAAGAGCGTATAACAATTTATGTTATAATTACTATGGCATCATATATTGTGATAAAAAAATTGTTTAACAATATCAAAAAGCTCGTGGAATTTATATTTCATTTCTTAAGTTATTTTAATTGATTTAAACATTTGTGAAGGAATCATGAATTTGTTTCAATTTAATAAGAGTATTTTTCTCCATTTTTAATTTATGTTATCACGATATAATGAAGTTATATCTAAGAATATAATTTTGTGTACTGAAATTTCACTTTATTGGAGAACAATTGTGTTATTATTACTAAAATGAAATGAAACGAGAGTATAAAATTAAAATAGAAAAGCAAAGATCCTTATTTCGTCACAAGTTTAATATAGCCATGTACTCTATTTTTTCACGATACTTTTAAGATATCTACGCAATGCACTCTACAGAAACAACTTTAACGTCACGTTTTATTATCTTTTATACATGTACATTTTCATACCAAAGGTTTAATTTGGACGTTAATACGTAACTCCTCATCGTTTTCATTTATAATTGCTTTATATCTCAATTTAATTACAGGTCAAATTTACAAATAAGAATTGATAAGAAGTAGGATATATTTAAGTCTTTCTTTTCTTATTTTTATTACTTCTTACTATTAATTTTCAACTAATAGTTTCCGACATATTTTTGAAATCATGATATTTTCTCATTTTTTAATATAATTTCCTTTTCAATGAAATTTTGAAGCATAATCACAATAACTGGTGACAAACGTTATTATTAAGAAAGGTATTAACTGGTTAAAACACTATTATATAAATAGCAATAAATCAGTGCTAATAGTAATAAGAAATAATTCTTAAAAGTAACAATATTGTGTTTGAAACTAATTGAATAATAGGAAAAAGAATAAAAGTAATTCATTACAGACATTTACATACATATTTGTAAATATCGTGTGTAATTGTACTTCTGAAGTATATATTCGATAAAAAAATATTCTATATCTAAATCACACGATATCAAGAAACATTTATTATAATGTTAAAATAATTTCTCGTGTAACCTATTTCTTTCCGAAATATCAAGGTGATCTTGAATATTTACGATCTTACTGCTTACATTAATTACAGTAAACGGACTGTTTATAACTGTTTATAACGTAAAGTCAAATATTCATTTGTATAAGAAATGATTTGTTTTTCCAAATTTTGACACAGAGAAAGCTAGGTATTGTACATAAACGTTTATTTGAGAACCCTATTAACAAATAGGTTATTTAAAGAATCGCTTCAATAGCATATGTCAACGGTCAAGTTGGATGATTCACTTCTATATATTTGTGTTTAAAATACACAATATGTAATATGGATTTCATAAAATAGAATAATGTTTAGTATATGATAAAAAATAATGCTTAACGTTTTCATTAAAAAATTATATAGTGATAAATCATTTTGCATTATTTTATCCTTCTCTCCTATGAATATTAACGAATATAGTTCTTCATACTCTATTAAATAATTAAACTAAATTTTAATCAAGTAGATCGTAACGTATTCAACACATTTTAATTAACGAAAATTTTTTCTTGAAAATACGACATCCTTTGTGGACATATTAATAAATTAATTAACAACTTTGACACTGTTATTTTTATATTTTTTCTGCAATATATAAATTACAATACTTCTACCAGCATATATGGAATTCAAGTTAATACATAAATCAATTTGCAATTATTTACATATTAACATAATTAGCAGAAATATAAGTGCATTTATAAAAATGAATAAACACATTAAATTGTAAATTTCTTTCCCACCCACGTTTTTTTTTGCTGAAGTAAAAAGATGGAATTCCTCTTCAGTTTTTAATAAGCTACTAAACAACAATTTCTGATTATATGCGACCAAGTATAATCCAGAAATCTTTAGCAATAATAGTACAACTAAATTTGTTTTATTAAAATATTGCTTTATTTCAAAAGTATTTTAACAGATATATTTCTCTTAATATGTCAGTTTTAACTTATTTTATTTAATTTATATTCATTGTCAAACAAATTATTTAAAAAGATATGTAATTGGTATAACACGATTAAATTTACTGAACAAGATTTTGACACCTATGCTTGACGTTGTTTAATATTTATGCGAAACAGTCTCGACCTGAAATAATACTTATTTAAATGAATTTTATATGCGGAACACGCAAGTGCTACTCCTACGAATTTATTAGCATACTTTTAGTGTAGTTGAGCTATGCTTGGTTCAAATATAGTAAAAACGTTACAGAAATTATCATACTATACCTTTACCCTTTTCCACACTTTCCACCATTTTGTAAATATTTTTATATTCTTGACTTGACAGATTTATGTAAGCTATCAATTAAAGCCAGATTTATGAAAAAAAATTTTTTTAAATATAAGATACAAAGCGAAATTAGTATTTGTAAATAATTTAATAATTTTTATATCAATTTTGTTATATATTGATAATTCAATATGTTAATAGTAACTAGCTTAAACTACTTAAATATTAACAACTTCTCATAAATAAAATGCATGACCAAAGCATGTGCTGCCAGCTATCGCTAGAGCTTGTAAACACGAACTGAAATAATAGTTCACATTTCTGAACGAAAGGGTCAATAATACTTCCTGTAAAAATCTATAAAATTTTAACATTTTTTGTTAATACGCAGTAATATAGTTCATAATTATTCGAAACGTTAATAATACCATATCACATTTACCGAAACTTAAAAAAATACAATTAAAATTATAGTTAGGGTTATAAATTTGTTTAACATATTCATTACTAAAATTTCTATGACTTATTGCATTAAACTTGTTAAGAAACATACAATTTCAGAACAATGTTTATATTATAAATAAATTAATAAATATAAAATGTCCATTAATATTACAATTAAAAATCTTTAATAGAAATAAAGCATGTTCATTATAATCTCAAAAATAAATATATATGGATAATAATAGTATCTGGAATAATTTATTATTAAAAAAGAAACTTGTTATCATGAAAGCTACTAAACTTAGCATAGACTTGGACCAAAAAAACATGCGACTACCTACAACTTGTTATAAAACTTTCTGCTCTTGGAAGACTCTCCAAGAAGCAACACGTTGGTGTCAATTTGGACGGTGGCCAGAAATTTTCCGTTTGGAAACAAGTTTGACCAGTCACATTTGTTCCTTCTTTGAACATCTTGCCAATGTAATTACCATTGGTCGATACATGCTACAATCTGTCCGGAAGTTTCTGAACTGTAGCAAACCAGTGAACGGAAATTCGTCCAACCGTGAATGAGGTATATCATCTAACTGACCGAACTTCCAAATGTACTCTTAATTTGAATACGCAATTCTACATTTCTTATTTGATTTGTGATTTCTTAGAAATTTAAGATAGGTGAAATATAAATTATTTAAACAGAAATGAACTTTAGTAAAAAATATGTAAAATAAATATTGCAGTAAATGCTTAGGTTAATAATAATGATAGAGAAACATTGTATTTTAAAAATTACAAGTTTATTCAAAGATTTTAATTATAATATCGATAAATATTAGTTACTACAGTGGTAACTTTTTGCAGTTATTGAAATTATGGTCGACTGTAGGAAAGTGTAAACTAAAAGATATATTTTTTATTTAGTATATGCTAGATACTTTTTTGAAAATATTTTTAAAGGGAATAATTAAAGCGAATTATGTTTTTGATTAAAATTTCTGTAGAAATTTCTTTATCTATTGCCAATATCATTATAAAATATCCTTGCATCATACTTTTATAAATAATATAATGTACATAATTAATACTATTACAGACTCTTCAATATTTATATGAATTCTTGTAAAATGAAACAAATATATATTGTAAATTATAAAATTCGTTTAACTTAAAAATCAAATGAAAAATTATTTATTATATGTTTATTAAAACAAAATAATATTATAACTCTACTATTTGTTCCTTCTTTTAATATTTTTACATTATTATATCATATACTCTTTCTGAGTATATATACAATATTAATAAATTAAATAACGTAATTTATAACAAGTAATTTATACATATAGTTATATACATAAATTTTATACATAAATAACTTCTTATAATACATCAAATTTACAAAAACTACGTTAATAATATACGAATACATTGAATATTTACATATTTATATTAATTTCAAACAACCTATCACATCTTAAAAAAATTAAAAAAAAAAACAAAAAGGTTTATTATTTCAAAAAATACCTCACATTACGACATTTGACCCCGAATGAAACGCAAATATCGGCAAATCAAAATCGGTGTTACGTTACGCTTAATCGCGACAAAAGTTAACCTACAAACGGAAGCCAGTCGTAAGAACGAACTCGTTCATGTCCGACTCGTCCCAATTTAATTAGCAGGTCAACTTGTTATCTGTCTGATCAGGTTAACGACAAGGAACGCATTGTCGATTAAGTAAGAGCAAGTTACTTGCACGGTTACAGGACAATATTAGGGGCGGTTCGAGGGCAGCGGGTTGGATCAGAGGAAACGCGACGTTTCAGGGGACGGTGCGTAAAAGGGGAATGCACAGCTTACTAGCAGCCGACGCCAGTATCGACCGGTCGCACACGCGTACATCTACACACCGCGACGCCGCGTGGCGAGACGAGGCGAGGCGCGGTGCGACGCCGCGTGACATGGCGTCTGGATGCTCGGGAACGATTCTCCTCCGATTATTCGATCCATCGGCTCACCGTTCCTGGGAGTTGCTCGCTCGAAGCGAAAGCTTTACTATGATCGATGTGCAAACAGAGGTTTAAGATTGCGCGACAGTCCGAGATAGCCGCTAATGCATTTCCTACCGGTTCTATCTAATGAAGCATATACTCGCTCAGAAGCGTGTTATTATTCCTACTTTACCTACATCTTCCATGTTTGTCGACGAGATAAGCGATAAGATTAAAGGAATTTACGTGCATTTTTCATTGCTTGTTACTAACGCAATGCTTTAAGCTCCACGTACTTATATGTCTATCTGTATATTGAAATTTCTACTTACACAGTTTTAAGATGGCAAATTTATTTTATCTACACTTTGGATAAGATACGGTCTGTAGTGTAGTAAATTAAGTATATCGTTAAAGGTGAATAAATAAAGTTCTAATTGTTGAAAGAACGTTGTATACTTCAAACTATTGACAAATTATACGACAAATGTGAATATTAGAAAAATGAAAGATACATTGTATTATATCTAAAGAATCGTAAAGTAATAGAATTTTTCTCTGCTTTGTTTGATCGTATTATTTCTCACGTAATAATAGCAGATAGTATTGCTTCTTAAATAATATATAATGGTGATATAAAATCATCTCATATCATTTATTACAATGTTTATATATTTTTTTATTTTTATACGAAATATATATAAATTTACGAATAATAATATTATTAGTTATATATCTAGATAATAATATTAATATTATTACGTAAAAATAAATTTACAGATACTGATTATTTATAATTATCAATTATAATGTTTCCCAATTATTAAGAATTTTTTACTATAATTATCGTCTTACTATAGCAATCTCAATTTAAACTGCAACGCGAAGATTAAATTTGATTTGTAATGTAGTAAAACGTCAATATCGACCAGTTGCTCTCTCCTACTTGTAGCTGTGCCGTTTCCATGGAACAGCATTTCCATGATTATTCTCTCCCATGAGATATTCGTTTGTTCGCAACGCAGCTCGCACTCGAATTTTAATTTTAATAACGATAATCACATTATACGTTTCTCGATACTTTTCTCGCTACGAACATCGATTTCGCTTTCAACAAATTAAATCGAAATTCACGATTCTCACTGGTAATATAAAAAATATCCTAACACGTTGATCATTATTATTATCATTTACTATAACTGCACTTACCAATTACCGAAGCACTAATTACAACAATTAAGTTTCCACGTCAAATGTCAATCAATGTCGAATCAAATTCGACGTTGATTCGATCGAATGTCGTTACGTTTCAAAAAATGTACATAATTGTAACATTTCAAATCGTGCCATACAGTATTTACGCTATATACATCAGATACAATCCAACGATTAATTTCCGTATTATACTCCTTCTCTTCGTAAACAATACGCACGTTATACACTTTGAAAGTTAACAGTTAATTGCATAGGCTAATACAAAATAATCCGTGATCGTGAAAGAGGATACGTTTTTCTCATAACCGTGTAGAACACCGTGAACGTTCTATCTAAACGCTGCAACGATTTACGCAGGTATTTTCACAGCGAGAGTGCTGGAAAATAAAACTGTCATGCGATACATCTAACGCAGCGCTATCTCAAAATGCATCGAGGAAGGTTAATTCGAATGCGATTGAACGGTTCGATAGATAACTACCGTTTAATTCCTCCAAGTGATCTAGGTGATTCAGAACTAATGTGGTCGGTAAACAGCTGTCAGTCATGCTTAACCGATAAAACGCGTGTCGCTGGGAAATCGTACTACAGGGAGCTGGACAGAAATAGTTACACACATACGCGTATCGTACTTGGTCGTATGATAAATATGCTCGCGCTGTAAATGGCTATGCTCGAAGGGGAAAGCGGGAGGAAGTTCTGACAGGGAGAGAGAAAAAAAAAGAAAATAAAAAGGTGAAAGACCACGAACCGTTGAGCTGCAATCTCTATGGATTATCGGGTTCAAAAGGCTTAATGCACAAAGGCCGCCCAAGGCAGGTGGATGTGGTGAAGTCGAGAGGGTGTGTCTCAGGAAAAAAGCGGATGAATAGCGCTGAAACGAAAAGGGTTGCGCGATAACTGTTGATCTCTCGTCGACTCTGCCCTCGAACAGTGGTAAAAGAATCGAAATAAGCACGTGACATTATCTCGGAAACAATAAGACTTCGATACGTACTTATCGACGATCGATCGATGAAACTGTTCCTGGTGACGTTCCTTTGTGTCCACCTCGAATCTTACTTCGTTCGACTGAACGATGTTGCTCGCTAACGTGACATAAAGGATAGGGATTTCTGGTTGCTGCACGTTGGTGCAGACTGATACAACTTCATTGTTTATGCATCATTCTGTCATCGAGGATGTAAACTGTTATGGTGTAGATATCAATTATTTCTGTACGCATATAATCGTGAAAATTGTTTCACGGTATGTGTTATTTGTTGGTGATAATATTTTGAACTCACTTGTCTAGTGGAATTTATAAAGCAGTATGTACATTGGAAATTGTTGGACTTCGTATTTAAAAATGAAAGATATATTTATCTTGCTGCTCTTCGGTCGTTTTCGTGTACCTTGTTAAATTTGGATATTATAATTACAGCATACCGAGAATCGTCGAATCATTGTCATTAAAGAAGAGTCTTTTAACCTTTGATTAAACGTTATCGTTTAGGTCAATTGACGTCACGATTTTTTGTTTAAAATGCATATATACATATGTATGTATGTATAATTAATTTTTCAATATCTTCTTTTTTTTTAATTATTCTACTTTTTTATCGGTCAGTTACCCGCTGTGACAGGTTTAGTATTAAATTATGAGATTTATGGCAGAAAAAATTTACTTTCGAATTTGGTTTTATTTTAAATAGAAATTAAATTAAATAATGCATAGTTTCAATTATATTTTATATAATTATATAATCGTATAACAAATTTAAGAATTTATAATTAACTATAATTTAGTATAAGATATTATCATTCTGATATTCCTATCTTTTTTTCACATTTATTAAGGTAGTCAGTTGTATTTCTATTCTTCTGAATTGCTTAGAAAACACCATTTATTAATAAAATAAGATGGTAAATTGTTCATAATTGTATCATTATTATAATATATAATTTTGATGTATTGTATATATACATATTGCATATAATATTTGTAACGTACAATAATAATAAGAAAAATATATAACATTCTTTTGATTCTTAGATATGCTGTTTAATATTATTAATATATTTACAAATAAACGTACTGTATTTATTTGTCACCGTGGAAGATTGGAAAAATTAGAAATATAATATAATCCCATTAAATATTGATATTTACGTAACTTATATTAATAGATCCATAATTTTTATACTTATTTAAATTATACTTACATCTTTGATATCTGTCAAACTTTGACAAAGTAGCTACTATTTATATATTTATATTACACACACACACACACACACACANACACACACACACACACACACACACACACACACACACACACACACACACACACACACACACACACACACACACACACACACACACACACACACACACATATACATTATTTTCGTTATACGAATTTTTAAATTATCCTTGTTTTTACGATTTGTTATTATAATATTCCTAATAAAAACATTATTTTTTCCTTCTACAAGATTATATATACAAATATTATACCTTTCACGTGTCACAAAATATGTCTGAATTTTGTAACCAAATAATAGAATTTAGTACAGAAAAATGTCACGAGCGAAGGAAATATCGTAATTAAGCTAAAAAGAAATAAATTCGAATATATAAATAATCAAAATATATTTGACAAATAAACACATTTCTAACCGTATAACAAATTTCAGACAATGAAAGACATTGGTTAAAGAGTATGGAAAATAAATACTATTCAGAGTGCGAATAAAATTTCGAAAGATTTTTATTGTATCGATTGCATCATCTAACATTTCTGTACCAGTTTCGTGACGCGTATCGTGACGGAACGCACTTCACTTTTGCTCTGTCCCTCTTTTCACGAAGGGGTGGATAAAACGCAACGTGAAATTGTGCGGGACTTGTCGTGTCAAGTATAATGACTTCACGGTTCGTACTACGTATGTGAATCGTGTCTACATTCCGCCAGAAAGCAGATGAAAATGAATGAGAAATAGATACATGGATTATTTGCGATTTGATTTTTGCTTAAGGCACGGACGCCGTTTTATTGCAATGGTTCTCCTTTCGCTCGAAAGAACAAACATTTATGTCGCCTCGTTACCAATTTTAACGAGGATATCGTTCGATATCTGACACCTTCCGATATGCTACACAAACAGAAAGTGTTTGTCAGATACAGAAAATTTTTCTGGCAAAACGTGTTGCATGATATTTGTCGGAATTGTCAGCACGATTCTAAGCTTATTTATTAATCATAATTATAATAGAAATAAACCGATCGATGAATTAAAAATTGAATAATTAGAATATTGTAATGTAGAATAAAAAATTATGTTTGTATGGAATAGGAATATTTTAATCTATGAATTAAGAACTTAATAATTCGAATATTAAATATATCGTAAACGTAAGAAAAAAATTAAATAATGTGAAAGGCAACGCATAGTTACAATTCAATATATTATTATTTAAATACATTGTTATGGTTTCCAATACAATTGTTTGATCGTAATATAAGTTGTAATGTCTATTCAAAATTTTGTAGAGGCACGTAGATTTGATTTGCTTAATTAAAAATTTAAATAGAAGCAACAACGAAGTTATTTACCCCATTTTTATTTTGCTATGGAATAGTTTTATCTTTTTCTTTCTTCAGATAATTCGAGGAATTTCATTATACCTAAAATAAAATAATATTTATAATATTGTAACATACTGCTCTGCATTTCCAAAAGTTGAAAATTTTTTGAAAGAAACTGTTCACAGCATAACAAATTTATGATACTATAACAAATAAACATAGTACTGAAACTCAGCAAAAATCTTCAAAGAACATAAAATTACAGAAAATGTATAATTATCACTTTATTGAATGTTGTTTATTAATAATTTGCAATAAAGTATATGTACAACGTTGAACAAAAATTAATAATAAGATATACTATAACTGAAATACTATATTACATTCGTTATGAAAGCATAGTATTATATAAAATATGTAATAAATTTATATTTTCTATATTATATATAAAATATATAAAATAAATACTTAATTAATAATTTGTAATAAATTGTAACTATAATATCATACTAAAATTAATAATAAAGTTTAATATAACTGTGGTATTATAATATATTTGTCTTAAAAACAAACTAATTAATATCGACACTACATTGTGTATTAATAATTAATAATTATAACAAACTTGACATACAAATTTTCACTTCATATACATATTTTCAAACTTATAACAATATGTATTTATTAAATATTAAATACATAAAATCATAAAAAATATTATATATGTACGTATATAGTACTTACGTATTATTTAAAACATTGAAAAACCTAAGGATTGCTTTTCCTAATGATGGTGACTCGAATGATCAGGTCCAACGTAAATAACTGGATTATACACCACAAAGAATATTATACACCAGATACAAAAGAGTAGTATAATGCCAAGAAAGGTTATACTGTTAAATTTATCCCATCCAAATATTACTTGGTTCACTGTCATAGGCTTTCTTTTTAACGCAAGTCTCAAGTCTCTACTGCAAATTGTTTCCGTACTTCGATTTTCACTTTCCATTTTTAATTGTCGTAATAATATTTCTCGTGCTACGAAATATTTTATTTCTAATCTATGATAATTCCTCTGCACCAGCAACACACTGAATGATCGAAATATTGATTACGTTCCATAATAAATTGAAAATTCTGATTAGATAGCGAACGTGTTCAATCGATTAGAGTATTTGTTGCAGCCATTGCGATATTTATCTCTTATTTTTACATGATCAAATTTATTAAAAGTACAATTTAACAGTGCACATATATACCCAATAACAATGTTATTGTTCATATCTATAGATTTGCTAATTTTTAATGCCATTTATTTACAAACTTATGAGTATATGTATAAACTTTTTACACTTGCATTTAAATCTTCAACAATAATATATAAAAAGGAGGTAATAATAATGTATATACTATATATACAAATTTACAATTAATAACAACTTTATATTCATAATTATTAATTGCCAATGTCGTTATTTAATAACTTATTTCATAAATTATGTGTCATAATATCTTTTTGCAGCAAAATTGGTATTTGAAATATTTATAAACGAATAATATCTATGTTATAAATATACACGAATATAATAATTACTCGTAAATATTATAAAATAAATATCATTATATTAATTGACACATTTATAAATAAGTATACAAGATACGTAGTTTTTACGAACGATATAATGACAGTTAGAATTATGGTACAAAATGCGTATGGTATAGAATTTACAAGCAGCAATCGATATTATCACCACTGGACTTTTCCCAAGCAAACAGCCAATAACCAAGGGCTGCGCCGACTGCTACAGCGATGCACAGCCAAATATTATAAGTCATAAAAATTAACATAAGGCAATAACCTATTACCAATTGTAGAGCATGGGTGACTGTTTGAAGAACGTGTATTCTGGAAAAGAGTAATGATCTGAAAAAGAAAAATATCGTTAGAAAAAAATAGAATTTGTCGATGACAAACTCCAATTTATGAGGTTATTTAACATAATGCGTTATAAATTAATATTTTAAAATGTAGATGAAAAATGTGATCACATAAAAGAAGGCTTGTAATATATTTATTATTAGAATAAATTTAGGTCTATTAGATATTTAACGTTATTGGGCAAAATTTTTAATATACTTATTGGCACATAATTCATATCAATCAATTTTTTACTAATTAACTATGATATTTTTGGAAAGATAAGTAGCTTTATTTTTATCACGAAGGTATCCATTTTGAAATCGATGTGCATATCAAGTATCATTATCGCAACAGACATTGCCTCTAAGATTGTCACAGAATTAAACAAGTATATTTTTTCGTTAAATTTCTTGTATTTTATTGCATTAATAATTTATATTCCGCTTCTGAAATATATTTTCAGTACTGTAATATAACCGAATAAAAGTATATATATTATATAGAAAAAGTGCAAATAACTTTTCGTAACGATAAATTCCAAATATACGATCAAATTAAATAAAAATTAAAGAAATACATACGTCCTACACTTTTTCCCCTCGCTTTTCCACGCACGCGCTGTATTAATGTACAAATGGTCACTAAAAATGCAAAGAAGAAATTAAATTGATACAATTTGTTAATTTCATGTATAATGCGAAACAGGTGTTTGTTGTTCGCAACAAAATTACTCACCGATAGCTCCTTAACCCTTCGTATATGCACGTCAAAAGAACGATTCCAACTATCGACAATCCAAATGCCTCCCAATTTCTCGGATGCCATTCTTTAAACAGTATAACTTCATCTTCACCGATATGGAATGACATCTGGTACACGTTGATTGTGCAAAACGAATAAACAATGTGTTCATTTTTATAATGCAGGGATGAAACGCTGATTCATTACATACCTGCATTTTTGTAAGAATAAGGTAGAGTACTGTATATCTTCACAAAGACTGCATACGGTCTTATGAGGTCGTTGAGTATCAAATATCTGCTCGACTTCTTTATCAAATTATAGATAACTTATCGATCAATCGTTACTTTTACAGTCGGTGCTTCTACAAATAATTTTTCATTCTTTTCCATTTTTACTTCTTTCTCACAAAGTAGCGCGATTATCGTTTAACTTGACATTTCGTTTGGAGGTATGGAATGTAGTTTTAGTTGCAAAATCGGTACCAAGTAATTATTCATTTCAGATAACTACGACTGGTTTACTTATTTCATCCGCGATAATTACAACAAATTGATTTCGTTAATTATGTTCTTTAGCGAAATAAATTATTTCACGCATACGTGAGTACTTAATTTATAATAAACTACCGATTGTGGAGTAAATAAACGATCATAAGAGGCTATTAATTGGAAAATTACAATTTTGTACATCAGGATTTCATTAAATGACACGAAACAAATTAACGTTATCTACGCTCCGTCAAATAATAATTCAACGAATATTAATTTAATCTAACGATAACACTTATATATTATATAAATTATAGTATTATAATTAATATATTTATATATTATAATTAGATGTTTAGGAAATATTAACTTAATTTGCTAATTGTAATTACCGTTACAATTTGCAATATAAAAATTAATTGTAATTTATGCTACTGCGATATAAACTTGAATTTTGCAATCTCATGAGAAAAGTCTGAAGATTATTCATATTTATAATGACGACATAAAAATGTCACCTCGTTTAGCTTTCGTTCTTATTGGAAGG
>NIJG01000009.1:348152-383301 GCA_002201625.1 Euglossa dilemma
TGTAATATCCATCGGGTAATTCTTGCAGAGTTTACTTTCCTGAGCATGAATTCGTAATCTAAATTGCTCCATCACCCTCAGCTTCTGAAAACTGTGAGTTTTTCTGGTAACGTACGATTTTTTGCTGAAATGAAGTATTACATAAAAAGTAAGAACGTTAGGAACTTCATTCTTATTTTAAAAATTAGGTGAGACTATCCCGAGTTTATCAATGATCATAATTATAACTATTTTTGTTTCGAAATAATTATAATTGGTCATCAAAGTATACAAATAAATTGCCGAATATACTTTCTACGCATTATTCTTGCATTTTTACAAAATGTTCATTATTTGACACGAATTTTCTACACGGTATCGTATTTTATAGCCTTTTCAGAAGAGGAAGCCATGGAAGAGAATTGTCGAAACAGTTTACAATATGATTAAATGGAGAAAATATTTGTCGGTAACGTGCATACGAGATTTTACCGTCAGGCAGCCATTGCTCGATCCTTTAGCCTCGACAGTGCCGTAGCAATACCAAGTGCAATGGAACTAATACATAACACACACATTCTAGAAAAAGAAGCAATTACAATTTTGCTATGAAATTTCGGAAAACTGACGTGGTTTAAAAAGAACTTACAAAATTTACATTAGACAGGAAATATCTTAAACTTTGAGCGTAGCTCTTTGCTTGGTATCGTTTCCTAAAAATAGTAATTTGAAAACAAAAAAACAATACCAATTGGAAGTAACTATGCATAGCGACTCTGACATTAGGGACCTCACGATGATTACCCTAACCTCCTGTACCAAATACACTCCTGTCTAACACAGAGATATTCTGTACAAATTACTAACACTATATCAGTATTTTATAAAAGGAAATTCGAATCATTTTTCACATCGAAAGACTCTAATGTTTCTAAATGTTAAATATAGGATTGTTATTGGTAAAGGGAATTGATTAGAGTAATATTGCGACTTCTTTTGGGAATACTATCGTATTATATGAAATAAAAATAAAATATATATATTATAAAAATTAAATAAATTAAATAAAATTAAATTAACTTTATTAAAATAATTAACTGACTAGATTTCTGACTTATTCTTACGGCACTGGCTTACTTCACTAAATTGCTTTAAAACTCAAAACTTTTACTACCTACCCTACTATATAAACCTTCCATTCTATCTTCTTTTACACACAGGCATTATTTCTCACGCACACATTTCCCATGCAGCCTGGGCCTTGGGTGGGCCAGGTACTTGGAATACTCAGTACGCATCCCCGAACTTTCATTTCCTAGCATTCGTCCCTATCATAAACATAAACGGGCCTCTTGCACACGGTCACTTCCATACGCTCAAATATCAAATAAAATATCTGACTATTTGTTAGAAATATTACGTCTTCCAACGTTTGTTAGAGATATCTGAAAATATTACTCAAGTAATCTGTTAATTATTATTGAAAATGGAATTAAATATTTACCATTCTTTTAGATAAAAGCTCAGATTTACATGTCGTTACAAATAAATTGACAAGAGAATTATTATAGAAATTAAACTAAAAATTTCTTATCCAGTTAATTTATGAAAGAAGTAACACGCGTGAAAATAGTCTATTGAAAATTTCGGGCCTATCACTCGGGTCTCTTCTATACGCTCTAATATCAAATAAAATATCTGATCGTTTGTTAGAAATATCACGTTTTTCCAACGTTTGATAGGGATATCAGAAAATATTACTCGAGTAATCTGTTAATTATTATTGAAAATGAAATGAAATATTTACCATTCTTTTAGATAAAAACTCAGATTTACATGTCGTTACAAATAAATTCATAGGAAAATTATTATAGAAATTAAACTAAGAATTTCTTATCCTTTTAATTTATGAAAGAAGTAATACGCGTGAAAATAGTCTATTGAAAATTTCGGGCCTAACACTCGGGTCTCTTCTATACGCTCTAATATCAAATAAAATATCTGACCGTTTGTTAGAAATATCACGTTTTTCCAACGTTTGTTAGGGATATCAGAAAATATTACTCGAATAATCTGTTAATTGTTATTGAAAATGATACGCTCTTCCATACGCTCTGGGTTCCATCCGCTCCTGACATTCGTTCAGGGCCGCACTCACCCCATTCCTGCATAAATTGGAATTCAAGAAAAATACAGACAACGAGAATAAACAAAACTTAGTACGAAAGTGGCGACACGTAGCAGCAATTAACGAGTCTGCAACTCGTTCTCAATACAAGTCGAGTCATTGGCAACCTGGACACGATTTACTCGAGAACGAAGATGACTAGGGCGACCAATGATACTCACAGGGGTAACTCGAGAGACCAACGAGGCCTAATAGCCAGGCGAATAGAGCTCAAGGTTTTAGAGCTATCGTGGTATTGACCAATTGGATCTTCATTTTTCTAGGGTTCGTCGTTACTTGAATTAAAGGGAACGTTGGGAAGGAAAATATGCATGGTGACAAAGAAATATAAAAATAGGGACACCACTGTGTTGTGGAGAGTTGGCACAGTAGTTTTTAATCCTAGATTCATAAACTAAAAGAACTCTTACAGCATGTGTATGTAACATCTCGGTAGTTTGTGCCTAGAATGCATAGCTTCCAATTTTTTCTTTTTTTTTCATGTTTAAATTGTCAATAAAAGTTGTTTCTAACTAATATTTGTAGATTTTTATTAATATCTCCCGTAATACTTAAATTAGGTGACCTTAAAATGTATCAGAGACATATGTTTATGAATAATGTAACCGTAAATATAGTTTATGAATCTAAGGTTAATTTCTAGGGCTGACTAACTTCCTTTATTATAAACAACGGCTACTATTGGCCAAAGAGTGACGAAGATTATCGACAGACCTCAGCGAGATACCTTCGACGTTAGTTTTCTGCTTCTTAAAGTTAGCATTACTACATCATTGGATCTCGCAACGGACCGTCAATGATCTTCGTCATTCTTTTGGTCCATAGTGACGGTTATTTATAATCCAGGGAGTGTCTCAGTGAAGTCAGTCAGGCCTAAAAATGAAACCCGCTGTGCCAACTCGGTGCGAACGCACAGTACGTGCATCTACCTCGTGGGGAAAAAACCAATTAATCATCCCAAGAGGTCCTATAAGGCCCATACCCTGGTTCGAGAACAGTTGGCATAGCGTGTTTGCATCTTGTCGACTGACTGACTCCGCTGAAACTCCTTTGATTAGAAGCAATGGTCATTATTGCCGAAACGGTGACACAAATGACTGATAGGTCGTAGGGAGATCGAGTGAGATAGGATATAGCAGCATCAGCTTTGAAGTCGCGATGTTGCGATATCCCATACGTGATACGTGAATACGTGAACAGGTAAGTACTTTTAGAACGATTAGGGCTGACAGACTCGCATTGACACCGAAAGCATCATCGCCTCGACGTGATGCGTGTTCTAAGAGGACAGTGACTCTACTTGTGTTTTAGATCAAACCAGAGAGAATCACCTACGATTTTTTCGATCGATCGCGAAAACGATTACATTCCACCTAATAAACGGAAGGATGCTAGAGAAGATTTTTAATCGTGTGTTAAATTAATATTTTTGGTTGGAAAGGATCACAGTGACATAAGATTTGTCTTATAATAAGGTGAAACTAAGTTGAATATATCCTATGATGTTCATCAACGACCATCGATGAAATATCGAAGCTAAAATGAAATGTAAGAAAACAAATTAGAAATTAATACGAAATAAATAAGAAATGAGTGGAAGAAACAATAAAAATGGTATAACAGGGATTAGAGATTTTGAAGGCAAAGGTCAGTCCTATGATGTATTAGGTCGTCCCATAAATTTGTTCCGGTTTTTACTTTTACCATTTAAAATTATACGTCGAATAAACCTTTAAATGTTAAGACAAAATTTAGTCGAAATGAATGGAAGAAACAATAAAAATGGTGAACAGGGATTAGAGACTTTGAAGACAAAGGTCTGTGCTATGATGTATATGAAAATCGACCAATTTTAGAAAAGGAAAGTCATATAGAATATATAGAAAAATATATAATATAGATTACTGATCCTTTGCATAAATTAACCCCTTCGCATCAACAATTAAGCCTAATGAGAAAGATGCGTCCAATCAGAAGAAAAATCTGCAAAAAGGTCCTAAACTTCTAAAATTAACTTCTAAATTAATTCTAAAATTCTTAAAAATCTCGGGATTTATATATTGCCATAATCGACTGAGAATCGATGAAAAATCGCGGTCGTTGTCGATATCCTTAATAATTACCTTTCTTCTGTAATAACCAAGAATTTATTGATTTTTTTCGTTTTCATTATAAATTTATGTTTTAAGCAATTTGTTAACACCAATTTTATTTTGTTGTTAGTAACAAATTTGATAATTTATACATTTTTGACAAAATATAGCTGCATTCGCATTTCCATAGGATAAATTTACGTGATACGTGAACGTATGTCAAAATATTTTTATTACCTCTGCATTTTTGATTAATACGAAATATTACATGAAAATGTTAGAATATTCAGTCTCCTGTTAAAAGTTAGGTGACAGTTTATTTTATTCATATTATTGTATCGAATAACGAAACTGTTTTAAATCACAAGTGATTTAATGAAATTTTTATTGACTTTGCAACTGGTATAAAAAAGATAAAAACATGTTACACGTGTAAAAAATAAAATCTAATGGACGATGATTTTGGTGCCGATTACACGTAACTACGGCCCTGGTGAAGTTATATGTGCGAGCAATGGCTACGTGGTAGCCATTTTATATATTTTGCTCTCCTGTCAGCATTGAACATCATCCTAATATTGTTTCTGGATGATTTCTTCTTCTGAAAAGCCTACTTTCTAGCAAATTCGTTTCAGACGAAGAACTTTTTGTAAAAATGCAAGAATATGCGTAAAAGGTACAGTCGAAAGTTTATTTTTAGACTATTTAAAAACACGAATAATTATAATTATGGACATTCATAAACTCGAGATACTCTCACCCAACTTTTAAGACAAGAATGAACCACTTAAAAGTCTTACGTTCTATGTAATATTGCATTTTAGTCCAAAGTCGTAGAAGAATTCATATTTTTTCAGAAATTGAGGGTGATAGAGAAATTTAGATTATAAATTCGTGTTCAGGAAAGTAAATTCTATAAAAATCGCTTAATGGATATTACAGATTAGAGACAAAATTAAAATATCTTGCACAGTGTAATTGGATAGTGGTAATTATTGGATCAACAGGTTGATTAGATGGAGAGAAGCTATCGATATCATTAAAGAATTTCAATCATCTACTAAATCACTCAATTTTTATTCTACGAAGTTTCGCAAGGACCGAGATGTCAAGTAGATAAAAAAAGAACATAATTTTTCATTTTTTTTTTTTTTGTCTGTATTAATATTTATATAAAACGTAGTCAAAAATATAGTTTATTTAACACTGATCGTACAAATTAGAGAAACACGATTGTATTGTAAAGAAATGCTAAATTTATAACAGACACAGTTTAAAGCGTTCAACATTCTGAGAAAAAACCGTTTGGCCAGATGAATCAACGATTAAACTTCAATAGAGTTGTGAAAGAATTTATATCTGCAAGTGACAGGACAAATTTCGGTCATACCAGCGTGCCAAACCTGCATGAAAGCCAATAGAATAGTATATTATAAAATGGGGATACCTTCTATTTTTCGGCACAGAGAAAATAGCCGTTTCAGACGAAAATATAAACGTTCAATTTTTCCTGAAATTTCTGTAAGAAATTATAGTACCGAATGAATAATAATCAATGAGAAACGATTTTATTTTTTATCTGTATAATATATAGATATGTAAAGAAAAATTTGTCATTAAATATTTCTAAATTTATTACATTAAAGGAATGCAATTATAAAATCGTATTACATTTTAAAAATTCAATCATTTTTCAATAATTGAAAAAATTCATTTAAAATATCTATATAACATATCAAGAATCGCAGAATATAAATAGCTCGGTTTAAAACAAAGTGAATATTGAATATTGGAAATATAGAAATTAGTTTCGGTTAATAAATGCAAAAGATGCACGTTCTTTTTATTCATTAGTAAAATACGATTGAAAAAATAAGGGACCTACAAAATGGCCCCGGACCATGTGAAACGTGTCTGCTATATTAATTCATTTTTGCTAAAAAATTGCAAATATCTGGGAAGAAGAGGAAAAACCAACTTTTATTGATTCTGTCAGACTTTCGCCTAATTTCTTAATATACATCACGTTTATCTGCTTTTATATCAGGGGATCCTGAAATACTTTGCATACGTATTTACAGGAACAAATACTAACATTATCGTGTAAAATTAAAAGTTTATTTATGAAGAGTTATTTTTTCTTGCTGTCTCAGTCTTTTTACACGTTGTATTATTTTTGTTACATACTGTACGATGATAGTATCAAGATTATAGCATCACTTAGGTTATTGTGATTGTGACTATGTTATGCACGTTATTAGCGTGATACAGTATGATCACATAACTCGAATTATGAAATTTTCATTAACTAAGTTCTTAATCAACTATATGGGTCATAATAACCTACCTTTCGGAATTATTATCTCTTCACTTAAAATCAATATTTTTTAAAATTTATCTGATTAATTTTCAAGTTGATTTAAATTTTGAATGATTTTTGAAGATTATATAAGCAAACGAACGTCAATTTAGATGGTTATTATAAAATTAGTGTAAAATGTGAAATGGAATATGATGGAAGATTTAATTTTTTCAAAAATTAATTTGAGAAATTTGAGAAATTTCGTTTCTCTTAAGATTATATGCAATTAGGATGTTGCTTCATTCAATTTATATACGCGTTACAATAATTTTTATACGCGTTAGCAATAAATATAAACAATGGTGTGACTGTCTGATTTCAATATCAAATGATGTTATTTGACTGTCGAATTTCATGGATATATATTTACAAACAATACTACCATAAGCAACAATAGTTAGTACTAAAATAATAAAATTAATCGTCCGAGTAACTGTTTAATTGTTTAAAATGAATTGTTTAAAATGAAGTTTCTTGTGAAAATATTTTGTTACGCGTTCTTTACTTATTTTTACATATAGAATTATCCTTTAGATTGTACAAAAAGTCAATATTTTATGTATTTACTCGTCCTGTATTTGCACGATAAAAATGAAAACCAAAGAATTTTCTCTTACTCGGTATCAGAGAAAAAGATGAACAGTTTCAATTCAATTTCCATCGTCAAAATTGGCTTCAAACCATAAAAGAGCTAAAAGAGACATTTCCAGTTTCTTTCACTTACTCTTGGCATATATATATAAGGAATTCACCTCGTTTAAAATTCATTTTTCCCGAAAGGAAAGTAACGACGACAAGCTCGATATCTTTACGAAATTTTCGTCCATGTCGTTGCAACCATAAACGTGCTCGATATGAAAGGTATACATATACATAGAAAATTGGAAAAATCAATTCTGCGTAAGTGTACAAGGTAGATAGATAAATACATTCTTATCTCGATATTTTATTACAGATGATTACAAATAATACTTTGATATTTTTTTTTATTTCATTACATTAAGTTATTAACTATGATATTAAACATTAAATATTAAAAATATCGTACAAGCGATATAGTATAATTAATCTGCATAATTCTGTAGTTAAAATTTCAGTACTTTACTAAATATTGCTATTTTATTAAACTAAATTTCAATTCACGTTATTAAAAGTTGAAAACTAATAATATCGCGTGAACGATATAATACAATTAAAATTTCAATATTAAAAGTCTCAGTATTAAAACTTTAATATTTTATTAAATTTACTTTATTCAGCTAACTGGCAATGTGCAATTTTACATATTAAATATTAATAATGTATGACATAGTTAATACGAACAATAATTTCGCGATTACAACTTCGGTATTTTATTAAACTAAATAATAGATTATAATTTCGCACGTCGAATATTAACAATATTGCGTCAACAATGTAACGTATTTAGTGCGAACAATAATATTACAGTTCAAATTTCATCTATTAAATTTCGACATTTTAATCAATTAAACGATAAGCAACAATATTACACGTTATAGTAAAAATATCGTTTGAACAATATAATATAATAAACACGATGAACGGAAATATTACGATTGAAATTTTAGTATTCTATTAAATTTTGGCATTTTATTAAAGTAATTTCTAAATCGCGACAAACGTGAATTATAAATATCGATAATATTACATAAACGATGCGGTATGCCTGACACGAACAATAGCATCGTGACTAAATTTTCGGTATTCTATTAACCTAAATTATAAGTGATGATATTAAAGGTCAGATATTAATAACGTGCGAAATGTTAACGCGATTAGTATTCGCTGGAATATCGCGATTAAAATTTAACTAGCTCATTAGACGCAGGACGAAGACAATAGAAAACTCCTATCGAATATGTATGACGGTTATGTGTACCGTCCCTTTATCATATGCAAAAACGAGAGTTCTCGGACGTATCACGTCCACACCAACCCCCGTATCGAATGTTAAAGTGCCAATACTTCATACAGCTCAATAGCTTTGCAAAGTAACTGTATAGGCAGCGAACTAGAACGAAAATTTATCTTGTACAAGAATAACTATTCCATTTTCCTCATACTTTTTTTTTTTACATATCATAACATACGAAATTATTGCCATTAATATAATTTTCAAGTAACGAATTAAAATTACAAAATATATTTAACTTGTTACTCGACGTATTATTTATCGCCACCGTATCATAATATATTCGTTTATTATTCGTTATGAAATTATTATTTAATATATAATTTATTAATATTTTATTATCGTATTGCTANGGATTTCAAGCTTTTCCGTTACAAAATGTTCGAAATTTTTTACAACTTCATAAAAAGAATCTCCATTATAAATATTTCCAAAAATTTCAGCGATCAACGTTCAACTTCTTAAATATATATCTACATCTTGTTTCGCGAAGGTAATCGATTTGACAAACGAGAGGTTAACTTTTACGATATTTCATTCTGACTCTTAAACGAGCGATTTCCAACGTACAAACTAAACCGGCAAATTAATAAATTAGGATAATTTGTTGCAACGTTTTACCTTTCGCAATAATCTCGTTCAGCCCGATTTTCCGTCTTTTATCATACTCTCTATAATTCGTAAGAACGAGCATAATTAAACCGCGATAGAACGAACGGAAATCCGCGGACAGGAGATTGGCTTAACCGCGTCCGCGTAAACTTTGGCCGCGTTAACGACGGCGGTATTAAGAAAAGAATGGCGCGACCACGGTGCAAACTGGGTAGAGTGGAAAGTAGCGAGGCCTCGGCTGGAGCACGGTAGAGAGTGTCCTTACCAACCGAAGCGTGGAAACGAAAAGCGAGCGAAGTGGGAGCCGGTGCGAGGGGTGGACCAGGGATGGCGCCACGGGAAAGGCGAGCAGCCACCCCCGCTGCGACGGTAGGCGAAGCGAGGTGCGGCGTGGCGAGAGCTGCAAATTCACCCCCGTAAAGCGATCCGCCACCAAGGGGTTTGGAAAGTCGCCATTTCTGCCTAACTCCGCAGTCGCTATATTCACGCTTTAATGCCAATGAAATGTCAAGGCACGTCGCGCGTTATAGACTCGCCGACGTTGTCGAGCTGTTCGGTGACTTCGTAAGCTCGAGCATCGTCACGTTGTCGCGGGTCCTCGGGATCTCGTTCGACGCGCTTGTACTCGGGCTGCTGCTTGTACTCGTGCTCGTGCTCCTACTCGTGCTCGTGCTCGTGCTTCTGCTCGTGCTCGTGCTCGTGCTCGTGTTCACACCTGTGTTCGTGATCTTTCCCGTGCTCGTACCCGTGCCCGTGCCCGTGCTCGTGCTCGTGCTCGTGCTCGGTACTTCAGGAATCGCGAGTCAGCCTACTCGAGCGAGCTCGCTTCTGCCGATTACGCTTTGAACTACACGCGACAGGCGAAACAGAGAAAGAGAAAAATATACAGATATCTATATATATATACATACATACATATATATATATACATATACGGAGCGAGGACAAGGAAAGAAGGTTGAGCCCTAAAGTAACCGCAAACCCCAGTGAACGTAGGTAAATCTACCAGTCTTCCTCGGTGATTCCTTGACCTTGACACTCGAACCGACGACGTGTATCAACGAAAGTAACTACATACTAGGCGAAGCAGCAAGCCACGAGTACGACCGCCCGAATTCTGGCTGAACAGAGAGAGCCCTTGATCAAAATCTTATATGCTACCAACGACGGTCAGGTAAAAGAAATCGTTCGTCGGAGACCGCCGCCGAATCGGTTCACGATGAGCGAACAAGATGTGGATGACGTTGCCTTTCTGACAGGTGAGACATGTCAGAACAGGCGTTGGACAATTTCTTTTCTCTTTTTTTTTTTCCCACCACTCTCCTCTCGAGCTCGTCCCTTTCATCTCTCGCGTCTCTCGTGTCATCTGCCATCTCTTTTCACGCTTCCGTTTCAATCCTCTTTTCGCCTTCCTCTCCCGGTTCCCTCTCGTCTCCGCTCCTCTCTCCACAGCCTTTCCTTACTTTCCTCTTTCCCTCTCTTTTTTACACACGCGGTTCTCTCCTTTTCCTTTGCAATCGTTCGACCAGATGGCCCACTTACGACCCTCCGGGCTACGAATAGACTATACGAGGAGCACGTGCGTGCGATCAATAAGGGAGAAGCTTCTGATCTTTCGAATTAAAACACGCAACCCGGCTATTCTCGCGCCAGCTGTCTACGTATCGTTTCCTTCCACGATTAACTAATTAACGTTTTATTAACTACCACGAGCATGGCCGCTTCCAACGTGCGTAAACACGCCTGACATCGTTTCTTTCTCTCTACCTCTAACTCGCGATGTGTCCTAGCATAATGCGCGTACAACGAGCTCCTTCGTCGCGTGAATATGTGCATTTCCTGTCGCGAAATTCTCCCTGATACTTAAGGATGTTTGCAAGGTAGGTCTTGTTTCTTAATTCGACCATTCGAATGAAAAGGCGGACGTCAAAATCAGCCGTCGTCCTTCTTTTCTTTCTTTCCTCTCTCTCTTTTCTTTCTCTCGCTAATTCGCTCGGATTCCGTTCCGGCTAGGTCGAGGTTATACGGTTGCAAGATTCGGTGATAAAATACACATAAGCATTCACGTGTTTTGGAGTAACTGCATTAACGTCACTGTGGACTGTCGCTCAGCGGTGAAAAATGTAGGTCAAGTGTGTAACCGAGGACAGGAAACTTTTTTCTCGCGTTAGTGGACATTTCGTGTTTGCAAACTTCGGCATCGCCGTGTATTTCGCAGACTTGTGCAATTTTCGCCTAACGTTCGCCCTACATTCCCTTCGATTTTTCACGCGACCTGTCTGTTGTCAAAACAAATCTCGCGTATCCTCGTACTCCGGAATGGGGATACATATGTACGCTTGATCATTCTCCAGGAGACCCTTTGTTCCAGGAGACAGTAACACAGGATTGCACAAACGTAGCATTTACGAGCACAATGGAATCGTGTGTTCTCAAAAAAGGGCTCTCTGCGTAGCTACCGTTGTTTTTGCGATCCTTTTCGCCATATCACTCATCATTGCCTTCGCGGGACCACAAAATGGTAACGTAAACTCGCATCAGCCGGACAAGTGTGCACGTGATGCTTTATTTCTCTCTCGCACCGTGTTTGTTATCGGTTTCTCCCTTTCGTTTCTCTCTTTTATTTCCCTTCTCTTTTTAATAGACTGCCCTTGCGCTGGAGAAAAGCCAGCCAACCTGGAAAACGAGGACGATGAAAAAAGCAGCGAGCCTCTTGCAACTAATGGAGAGGTATGGTTATTTGTGTTTGCTTTGCTGGCTATACGATCGTAATGTCGAAGTGGAGCAAAACCTGTGCTTCGTAACATATATTCTAGGCATAATGAACGGGTAATCCAGAGTCGTATATACTCGTAGAAATTCTCAAATGGTACAATGAATAATACAGATTGGCTCGTGTTATCGAAAATATCGACATTGCCTTCGAGTGCTGTGTAACTTTGAATAGCGATTAGATAATGCCACGTTATATCCTTTGTAGGTTTACCTCGTTCTTTTAAATTCAAGTATCCTATTTTCACCAATTTTTCGGGGGCAAATATTAACTATATCGCGTCATGTTGCGTTATTATTTTATGATACGTCGTATCGTATCGTATCGTAGTTTTATGGTATAATACATTGCGTTACAATTTTTACATATTTTTGCTATATTAGATTATATCTTTATATTACCTTTTATTATAATTTCGTAGCGTGTTATATTAAAATACATATATCGTATGACTCTTGCAATATTTGGAAATTCTTAAGAGAACGTGTATTCCACGTGTTTCAAAATAACTGCCAAAGGATTAACGTTTCTCGGTTTAAATAGAATATAACGCGTTGTAGGTATGTGTAGAAAATCAGAACGTATAGAAATGTGAAATAAACAAGAACGTCATTTGCGTCTGTATGTGTGCTGCTTTTCAATGCTTACATCTGAGCCTACGCTCGACTAACTGTGAACGAACTGCGAAACGTCTTGGCGGGAAATCAATTGCAAGGCGTCACTGTAATCTATAGTATCAGCTTTACCGTTGATCATTCATATTTTATTATTAGTTCCTTAGAAAGTATATTTCCACCATTGAAGGCTCGAAACGCACACTGCTGTAACAACTTGCTCAATTAACCGTCTAAAAATAAGTTAATTGAATGAAATCGTTACAGGTGTTTCCTTGGAACAACGTGAGGCTACCAACGTTTGCGCATCCTACTAGGTACAATATTACCATACATCCAAATCTTACCACCTTAGAAGTAAAAGGTAAATAACACGTTGTTCGACGTTTTTATTTTATTATTAAGAATAACGCGTATTGATCTTTTTAACGAAAAAGAATCTAACTTAATCTGGAATTTTTTCTAAGCCTTTCCTGTCATAAGCTTGTAGTAAAATTGAAAAAAGAAATCTAAATCATATGTCTAGATAATTAAAAATTTTAAATTAAAATGAAAAATTTTCGAATAATTTACTTTTCAGTTTTAAAGTTACCGAAATAGCATTAGGTACGAAAGAGAGAAATAATTTTTAATTTCCACTTTTAGGACAGGTCACGATCGAATTCTATGTCGATAAAGAGACCAACCATATTGTCTTCCATAGTAAAAATTTGACAATAAACGAGAAAGTGAGTACCCTTTCGAATATTTATTAACGCGACTAATTTTATAGTTATTTTAATTGCTAACGATCGGTTTGCAGATGGTTCAAGACCGTAAAGGCCATAGATTAAAAATTGCAAAGCTACTGGAATACCCGAAACACCAACAGTTATATTTAGAACTGGAAGAGAGTAAATTTCGAAAAAGAGGGAATTACACGGTGCATTTGAGGTTTATTTCGAAACTTACGAGTGAACTCGAAGGATTTTATCTTAGCAGCTATGTTTCCCCGGAAGGAGAAAAGAGGTCACTCTGAAACTGTAATAATTTTCTGTTTGGAAAATTGCTCAAGGCGTATGCCCATTTTGTATGAAACGTTAACCGAATGTTTTTCACCTCTAGGTATCTCGCTACCACTCATTTTGAACCTACATATGCACGCTCGGCATTTCCGTGCTTCGACGAACCACAGTATAAAGCTAAATTTAAGGTTTCAATATTCAGGGATAGATTTCATATCGCATTATGCAATATGCCAGTTATGAACACCGAAGATGCTGGATTTTACATGGGCACAGGGCTTGTGAGTATAAAAATAACATAATTATGACTTGTTTAAACAATTTCCTTGTTGCGATACAGGTGACCTTTGTATAGCACTGTTTCGATGCAACGTTATTTGTAAATTGTACGTAATTATCATACAACGCGGTATATTTATATATATTTCAATGGATGTAAATTATCAATTTTTTGAAATTTTAATTTTACCGCATTTAAACTTTTTCGTATATATTATTATACATGCTCGTGGCTAAAATAAATTAATATATATGTAATTGTAGAGGCTCGAAAATTGGTAAATTCATTTATCACAGCAACGTGGTAAAAATCTGAAAAAACTTGTAAACGTTCCAATTTCAAACTTTTATGAAACCATTTCTGTAAACGCTGAGATTTTTCGATACAAATTATTAAGCTCCGTTTAGTTGCGAGGGATAGGTTTAATTATAGTTTCTCATTCTGATATAATAATCTTAATATTTACCAAAAGAATTTGGTAAAAGCTTTTTACAGTAACGTATATATTTTCTTAACTAAATAGATAAATTATTTTCTCCGAGAAATCATTCTTAAAACCCAATTTTGGAACCTCGTTTGCAAAGCAATTTTGTATTTTTTCTAATTCGAATCTCACATTACGAGATTTTTATAAATATTTAATTTTTATAAAGAACACGACGTTCTTCTCAAATTTAACATCCATATACGAGGGTCATCTGCCTTGCATAATAATTAGGTTTAAATATAACGGTTAATATCTAATTGATATAGTACTAAAATGTTAAACTAGTGTAGGAATGTTTGGTAGTTGACGGAAACGTAGATTTTTTTTAATAATAATTTTTTAATAATAAAGGAGGTTTACTTAAAATAATAACTAGGTACTTGACATTAACGATCGACTACTGAATACTGCATTCTGACTCACTCATAACTTGTCACCCTTATTTATACCTTGCACTCTTTTTCTTGGTCACGTATCCTAAACATTCTAGACCTTTCCTTCCCCAATCATGCTTTCTGCAAATATTTATTCCGTTTGCATTTCCAGATTCTCCAATCATGCTTCTCTCACGTATCGTAAACATCCGTTCGCATTTCTAAGTTCATCCTTCTCCTTTCATACTTTCCTTACGTATCCTAAACATTCAGCATTCAACATTCATAAATAAACTCGTTCATCCGATCTCCTTGTACACGATCTCCTTTATCTTGAAACTAACAATCACGCACATATTCGCTCTGCTATCGCTCTTAGTATATCAGCTCGCTCGCCATTCCCACATTAGTACTATACAATACGATTATTAACCCATTCGCCTCGTTTGACTAACAGAACTCATACCATTACGAAGCAGTGTAAAAAATGTCACGTCGACATGCATTTACGAGTTTTACCCTGTTTTGCGTTGTGCCGCATAAAAACATGCTTCTAGTGTTATTAAGAATATATGCGAACTTTTAATTCCTTCAAAAATAAATAATTTTTTAATAAATAATTTTTCGGAATCCATTTGTGAAGCATTAAAATCTGAGGCAAATTTTTAATTAAATATTATTTGTATAAACAATAAACAATAAAAAATAAACAATTCTCTTATAACATAGTACTCTGTAACTCAGTATATTTCCTCTTTGATAATTTTTATGACACTGTCAACATATAAAATAAACAACGCGTATATCACATGCAACATTTACAAATAAATACAAAGTAGATAGAAATATTTCCAACCCATTGTTCTCAGTTTTATATTAATTTTAAATTTCGCTTAACATGGTCTTGATATAACGTGGAATGAATTAACATGCTATACAATTTGGTTTACAAACTTATTATTGTTAAAAATATTACAGTTAGGCATTGCTCCTATAAAATATGTAATAAGAATATTAAAGTCTAAAACTATACTGTTATTTTTATATACGATTCTATATACGATTAATTACATGCATCGAACAAATTTTCAGCTTCGCGACGATTTTCAAGAATCTGTAGAAATGTCGACGTACTTGGTGGCTTTTGTGGTGTGCGACTTCAAACGAGTTTCCGAATTAACTAAGAGGAATATTTCCGTGAGTGTTTATGCGGCAGAGGCAATGCTTCCACAAGCGAAATATGCAGTGACTACAGCTGCTCGTACAATGGATTACTTCGAATCTTTCTTCGGGGTGCACTATCCATTGCCCAAACAAGGTGGGTAGTGAAATCATGCTGTAAAAATAACGCGAATCGAAGTAAATTAATTCTGTTAACAACAGTACAAATATTACAATGGCAATTCTATCAGTATGATAATCAATATGATGATAATTACTTATATATTGGGTTGTTCGGAAAGTCATTTCTGAAGTGTGGAGCTGGCAAAAAATTGCTGAAAAAATACAATTAGGTCCTCTGTTGGGAAAAAACGAAATGACTTTCCGAACGACCTAATAAATCACGTTTTAACATGCGAACTTTCTCGATTTCTGATTAGATCTGATAGCTATTCCTGACTTTGCCGCTGGTGCAATGGAAAATTGGGGCCTAATCACGTACCGAGAAACATCGATACTCTATGATCCACATGAAACATCGACCAGTGCTCACGAATGGGTGGCTATAGTCGTTGCTCATGAACTGGCACATCAGTGGTTTGGTAATCTGGTTACCATGAAGTGGTGGAATGACCTGTGGTTGAACGAAGGAGCAGCTAGTTTTTTCGAATACAAAGGAGTGAATCACATCTCACCAGAATGGAGCATGATGGATCAGTTTATTTTAGACAAAACTCAGCCAGCTCTGAATCTCGATGCTTTAGCCAGCAGTCATCCTATAAGCGTGCCAGTAAAAGATCCAAACGAGATCGAAGCTATATTCGATGATATCAGTTATAGTAAGGGCGCTTCCATTCTCAACATGCTTGAGGGCTTTTTGTGTGAAGATGTTCTCAAAAGCGGACTGAACGATTATCTGAATTCGCACGCGTATGGAAATGCAGACACCAACGACCTCTGGGCGGTCTTTACAAAACATGCAAATAATACTTTTGATGTGAAAGTAGGTATAACTTTAGACGGATATATTTTATTATCGTTTGATCAACGGGAGGACAGTAGAAACGTCGATAACATTGAAACTAATCAGTTGCAATAGTAAGCTTTAGCGATGAATATTTGCAACCGATTATCTTATGGAAACATGTAGTTGCACGTGTATTAGAATAGCTTTTATTGTTTCCAATTAATATTCCTTGCCTAACACGATTAATCTCAAAATTATTCCGCCAAAAAGATAGTTGAAATGTATTTTACTATTGTCTTTTTGTCGTATAATTGATTACAATGTGTACTCTACACAAGTCTGTATAAAGATTTTATATATCCATTATATAGGATAATTTTTTGAATTTCGAGATTATGTCAAATTTTTAAAAATGAAATATTACAATAATATAAAAAATAACATATACAGAGTGTTAAGAAGCAAAAATTCAAGGTTTTAAGTACTCGTCAAGATGATTGTAAAATGACTAATTAATATGTCCTAAATTCGAACCTTTTGACGAAAACACGATTTTTATTGTTTACAAATATTCTATACCATGTGTGAGCTTTTCTGGCATCAAATGTAGATAGAGAAAATGATTCAGAAGTATGTTCAAGGTTGTCAACACATGATTAATGTCGATATCGACGGAGATCATTTTTATTATGCAAATTTAGTATAAACTGTCATAGTCATAGTACATTGTTAATATGTCTTCCGTTTCTTATAATACAAAATTCACATCTGCGGATCATTGATCGATATGTATCATCAATTATTCTTTCTGTTTCGTTTCTATTCGTTCTCGTAATTCCACTACGTTATTTATAAGTAAGAAATAGGCTACGATTTTTCAGTATTTCCGCAAAAAGATCTGTTTATGCTCCAAGCTTCGTGAAGAAATTCAATCACGGTATCGAATATTTGTAGAAAATAAAAGTCGATTTTTCATCGAAAGAATCGACCTATTTTAATTAAGTATTTGTTACTCTTCTCAGTCTATAAAATTTAATCCTAAAACTCCATATAATATGATCTTAACACTCATATATGAAATATAATTACCATTACATATTGAGAATTGGAATAATTTGACGCTAATTAATTTAAGTATAAACATAAGTAGAGAAAATCTTCAAAGTAAGAAAATTGTTTGATTTCTTTTCAAGAAATATATTACTATATATGTATATGTGTCTAAAATTGAAATGGAAAATTTATAGTTTTCTATATAAGTTTTGTGAAATTGTAGATATGTTTAGCTTTAGAAATAGAAAGTTTGTTTTTGATTTGTAATTTCTAATATTTCATTAAATTGAACGTGTTGACAGGCCATTATGGATACATGGACCCAACAAATGGGTTTTCCTCTGATTACAATTACGCGTAATGGGAATACTATCACAGCAAGTCAGAAGAGATTTCTAATTTCACCAAAAGAAAACGATACAGAACTGCAAGAATCAAAATCACCCTTTAACTACAAGTGGTATGTCCCGTTGAGCTACTACACAGACAAAGAACCGCGCAAGCTTCACAACGTATGGATGAATTTAACCGATGGTAACATATAGGACAATTATAACGAAAATTTTTGTAGAGTTGCTTATCACGATTAAGCGAGAAATTACAAAGAAATTCATTCCAAAATTATATGAAATTATCCACAATTGATTCTTTTTTCAGTCATCTGATTTATGTAATAGAGCCATTAATATTTTACCTTCATTTTTCTACCAGCATTAAAACATTAGAGAGAGAGAGAGAGAGACTTCTCAACGTAATTTTTATGTGCATAATGTAATTTTTTTATAGAAATAATCTTTGTCCGCTGTTTCTTGTAAAACTTTACATGACAAATGATTTTTTTCTGTTCGTAGAAAAGAACGAATCCATTCGTTCTTCGTAGAAAATATGCAGATCATCTACGCTTCAAATGCCACATTTTAAATCTTAGGCAAATATGTGCTAAAATTATCGTTATTTATCAGAACAAAGTTGCTGTTTAATCAGTGCCACTAAGATGTATATTTATCTTTATTTCATTTACTATTACGAAATACGCACTAAAGATTGTCAAATATTCTTTACTGGGACCAAAATAGTCCATATTGATGTTTATTTAGCACCTTGGATTTGAGTGATAAACAAAAATAATCCGATTATTGCTTTCACATTTTTTACTAATTAGCACTACTCCCAATTAAACCTCTCATGCGAATAAACGAACTAAAGTGAGCTAAAGAGAATATCTTGTGTGTACAAATGAATGTACAAAATATTTTAAGCTACATTAAATTCGGATTCTTTCTGATAACTCCAACTACTTCATGCACTAGTGGAATTTCTAGTTGTATTTCACGTTGTAACTTAAAAATTAAAGATAATAATTTCGATGTTTGGAGGATCGTAAAGTAAGATTTATATATGTATAGTATTTCCTGTTAAAATTCGATGTTAAGAGTCCTTATTGGAAATTACGATTACGATAAATACGAAAATATTGTAGTATTGTGGAAATTACAAAATCATGTATATTGATCATGAAAAAAAGTATATATTTTCTGATTCTCAGGTGTAAATTATAGTTCGCTATCTTATTGTTAGTTTTATCAAAAGTTATAATTACCAATGTATTTTACGGAATGTAAAATTCAATACCTTCCCTCTTTCTCCCTTCAAGTCTAACGAAAAAATGAAAATCAAAGCAGATAATAAAATTCGTCTACAAAAAATAATAAAACAGTAAATTAATCTAGAAATACGTACAGTTGGACAGAATCAATTGTGGATAATTTCATGCGATTTTTGAATAGAGAATTAAAGAAGTTAAAATTAGAATCTTATTGCGATTATTAGTCAGCAATTTCATTCGTTTTATTAGTCTCGTTTTGCAACGATATAATTAAAAATACATCATGAATATAAGTATTAACCCTTTGCACTTGAGAGGCGACTCAGTCACCATACGTTTTAATGCCATAACTTAAATACGAATAAGCGACAATAATAAATACGCGAAATATCAGAATAAAATAATTCCGCTTATCGGAAACCCAAACGTATAATTTTCTTTGCATATTTTGAAATAAAACGTATCATCGATCTTATAGAAACACAAAAAAAGCTTCTTCATAGCAAAAAAGTCATCGAATGCAAAGGATTAAAATGCTTAAATCTCGCATAAAATTACATTAATCAAAAGTGTAATTGATCAATCGATCATTAAATTGAAATCGATCATTAAATTGAGATATAAGAAATATATCTTAACTATACTTATATTTCTATGAACGAATGAATTGTTACCTAATAATAATTAAACTATATTTATGCCTCATGGAAAATAAGTACTACATACTTTCAGTAATGTTCGATATACCTGCCGATGTGGAATATATAAAATGCAACGTGAATCAAAGTGGATTTTATCGTGTAACGTACCCAGAAGATATGTGGTCATCGATCATTACTACTTTGTTAAACAACCATACTAAGTTCAGTCCAGCTGATCGTGCTAATCTTATCGACGATGCATTTACGCTTTGCGAGGCAGGCGAATTGAACGCTACCGTACCTCTTGGATTATCTCTTTATCTTTTAAATGAGAGAGATTACGTGCCATGGTCTACGGCTCTCGGGTATTTACATTCATGGAAAGACAGACTGAGCGAAAGTCCTGGATATAAAAGATACATCACTTTCTTGAAACGGCTGTTAACTCCAGTTACCAAATACGTCGGCTGGGCAGATGAGGGATCTCATCTGAAAAAGTAACTACTAACATTTGCATTACTTTTTCTGTGCAATTTATTTAGTAATTATCGAATATCTCGTTGACACTGCAACTACCAATCTGTGATATGCATCTGAATAGAAATATGCTTAAATGGTAATAACTAATACGGTGCGATAGAAAATAAAAAAAAAAGAAAATAATAAATAATAAAATAAATAAAATTATTATATAATAATTTTTATCTTGATAAAAGCTGAATTAATTTTTCCAAAAGTAATTGCACGATTTTCAGATACGGTCATTTTAATTGTCTTGATTAACAGTTCTAGTGTTAAAGAAATATGAGCAAAATCAAATGAAAATAAAAATAGAAGAATTTCTGTACGTCGAATACCTATGATTTGCAATTAATATTTCTTCTCCGTAGATTGTTAAGAATTGCCGTACTTCAATCAGCAGTATCCATAAAATTGGACGATGTCGTGAAACCAGCAAAAGCGCTTTTCGAGGACTGGATGTTAGAAGGCAAACGCATCGCTCCAAATATACGAGATGTCATATACGTTGCAGGTAATGTTATTCGTGCTACGAAATAAGTAAAGTTTAGATCATGCTCGTTTTACTTTACAAACACTCGTTACACAGGAATCAAATTCGGTGGCGAGAAGGAGTGGAACCACTGTTGGCGAAATTATCAAGAAACTCAGGTACCAAGCGAGAAACGAATAATGTTGCAAGCACTGGGAGCGACGACGGATTCTTGGTTACTACAACGTTACCTTTTACGATCGTTAAACCGAGATATGGTGAGATCACAAGACGTCGAAACCGTTATAGCCTCTGTCGCTACCAATTCCGAGGGTCAATTCCTCGCGTGGCGTCATCTTAAAGCATATTGGCCTCAGATACACGTTCTATTCGGAAACGGATCGCTAACAATGGGTGGACTTATATCTGTCGTAGTTTCTGATTTCTTCACGGAGTACGACTACCACGAGGTAAATTGAATATATACTTTTCCTAGGGTTAAGCATGTCTCTATAATCCACTTTTCATTTTTATTCTCAAATATCGAGTTTACTTTAATTCCTTATTAATTATCATGCTATATAAATGGTATTAACAGTAAAATATTACGAATTTCAAATATATCTAATTTTCATTTCTCTCCACTCGAATATCGAGCAGTAGTAATATCGATAGCAGAATATTATATATATTATATTATAAGCATATCTCTATAATTCACTTTTTGTTTTTATTCTTGAATATCGAGTTTACATTAATTCCTTATTAATTATCATACTACATGAATGGTATTAACTGTAAAACATTACGAATTTCAAATATATCTAATTTTCATTTCTCTCCACTCGAATATCGATCAGTAGTAGTATGGATAGTAGAATATTATATATATTTTATTATAAGCATATCTCTATAATTCACTTTTTGTTTTTATTCTTGAATATCGAGTTTACTTTAATTCCTTATTAATTATCATACTACATAAATGGTATTAACAGTAAAATATTACGAATTTCAAATATATCTAATTTTCATTTCTCTCCACTCGAATATCGAGCAGTAGTAGTATGGATAGTAGAATATTATATAGAATATTATAAGCATATCGCTATAATCCATATTTCATTTTTACTCTCCAGTATCGAGTTTACTTTGATTCCTTATTAATTATCATACTACAAGAATCGTATTAGCAGTAAAATATTAAACAAATTTCAAATATTTCTGCTTTTCATTTGTCTCCACTCGAATATCGAGTAGTAATAGTATCGCTAGTGAAATATTAACTCTACTTTCATTTTTTATTAAATATACAAAGTATACGATAAACTTGAAATATAGAATTTTAACAAATGCACGTGCTCGATTATGTATTTAAAATATTCCACAAAATTTATCGTATCGTAAATGTATGATTCGATTGGTGGAAGTTTAAAAAGAATTCATATTTAATTAACAATGGATTATATGCGAGAGGATAATTTTTGACGTTACGTCTTAGGTCTCGGAGTTCTTTAAGAAAGTGGATGTCGGAAGTGGTCGACGAGCATTAGAACAAAGCCTAGAAACAATCAAGTTCAATATACATTGGGTAAAAGAGAATGCAGATGTCGTTGATCGATGGCTTATAAATTATTTGAACATTCAAACGAGTTAACCCCATGTTTATCGGGAATGGGACAAGAATGACGCGAAATTATCATCCGGTCATTCTGTAACGATACTTACATTTTTCATGGTGCTCGTCAATACATGATACCTTCGTGCTCGTACGATGCAGCCTGGAGAAAAGTAAGGTATCCGTTACTGTTCGCGAGATAACTGAATCATTTATTTACCACTTAGTTAGGTATACATAATTCGCAGATCAAAACTGACCCATTTCCGTCGTACACGTCAAAAGATTATTTTCATCGGCTGAAAATCGGCTGTCCTTCGATGAACGATAGGATCGCTCGATTTCCTGGCAAAACGGAAAAGCTGTTAACCGGAAAGCAATGACGTTGACGCAATCAAACTAGCCCGTTGGAAAAAATCTTTCGATGAATCGAAACAGAGCCGAATTGTTTATATGTAACACATTATACACCGATTTATACGCACTTTCGAAAGTATTTATTTACTATACACGCAGTGCGTGCAGATTGGATTTATTATATATAAAGAGAAAGATTATAGCGAGAAAAGAGACAACGTTGTTCCTAGGGTAGTCGGTAACCCAACGTTTTCCGGGATGAAAAAGGGCTAACGACGTACGCCTACTGACGTTGACACTTTAGTCTCCCAAATATACTATACTTTATTACAAGGAATGACTGTAGTCATCTCCACGTGATACCCAAGCCCCATTCCTGATCCATCCAGTACAGTAATTCAACGGAATGCTGAAAATTTGACAAAAGACAAAAAAATGCTACTTACGTATTTCAGAAAATCAGCCGTATGCTCGATATAAAGGAGAGTAACCGTAATACGATCAGTAATACAGAATAATATTTTGGCCTGTGCTAGAGTATGTAAGATTTTTATTCAGTTAACGTTTACTGTATATACAAGTATAAAGTTACAAGATATTTACATGATTATTTTATTGATACAAAATTTTTGTAGCGGTAAATGTCAATTGTACAGTTACTAAAGAAAGAAATTAACGACTTACATTATATGTAATATAATCGATGACGATCATTGGAAATCCACACTTTTCAAAGAAACTTGGCTGCTCCTGTAAAAGATAGCGTGATCTGCTGTAAATAAAAATCAAGGAATCGACGTTAAATCGCGTTAGTATTAATCAAGTAATCGCAGAAAAATGCCCGAGATGATTTGTGCGGACAGTCGGTAAATATAAGTAGCATATCAACATTGGAGAAGTTTGACAGGTTATATCGGCCAGGTCTTTGTCAAGCAGAATTCTAGTTTCGCCGAAACGAAAATCCGGCAAACAAGAGATTTGGCCTCGATTAAACGAACACATATTGCGAGGATTATATATGTCCCTCGGATTAATCGCGAAAAAAATTGATGTACCGTGTGTGTCATGTATTTGTATTATCGCAGAACGCTGGATGCGCGGGACATGTCTCGCGTGGAGCTGATCATTCTCCATGTGAAGTAGCATAATAGAGAATCGGATATTTTATTATGAAAAAGTGTATAAATCTATGTATGTAATCTTGTGATGCTTTGTATGGTATGTACATATTAGCGTAAGAGAATTGTGTGCTCTGTGTGATCGGATGTATTAAAAAGGTATCTAGATGCATAAAAAATACGTTAATGCCAAATTTGTGCTGGCCTTTATAAACGGGAAAGGAGAGAAGAAGAAGAAACAGGATACTCGCGTGATTTTGGCACCATTCGTAACCTTGAAATGCTAACGAAACCGAGTTTGCGTCAACCACTATTCAACAGTAGACGGTACCAACTTTATCATCTACCTATGCGTTACTTCCTGCGTTCTTCTCGTTATCTGTCGACAATAAAAATGTAAAAAAACCGAACGTAACAGGGAAACGTTCGACAAAAGAATAGGACAAAAGTAAGAATTCGTTTATCACCGTTTACAGAAATCGATTTAGCATTTGAAGGTTAAAGCACCAAAATCTAGATAAGTGTACAGAGCCGATCGTGATAGATACAATGAGGAGAAGAAGAAGAAGAAGAAGAAGAAAAAGAAGAAAATGAACAGAAAAGTACCGAGGATATTTCGGTACGACAGTGTCGTGTGTATAATATGTATAGTACGAGAGAAACTAGGTCGCACGCGAATGAAATTTTTAGCCCAATCGGAAAATCTCGAGACACCCTGTGTATACGTTTGGATTTTACTCCACGAGAACTATTTTCTATGCGTCTCTTACCTTCTCCACTGCCCGTATCCAGTGGTCGACCGAATCTCACAAATATTCAATTTTTGCGTGTTCTCATCACTCTCGTTAAACAATCAAGCACTCGTTATCTAACAGAGAAACATTCACGTTATATTGTAATTAGTTGTTTCACGCTAGGAACACATAGGACACGATTGATCTCTAATCCTTAATAATCTATCGACAAAACTGCCGACGATGCTTGCAATTCGAATTCCCCGCGGACAAAAAAAGGATAGCATTTTTTTCGAGGTTTACGCCATTTTTTACGTATTTTCAATCAGAGTACAATTACTTCGAATCCCCCGACGAGTAAATATTTCTTGGCGAATTTCGTCGATTTTTATCGGACTAGGATTCTCCGGCCGGAACTATACACGCATGTTTACATTTAGAACGGAAAAGATTTACGGAAAAAAAACGAACAAAAAAAAATAAACGAAGAAGAAGAAGAAAAAACGAAGAAAAAAAAAGAGAAACACGAAGAAAATAACGGCTGCATGAATCGTTCATCCCTTTAAGTAGATTTTGATACACTCCAACGGCGAATTAATGAATCGACGCACAACTAGATACCTTACATGTAAATAGCATATTTTTTCACTAACGGATATTCTCTCTTGTTAAAGATTTAACGAACGAACTCGCTCCACGATAATTGCGAAAGCGCTCGGTTCGCCGGTTCGCCGGTTCGCCAGTTTATGTACGAAGGGAGCACGAACCGATTGGCCTACTTTACAACAATTCGTATTATAGCCGAAAGTACTTGTTTAAGAAGTGTATGCAGTTCTATCGTCGCTTTCGTTCAAGAGCGAAAATCGCACAGATCGTCATGTTCCTTTACAAACGAGATTTATGTCTAATCGTAAGTGTAACTCTCATGAAAGTCACGCACGATTGATTATATGTTTTATCGACTACCTTGTTTTCGATCACTAATACAAAGGTCTAACAGTATTAGAAGAAACCCATTCTTTACCGTGGTATTAAGGATTATATCGAGTAATAACAATATATGTACATAAATATATATATATATATTTGTTTTCGAGTTCAAAACGATTTAAAAAAAACGGAAAAAAAATATAAATACGAATCGAATCCACTAGACGCGGAGTAAACCGATGCAAAAGTTCTACCGAAAGACTGGACATCAGAGTAATCAAGAAGAGTACATACTTATATGTATTTTATGCAATCACGACCCGATAATGTTATGTCTTAAGAGAACGAGGCTGTCTTGCATCTCATATTTATGAATGAATTATTGATACAACTATATATTGTATACCGTTCTCTACTGTACTGTTGTCATAGATATTTTGTTGTATAAAAGAATGCGAGATATGTACAAGCATACAAATGAATATATTATATGTTTAAAATAATTCCGGTAATGTTTCATTGATTTAAGATTACTTTCGCCGAAGCTGGTTATTCGTACGAAATTACGAAAATATCGAAATTTTACATATAAATATTTTTTTTTTAATGCACAGACAGGTTTTTCCGAGTGCAGATGTAATTAAGTATAAGGTACTCCGTTTAATACGTCGATTAACGCTAGAACTACTAAACGAGTGAAAATGAGCAGTTTCAAATATTTTATTTTTATAATTTCTGTAAACGTAGAAGATACTTTTGACCAAATTTATATTTATTTTTATTTAGATCGAGAGATAATTATTTATAGTTACTCGTCTTCCACGTATCGCTGCAATTATCTTCATTTTCCTATAATATATATAGCTATTTATTTTATGTCGGTAGAGAATTACCAACTTTCGAAATTTGACAATTTTCTACCTGAAAACCCGTCTTTACACTTTGCTAGAAAAATTTCTAAGTAGAAATTGAATTAGGAGGTGCGAAAGTACACATTGTACTGAAAGTTTGTATTAGCCCCACGAATGTTATTGTACGATTTCTGCTCTCAAAGTTATTTCTGTTCAAATATTAACGCAGTATTGATTCAGTTTTGCTCTTCACTGTACACGTACTCGTGCTATCTTTCTCTCACTCTGCAATACGTTATACTTCTTTTTAATTTCTAGAATATACCGATTAATATTGACATCCGCATTTGCAAGAGAGAAGGAGTAATAAAAAAAAAAATAAAGCTTCCTTGTCATCTATTATTCGAGGCAGCGTTAATTGGTTGATTTGCAAGAAAAGCGATTGGTCGGAATGTTAGGAAGAGTATCCAGCCGGCGTTCTGTTCGGGACGCGTGAGAAAAGCAGAAGAAAGTTGTTTGTTTGATAATCAAGTGCTTGCGGAACCGCCGTGTATGGCGAAGCAGGTGCAGCAGAGCAGCTTGCTCGATTCGCCGGTGCACCAGACAGATGTTACGGTTATGCGGCCAGCTCATCAAAGCATTACATACTTTACTGCACAAAGTTGGTAAGAAAAGGTGGAAGAATTCGGTACAGGCGAAAAAGCCATCTTCCCTCTTGCGTTTTTGCAACTCGCTACCTCGTCTTAATTGAGATCATGATGAAGCAGCGGAGAAAAATGGCCAGCTGCGTTATACGTCAGCTTTATGCCCCTCGCCACGGTTATTTGCAAGAAAGGTTATTAAAATTAAAAAATCGTTCACCGTGCCACGTTTCGGCTCATTCGCCGATTTTTCACTCTTTCCTCCTTTCGTCCCAATCTTTTTTCCTCCTGTCGAAATTCCGATTTTCGAACGTACTTCGTTTTTCTGCGCCGACTTTCGACGAAGGTTCATTGACGAAAGTTGAGGAAGAAAGGAATGATTTGCGAATTCTTTTCGGTTCTTTATTTGCCGAGATACACGAATCGAAGTTGAAAATCGATTTTCTGAGAATGTTCGAAAGAAAATTAATGAGGTTTCTGGTTTTAACCTTTTGCACTCGACGATCTTTTCGTTAGAGAAATATAGCAATTCGGAGAGTTTCTCCCATAAAGACGAGGACATTTTTAAAACGGTAAATAAGAAATCGTATGGAAATTAACTCATTCACTGCCAGGAAAATTTAGAGCGTTTTGTTTTAGGCGTGAAGATTTTATTTTAAAGGTATTTCAAAGAATATAATAATATTTAAAATTTGTAATTTATTCCATGACAAATCGCAATACACTATGATATATCTCGTAGTTGGCAGAGAATTGGTTAAGACATAGAATTATTTTATTTCGATATTCCTCCTATCGTTGGGTAATTTTAAATTTGATATATTAATTAATATTATCTATCTTTAGAATCTAATTAAATGGCGACTGAGACTCGCTTCTCGAAGGATTAATATATACCTGGTGAAAATTATTGAGGAATAATAAGTAGAACGTAAATTATGTACGTAGATATGTAGATTACGTTAGAAATAGATTTTATATAAGATACTTGAAATTTATTGCAAATTGGGGTATGAGATATTATTTCGTTGTTTTTAATTCTTAACTTCGATACGCATGTGTATCTCTGATGATATGGGATATATAAAAGTTGGCAAATAATTGGTGCGTTTTATAAGCTTGGTTATTGGGTGTTTAGGGAGGAAGGTATTTAATAATTTTAATAATGATCGTTGAGTTCAGTACCACGAAACGATAGCAGGCCCCATAATTTTCAATGTTTCCCGAAAGTAATGCGATATATGCAAATTTTATTTACGTATCCACATAAAGTGCTCCTTTTTTTTAATAATATTGAAGAAGATTGACTATAGTTTACATATTTTTTTAGCAAATTGGTTCGTATGAAAAATAAACACGATAAAATTAAACGTACGTGAATTTGTTATTACTGTTTCTTATTTTATACTATACTTTATATGTTATAGAAGTAATAATAAAATGAATCAATGAATAAANTTTTTTTTAATGCACAGACAGGTTTTTCCGAGTGCAGATGTAATTAAGTATAAGGTACTCCGTTTAATACGTCGATTAACGCTAGAACTACTAAACGAGTGAAAATGAGCAGTTTCAAATATTTTATTTTTATAATTACTCGTGACAAATTTAATGGTAATTTTTGTTATATTTTTCCGTTGAAATATATACGTTATTATATGTATATTTTTACTTTCATCGGATTGTTTCAATCGTTATTGTCTATATATACTATATTTAGATACACATTACGGGTCAGTAGTTCCAGTGCTAACAAAATAAAGAAGAATATGATATAAATCCGAAATCTATGAATTACGTACTAATACATAGCATTGAATTTTTCTACTTTGGTACATCTGTTATTTTATTACATATCCTGCTTGCAAATATTTCATTTACTCGGCTTAAAGCCAGTTTACAACTAAACGCAAAGTTTTGTATTCTTCGTAATTTTTAACTTCCAACTAAATTAAGTCTAAATTAAACCTATTATAATCCTCTTCTTTGTTAAAAATTCGAGGTTTGATACTAAGGACATTTAAGATCTATATTTTAAGGCTCTCTTTCAGTCTCGGGATCGTACGCAATATTTTCCGCCATGATCAAAATTCACAAACAATATTATAAATTAATATTAGACACACGACCTATGCAACCTTACGTATACAAATGTAACATAAACAAGTGATTTATTTTATAATAAAATGTTAAAACTGTCTATGCCTAATATCTTTCTCAGTACTACTACGAATAAGTTCAATAATAAAAATTACTACGAACAAGTTTTCTTCGAATTACGTCCAATTATAAGGCAAAATCAAATAAATAATTCTAAAAATTTAATTATGAGATATGACTCTGAACAGAAATAATTTGTGGAGTTTTCACTAAATTAATTCATATTCACTTTCAACGTGCTCTCTGTACAAGCTACGAAAGAATGGTCTGTTATGACTTTCTCAAGTGATTTAAGATTCTCAGATCGACGAAGACTTGTTGAACGTTTCGCAACAAATCCTGTCCTTAAAGTTGAAGGTTAATTTTTCTCTAAATTTACCTTGTTCACTTAGTCACAGAATTAATCGATGTTAAGTATACGCGATAACCCAACTAGCTTCTGAAAAATAATACAAAATTTAATTTCCTAAGCTTATCTGCTTACAAAAGATTTTACAAGGTAAGTTATTAGTTTCATCATCGACTATTAACCGATATATTTTCTCATCGTAACTGTCATCATCTTATAACACGGTTTCAGTCTAACGCGATAAAAAAATTACGAAAACCTTTGTACAACACGGTACTTCTACAGCACTAGATAATATAATTTTTGTTTAACACGTTTAAAAACTAACTTACCTTAAAGTAACGACGGGAAGGAGTAACGAACTAAAGTGATTTTATATGAAAATGTATAAACAAATTATCAAAAAATTATCAGCAAGCAGACCAAAACTACAGATTTTTTAAAGAAGTTAGAAGGTGGAATAAATCTAAATGAAGAAAAAGGTACTAAAAGCGAAAGTGATATCGTTCAACCGAGAAAACGTTCTCGTCTGATTGTAACAAGCACACATTTATATTTTTAATAAAAATTAAGTTGCTTTTATGGAATTGAAAAAAAATGTTTTTAAGATTTCGAAACGTAACTCCTTCTTTGTACTGGCTCTGGGTCTCATATAACACGGTTTCACGCAACACGGGATTTTCTAGGAACCTATCTACCGTGTTATAGAAGAGTTACCTATACTTCCGACTCAAAAAAGACGACTATACGTAATATTTATATTCGTAATGTACCGAATCAGGTTGCTAAACTTTCTGTAAAACAATAGCCACACGTATTCTAACTGTAAACGAATATTTCGATTTTACGAGTTAAAGGAAGAAATAGGTAAAGAGCAAATAAGTATGTCACAGACATAAAGTGCAAAACATTAAAGCTGTTATTAACGGCATATACAGTTATTACCGACATTTCTTTAAAAGAACGGTTAGGTTGCGCTACATGATTCTTCTTATTCGTTTTAGTCTCCTGACGAGTAGTATAAAGTAACAAATATTTCTTCCTTTCGCACAAATACTCGGTCTTCATCGCCTTCATTGTCGATCCGAACTTTCGATTGGAATTATAAACAATTTGCTTTCATTACTCCCCAAAGAAAGTTTAACGAACGAAAACGGCATAAGTGTGGTACAGGTCTTCTTCCTAACCACCGTGTTCTGGATCTTTCATCCGATAATTAACGAATCAGATGATTAAGATAAAGTGGAGCAACGTCGTGGATTTCATGCATGAAATACATGCATGAAACGAAGTACGTGTATGAAGTACACACGCAAAGTGAACAGAGTGACGGCTGTGTCGAGACATAACTAGACATAGTTCGCTTAAAAGACGACAATGAAGAAATTGCAGATATGTTGCAGTCGTTAACAGTTTGAGTAAATAAATTGGACTTGATAATATCGTTCTCAATGATTCCTGTCTATACATTGATGACAAAGAGTCTTTCATTAAACCTGTGAACTGAGGACTTTTATAACCCTTGTACTTTCATCGCTCAGACTGCATTTTACTATTCGGAATTTGTCTTTATGAATAAATGCACTGCGTGTCATAACTATAAAACCACCCTAAAATATTCAATTTTATTATATCCTTTTTCAAATTCGAATAGGAATCTATATTTCCGCAGATTATGTTTATTCTAAAAAAAAATAAACTGCAGAAATCTTTCGTAATTATAAAACTAAGCATCCGAATGTTGTTTTCTATCGATATTTCGTCAATTTTGTTTAATCTAACGTGTTCGAGGTGTGGTAGTATTAATTTAGTTAATAACCTGACATGGAAATTATTTGAATAAGCAAGAAAAAGGCAAAATTTTAGCTATCAGCGAAAATGCGCGAAACTGCACGTAGACTTAATCGTTCTCATAATGTTGCGATGAATTTTTTTAAAAATCTTGATCAATATGTGCAAGATAAAAACAGGGGAGTTGAAATGGAGCTTTCTCCCAGATCCCAACGATTAACCCTTAACACAGTGAACAATTCCAGTAAAACGCTTAATCAAATTAAATCAAAACTTCAATTAGACGTGTCTCGTGAATGTATCAAATTATTACAAGCAGTTCTCACATAAGGAGACAAAATTTGATTAAGGTTACATGAACTGATTAAACTAAATTAAATTGAACAGTTGGAATAATGGAACAAAATTTCAACGCATTGATTTTAGGCATTAACACTAGGTTTACGGATGTTTTTTATGTACCTATCTTTACGGAGACTCGTCAGATTTACGGGTAAAGAAAACCACATATTTTCTTTAAAAAGAAGACCATGAGTTTAATTTAAAAACAATTACAATATTAACAAACTTAATATAAGTTGATTAAATCCATTAATATTGTATAATTGATGTAACACACCCATCAAATTGACGGGTGCCGTAAATTTAGTGTTAAAAACATTTCTTTGCGCACTTATTTAGTTGCTTTGTAGGTGATACATTGCAATAAAAAAAAATTCGATTTAGACGACTCTGATGGTTACCATTCTTATTGGAAAGATATCCAAAAGATTCCTCAATATTTTTCAAGAAGGAGCTTTGATGGTGGTAGTCTTATGGTTTGGAAAGCTTCCTACTAAGATAACATGTTACTCCTAACATTTCCGACGAGAAAAATGAATAGTAACAAATATATTAAAATACTAAACAGGCGTTTGTTACCATTTATAAGTGAAAATAAAGAAAGAAATTGGATTTTTTGTTAAAATGGGAACTGCAAATCGCTATCTGTGTGTTGGAAGATTGCGTATTTAGAGAAAGATATGACATCTGGTAAACGGTTGGCATTTTGGGCGTCTTTTGTTTTTCTGATTTAATCTAACGTAACCGCAGAGGATCATTGTACCATTAACACGTGCTTTGTATTCATCGCGAAATACCTATTTGAATTATAGAACCTATGCCGAATTAGCGAAAAGATAACTCGTTATTTAAATTAAAATACAGCCTTTTAAGTTAAATCCAATAGACATCGATCAATCCCTCAATTTTTACATACTGATCGAAATTTAGTTACAAATCTCAAAATCTTTAGATCAGTCATGAAAATTTGGACGATGAGTATTAGATCACGCGCGTATTATACATTTAAATTAGAAAATCGAAATTATAAAACTACTCAATCGATATACTTAGTTCTTTTTGTACAAAAACATTTGAGAATACAAAATTGCGAAATAATTCGGAATTTCCATCTTTCGAACCGAATGCCATTTTAGGCGTCTCTTGTTTTTCTGATTTACTCTAACGTAACTGCAGAGACAAGAAAACCGTTGTACCTCCAAGACATGCTTTGTAATAAAGAATTATAAAAAATAATACGCATGATTTATTAAATCAAAGAACTATAACAGTATACCTAAATACAGTGCGCGCAATTGGTATTAATTAATATAATATAACGAAATTAAAAGGGCATACGTAATTGCGACCCTATTTTAATAAAATATCGATTTAAGTTTCACCAAAAACAGTTGCATATTTTTAATAATCTCGAAAATAAAATATCTGAAATATTTTCACTCTCATCGTAGTTCTAATGTTGATCACCTGTAATTAACCTTATCCCGATACATCATAAATGTGGTGATTTTGTTGTCATAGAATCTGTGGTAGAGTGAGGAATGTTTATATGAAAGGATGAGTGTGACGAGTGCGTATGCGAGGTATGCTCTATGATTTGTATATGTCTGATAGTTTTTGCTTTTTGATTCATTCTAGCATAACCGCAGAGAACCGTTGTACCGCTAACACGTGCTTCGTAATAAAGAATTAATTATAAAAGTAATACCACTACGCGTGATTTATTAAATCAAAGAACTCTAACATTTAAAAAAAGAAATAATGTAGGCGTTCGTAACAATCGTGCAAGTATAACATGACTACAGGATCATAACACTGATGTCTTAAAGCGGTCAACATATTCACCGGATCAGAATCTAATAGAGAACACTTGGAGGATTGATGTTTGAAAAATCTATGCTGCTAATAAACAGTATCAAGATATATCCGAACTAAGAAATGCAATCACAACCGCGTGAAGCGATGTACAAAGTACAACGCGACGAAATCTAATAAGAAGTATGAAAAATCGTCTAATTGAAATTCTTGAAAATAAGGAAAGATCCACGCGTTACTAAATTAATATAACTTAATTTATATAATAAAAACACTCTGCTATTCCGATTTTATAGTTATGAAACAAGAGTAAATCAGTTCTCCAAAATTCTGCCTCTTGTCAGAGGATAGAATTTATCTTTCTTTGGCAGAATATCGATTCCTGACATAATTTCAAATATCGTACACTTTGCTTTTCGTTATTTTAACAGCAACGTATAAAAGTTGTAAATTTTACAGTGGTTTTATAGTTATGACACGTAGTGTAGTACATTTTGCAAAAATCTGGATTACATCGTAATTTATTTATGACCACATTGGACGATAAAAATTTTATCGCCCGTCATCATGTCGCTGGATCGGAATATTGAAATACTTAATATACTCGAAAGCGCATTAAAGCCTGAAAGGTCATAGGCTTCCTTCCTGAGTTATTCTTCACGGTGCGATGTGTGAAATTTCTGGCAGACATTCGATATCACCTAAACCCATAAATGGATACGCGCGTGGAAGAACGATAACCTGTTCCTTTCTACACAGATGAACGTCAGGTAGATCTCTTCTTTGATATCCAGTAAGATAACGTAATAACGTAATAATATCCTTGACTTACACTGTTAATTTAACTGATAAAAATCGCATCGTTGTATATCAAATGTGTTTACAAACGCTTCGTTGACAACACGCAGAATTTATTTCGTTAGAACTATGACAGGAAAATATGCGTATACGTCAATAAACAAACAAATGATAATATATGGAAATATACGAACATATTTCAAATAAATAGTTTTGTATGTCTCTTGAAAGAACGGTTTAGTCACGATCTGCAGCTTTTTTATACCTTTTGTCCTCGTGATGAGTCAAACGCGATGCAATGAAAAAATCTGAAGGTTAAAATTAATTTTATGAAGCCGTTTTGTAATAGATCCTCAATAGGTAACGATTTAATTAGAGTTATCAAGAAAATGATAAAATAGTTTTTGTATCTTTCCCACTTATTTATAGTATAAATTTACTCGTTACTATTAATATGCTACGAGTTTTTGTTGTACATTTGATTTATATATCATAGCACATCATAAAAATATATTTAAAATATTCTA
>NIJG01000009.1:418177-432568 GCA_002201625.1 Euglossa dilemma
GTTAGGACAAAAATGATCCAATATGACAAAATCTTATTTAAAGTTCTATACAGTTTATATTTTTAATAATAAAATTAGACAGATTTTTATCAAATGTTATATTATTTCTATTACAATAATCCAGTCGTTTTAAATTGCATAATCACTGTTTTTTATCTACTATTTTTGTTATCTATGTATTTTGCATTACGTAATACTATATTATAAATATTAAAATCTTAGTTAAATTGGTATTGGTATCGAATATCAATTACTATATTAATTGCTTATGAATTATAATCCGGTTGACATTACAACACAGGTAATTGTAACCTTTTCCGAACATTTAATTTCATTTTAATAAAAATTAATTTATATTGTGTTCTTGTAAAATCGAAATAAATTCTAGTAAATTCTAATAAAATCGAATAATGAGTATAAATCGTACTATCCAAGGGAAACTTATTCAAAATTGATCGTACTTATGAAATCAGGCATGCATAATAAATATTTATTGTTTGGTTAAGAGAAGACTGTAAATAAGTTTAATACATTTGACACGAGAATCTTGTTCGTAGATATAGGCCTACTCGTTACGGAATATGAATCATACGCGTGCATGTGCGTAGCTGCAGATAACTTATTTTTCGCCGAACTTCATGTTACGAACATTACGATCCGTCGGTATATTTCATATTAGTCTCTTGCACGTTATATCTGGCCTTGATCAAAGAAAACTTCACGAGTTACCATTTGATGGAATTTCGTATAGGTTGTTCGGGTTACAAACCAATGTTAATACGGCTCCAATAGGTGGCGATGGAAGCACATAAGATATTGCAGATTCCTATATCGAATTTATATACAACAGATTTACAGATTTCTTAAATATAATTCCCAACGATATTACGCGAAATATATTTATCAAATAGTTGAATTGAATTGAAGATTAGAATCGATTAAAGAGACTAATTTTAGTTAATCAAATTTTCCAATAGTATTACTTATATTATCCATATCGTTACAAGGCATGACATCATAGCAACCTAGATCAAAACTAAACAAGTAATCAGGAACGTTCGCTGGTTGTGTCGGCTTCGGTTTGACAAATTATAGTAGCTTCGAGATAACAGGTAAGATAAACACCTCCGTGTAGTAAAGGTGGTCTCGCATCAGGTTGTTGTCAATATGTCAGGACTTGTTCTAAAGAACGATTCAGAGCTGTACCTTGGCATAACACATACGTTATCTATGTTCGCTCAAAATATAATATATCATATTTTTAATAATCTCATTTCTCTATCAATTCTCTTCGATCTTTTAAAATATACTCGTAAGAACGAAACGTGAATATGACACAAGGATTACGTTAAAATATTTAATACTAATTAAATCTTCAACAATGAAATTTGAAATAAAATAAAATTATTTATTTATTTTACCGTTTGAAATCTTCGAAGATTAATTTGCTCACGGATGTTTACTCGCGTGTGGTAGTAAGATCAATAGGATATTTAATATTTTTTCTCAGGGCACGGTTGAAAGTTTTTGATGTAACCTATTGTGAAAAATGATGGTTATGACAGACCACCTTTGACCGTTTACGAAGAATTTTTGTGAGATTACCATAAACACCTTTACCACCCTCTATCGCGAACAAAGTAGGTAGAATAGTTTTGCGTCCCTTCTCGAGGAGAAATGTTACGGCAATGACTAATGATATTGGAATACTTTGGAAGGAGAGGACCACGAGAAAACATAGAAGAGAAAGTCAGGAGCGTACCACGTCACTTTAACCGCAACATCATTTGACTTATTATACTTTAATCTTTCTTTCTTCTTCTTATTTGATTTAAATTTCTTCAGTGAGTTTTTTCTTTTTGTCACGTATTTAAAATTAAGCGTGATCGTTAATAACCAGATTTGTAAAATGTTAATTAACATGTATGCGTTTTTATCTTGTACTTTGCTACTATATAATATAAAAATAAAATTCTCGCAAGTATGATTTATAGTGTTTATTAAGTAAAGAGCTATACTATTATAAATGCTATTTGTTTCAATTAAAAAAATTTAAAATTCGTAGGAATCAATATGTTATTATTGCAACTGCATATATTCTAGTAGAATTATGATTATAATAGAAATATATAATTATTATAACTATTGTAACTATTATATAACATGTATAATATTAATGTATAATATGTTATTATATAATAGTTATAATGTCACACTGTGTTAACAGAATTATAATTATATAATTGAGATAATTGACATAAAGAAATTTCTATTATGATTGCAAAAGTGAATTTCAAATTTCTGTTTTATTCTCAGATACACTTAACCTTCATAATATCAAGTGGAGTGCAGGTGTACACCAGACATCATAAATATAACTCTTCGTATTAACTGGAAACAATAAATTTATATTCCAGTATGATGTAATATATTTATTCTTTTGTCTAATATATTTGTATCTTATTGTTATGTATATGTATATATGTACGTTTAGTATTGACAATTATGACAAAACAAGCTACGGAGTGTAATTGTACCCCAGACATCGTAAATATAACCCTTTGTATTAACTGAAAGCAATAAATTTATATTTCAATATAATGTATATATTCTTTTACTTAATTTACTTATACATATTTTTAGTAACAAGTACAACAGAAACAACAGTTGTACCCCACTTATTTTATGTCAAATTTCAACCTCAGTATTATGAAGGCTAAAAGTATCGTTGTATGTGTTCCTAAAAATAAATTCCAAATTTCTCATTCTATTCTTAGATCCACTCGATAGTAAACTTATCACGGTTAAATTTTCGTCCTCTATTCGTACACTTTAAATTAAAAATTCTCGTTTAAAAAATCTTTTCCTTGTTATTCAACTTCGTGATTTTTCTAATAGTATAATATAATTAATTTTTTAACTCACAAGATTATAGTATAATCTATGGTTTTCGCTAATAATAAATTATTAATTTTGAATAATTTTGAAGCGATATATTTTGACAAGATATTAATTCATTGTATTTCAAATTCGATTTTACAGAAGAAGGTTGCTATTATAAGATACTGTCAACAAAAACATTGGGAAAAAAGGGTTATTTTGAAATTATTTCGTAAATATAGCAAAAATCAAGGGTATTTTATTTATTTATTTTTCAAAGTTAACGCGATAACTAGTTTTTACAACGAGGTTCGAATTTAGCACGCGAAAATACTCAAGAAATCATCCCATTATCAAAAAACAAAACTCGGTTAATCTTTTTTTCATACTTTTATTATCGTTTCTCATATTTCGCATAAACAGATCAAATTCTTAAAAAGAAGAAAGAACACAAAATGTAATTAATCTTCTGTATTATTTACAATGAGATATATTATACGAATATACATATATGTAAAATTCTTATATATTGTATCTGTCTTAGAGATTATGTTATTATTTTGTTATTTACTATAGTATAGCGTGGTGCATCTATTACGAGGCATTTTACCGTTTAAATCATCGGATCTTGATAGATTTTGCACTAGATTTGTCAAACGATTCGAACTGGTTCATTTTATATTTTCTATATTCAATTATTAATCTTTCATCAATTATTATTATATTAACGTACAGCCATATTTGATAAATATGATATCTATTTTCACCAAGATATCGAGAACAAAGATTTTTTCTTTGCATTATTTAAAATATGCCAGTATTAATTCACAATGCCACGTAGACTACGCTTTTTTCCTACATATACATAAATGATTATCTATTCTCGTCACATCGTATTTCATTATTTTTTCTTTTTTTTTTTTTTGTATACAGTGGATGCAATAGCAAAAATTGATATGCAACTACGTATGAAATTTATTTCATAATAAAATGAAGTTGTACGAGAGACAGTCGCTACGTGTATTTTTTGAGAATTGAAAAGCAAACTGCTCCACTGCGTGATATATTGTGTAACAAAACGAAGATGCGAAATATTTATACTGGATACGTGTGGTTTTCGTGACATTTTCTACGAATTCTATATTAGTAGGTATATTCTGTGGAACGAAAAAGAAAGAGGAAAAAAGTAAACGTGTAAATTGTGAATAAAACGTGTTAAAAATCTGTGTAAATATAAATAAAACGTGCTAAATAGAATCATGTAAAAAGTGCTATAAAAAAGAGACTCAAATATTCTTTAATAGAGCTGTTCACGGGTCAAAGCGATCAGTTCCACTTTTTAAATTTTATTTAAATTATAATATCGTAGTAGCTGATAGGTGTTTAACGTCTTATATATAAATTAAATTATCCTTAATTATGTGAATTATATGTTCAGTTTCGCAATAAATATATCGCAAATTAAAAAATCAATTACCACGTAGGTACAAACTCGGTTCAACGATTCATTTGTATTTTACCGCAATATAAATCTATAAAACACAAAATACGCGATAAAGTCGTGACTTTTAAATTTTTGACATCACTTTCTATATTTTTTCTATATTCTATATTTTATACGTTCCGTATATTTCATATATTCCTTATATTCTATATTTTACACATTCCGTATATTTCATATATTCCATATACTCTATATGTTATACCTTCCGTATATTTCATATACTCTTTATATTCTATAATTTCGAAATTCTCGCAATACCAAGTAGAATTATTACAGACAGACAATTATAAAGATCGTTAGATTCCAGTATTAAAATCACCGATACACGTATCATCGCGTAACAGATCGAACGTTGGAGCAAGTAATTGTCTCACCTGAAACGAATCATCTGCGGAACATTCCTTTGTGATAATAACGTAGAAGGCGAACAGCGACTCATTAACAGCGAGGAATCCGTGATTAGCCAGTAATCATGGTGACGGGAACAAAGACAGTTGTATAATAGGTGTGGGTATGTCGGCGTAGGATAATGCAGGCGTTATATCAAAGATATTATCGGCGCATCGGTGTCTCTTTCCGTCAATCGGCCGTCCATCCGATTCCCTCGAGCTGCCGACCTATCGAACTCCGGGGTGGATGCGCGATTCTCGCCTTAACCTTCCTCCCGTCAGCCATATCCGGCTCGTTAACATTTTTTTAATCGACCCCGTGAGGCCGAAACTCGGCGACGTGTTCACCGTTGCCACCATACTCGGCTGATTCGTGCCGGATGCGTTTACACTCCTTTATAGCCTATAAATTCAAAGGGACGCCGTCTTCTTCATTTGTCAACCGCCTCTTCGGCCCTCCTTGCTACGCCTTCTGACTATTCTACGATAAGAAAGGGCCATCATCCCACCTCCACCAGTCACGTCGCTCTTCCTTTCTCTCCTCTTTCTCTCCCTTGCTTCATCTCCACCTTTCTTTTCCACCTCTGAAATTTTATACCGATATCGCCCATCGATTTATTACCTTTTCTCCTTCTCCCATCTACCAAACGCTTCTTTACCGTTTATTTTCGATTTCTTCGACACGTTGCGAGTAATGTTGCGAGGGGGTATTCGATTTTCCTGGTCAAAATCGTGTTCCAAGTTTAAACTTTCGTCGTTTGAGTAGGAATTTTGGAAGAGAAAGAACTTTTCGCGTCATCGAAATGATTTAAAGTTCTAAATTTTCTTGTTTATGTTATGCTAAAATTCCGTGTGCTGTAGACTTTTTAAACAAAATTGTAGTCGAGTGTTCAATCCCGACTTTAAAATGGTTTTCAGAACTCGTATTCTGCTAATCAGTGACGTGTCTATCTACGTTGACATATTTTCCGTCATGTTAAATCGAAAGATTTAAAAAAGAGGACACGTTTTGTATGTTAACCACTTAACGACGGTGTCCGAGTGTTAACTTCGTTTAAATTGTACGTAAAACTTCCTTTATCCCGTGTTAACATCATCTTTATTCGTTGAACTTATATCAATTTATGGATACTCGAATTTTCTAAAATTTCCTAAACTTTGCATACGTTATCGAGCCTCATAATCAGGTATTAAATCGATAGTCGTAAATTTTGCAATTTTTTCATTATTTTCATTAAATAATTCGCTCCTCGAAAGGTTAAAATATCGAACAAAACATAATCTTGGAAATAGTTCTCGAAAAATTACAAAGAATAAAGTATATAGGTTTTATATATATTAAAGGTGGCAATGAAATATGTCTAATTTTTTAATTTATGCTGTATATTAAATGCCTTTATGAAAAATCAAGTTTTTTGTCATTAGAATTATTAAATTGATAAAAACGACGGATTTCAGATTCTCAGTCTTTGCAGTTATTGAAAACGTGTGAGTGCTTTTGAAAAAAATCATGTCATCGCTTATTAAGACACTCTTGTATCTTTACTTATTTTTATTTGCGTAATTATATATAATCATCTATTTTCCTTATCGCATAACACATTTAAGTATACGTCATGAGTCTGTATGTCGAGCTGTAACTGAATGAGTAACGTAATCATACATGTATCTATTTAGTTTTATAATACTATTTCAACCGCATATTAATTATTATCTAAGTATACTATAATTAACCGTGCATCACAGGTTGGAAGTTCTTAAAGTTATTAACGTTAATTTCTGAAAAGATACATGCTGTAGGTATAGACGACAAAAAAGAAGAGACGAGATCTATAAAAACTCGAGATTTTATAATTTTTCATCAACTAACTAAGAACTAACTATGCAAGAATATTATCGAGACTTCAGTTTTTCAAACAAAATATTTTTCGTGTAAAATAAAATCGTTACTTCGAATTTTCAGAATAGTTTGATAGTTTTAAATTTGGAACTTGAGAATTCGATGATTAAATTCGAATCTATCCCTAATATTAACCATAAACGTTGATAATATAATATAACCATAACCATAATTTGTTGCTATCGCGAGTACGAGGCTGGTATTCGTGAAATAAAATAAAATTGGATTTTCTTTAAAAAAATATGATACTGTGCACTAAGTTGGAAGAAATATAATTCTACGTATATCTAAATTGCACAAGTTGAATAAAAAGAAATATTTTAACTAAAAATATAATTAAATATTATATTATTTTGAAAATAATATTAAAATAACCTTATTTAGGAAAGTTTTTTTAGTGCAAGTTAATATTAACACATTTCTGACTTTAGATATTTTCAGAAAAAAGTATAAAAGCGTAATGCATAAGGCAATTAATTCTTAAAAGAAAGGGTTCGGCTACAATTTTACCACTGTTTATTGCTTTTTCATTGAATAGTAAGATTTTTAATGCTTATACTTAACTAAATTTCCTCTTTTCTACTTTTTTTGTTCGTATACATTTTTTCATATTTATTTTATTTGTCAGTTTAGTTTATGTTATTCACTTACAAATTTCGATACTTTGAATCGTGGTTTATGTTGTCTAGCTATTTTTGCACGAGCTAATCTAATGCAGACACAGCTGAAGCGAAGTCTCTGAGAGGAGTCAAGGTAAAATAAAGAACGATAAAAGTATTTGTAAGACACATGGAAGTGTCAATTGGTGAGTTATTATAAAGCGAGACTTCTATCATTGCAACCAATTAGTTCAAGTAGAAGAAATAAAGGAAAGCAGACAGAATGTAAGACCACGGAATAGCAAAGACTGAACCATGTTCTTTCTTTCTCCTATTTGACCTTTTACTCATTGAACTTATGCGTATACACATTTTTTACAAAATTTTTTGTATTGTAAAAATACATATATGCTTACTGCATAGCTTTGTATATTTATTACAAAGAAAAATCACGTGTTTATTTATATTATAATTTATATAAGTAAATAGCATATATCCTTTTATATATCATTCAAATATAACAATTTTATACTTTTATTTAAATATTACATTACATATTTAAACACTTAAACAGTATTTCTTCCCAAAAATGCTTAAGAAGTAAATATTTTACAATCGAGTTATTCTTGTAAAATAAAATTATATGAAATTTCATTAATTAAATTAATCGTAAAAAAATGTGGATTCGTGGAAATAAAAACTTCCTCTAGAAAGCAGCTGTCATTTAGTTCGTTCATTACGATTCATTATACTTTTTCTTTCTCGAGTAGTTAAAATGAAATTTAGAAACATTCAGCGTTACAAACTCCATTGTATCTAAAAAAAAACAGCATTAGAAGGAATTACGAATTACTGTTCTCTGGGGTGTTATTAGCTGACTTTTAAATTTATCGATTTCAACTTTGTTCATCTTCCCAGGGTACCACTTTTCTGTTCCTTTGTCAACTGAAATGAGAAAGCGAATGAATTGCTATTTAAAAGTAGTGCATTTATTGCGATAAGATGCGATATTATAGAAATGGAGATAACAACAAGAATGGCGGGAAAATGTTAAATAAAAGACTTGTCGGTTGTTAAATTAATCAGATGAATGTAGGTTCGTTCTGCCAACTCGTAGAGAATGGCTTTAACAGGCAGCAAAAAATAGTACTCTACGGATTTGTTAATCATAGCTAACAGCATACATCACCATGCGTCATTAAGTATATTATATAATAGACATATTTTTAGAATATTTTTAAGAATCTAAAAGGATAGAAACTAACACAATTCAAAATTAATTAAAACATAGTAACACTGTAAATTTTTTATTACATCAGTTGCAAATTTTTACTCCTTATATATTTTATATTTATTATATTTACTTATTATATTTTCACCTTGTTACAGTAAAGCCAATTATACGACATTCCCTTTTTTCTCAAATTAAAATTTCAATTCCATTCGCGTTATTTTATATTCCTCGCGATATTTGAATAAAGTAGAATAACACGCAGCCCATATCGCGAGATATACTTTCTCAGATAAAGTTCTTGACGCAATAAACTATACTCAATGAGATATAGAAAATGATTCATCTTTTTCCATTACTATTGTCAAGCTACGTGCTTACGTGTAACGTGTTTTGTTTTACAAAACGTACCATTTAGTAAACCTAAATACTCACTGAAGGTATCATACATATTTATCTTTTTTGTATCTTATTTATCTTAAACGCGTCATAAAGAGTATCCTCTAATGGAATAAAATACGTCGCCGCACGATCGTGTTAAAGATTCTACATATATAGATACGATACTATCGCATAACCTCACGCTCTTGGTGGCTCGTCGTATAGACAAGCGCAGAGCGATCTATTGGCAAAGATGGCGTGTCAAAAGTTTCCAAATCGTAACGCTTCCCCGTTCCCCAGAGACAACCGATTCTGTCTCCTCTCGTTCCACCTCTCGAGCATCGGACAACGGAAAAATAAATTCAAAATTTAACGGTCAGCTTCCGATGGATCAGCCGAGTCCGTCCTGCGTCCGTACAAAATGTCTCTGGAAATATTTTGACGGCGAGCAAGATCCCCGTGTGATCGATGCCCGTTCCCTAGAGATTACATCGTGAATTGCAGTTTCTTCGCGGCGGACGCGTACCGCATAGACTGCAGTTCCCCGTTTGATTCTCACAGAAGCGCGGCTCACGACGAATCAAAGCGCCGCTAACATCTGTTCGTTTCTATAGTTTCTCGGATATTCTACGACTTTCCACGATCGCTCGTCCGATAGACGTTCCGCGTAACGACTGGCGTGGATCGGTGTTGTCCGGATAATTCGCAGAACACAGAGCGTCTCTCGTTGCTACGAAGCGAGCAACGCAATGGCAAAAATAGAACTTCATCGATACGATAGAGATCTTTGCGCGTCGATAATATTACAGCGAACTGAATTGCCATCCGGGCGCAAGCTTTCCGGCAAATTCCAGGCATCGACGATAGATGCTGTTCGTATCGGCCGCGGAAATTCGTAGCGTCTCGGTGTTTACGGTAAATCTACGATAAATCCACGGTGAATCTACGATACGTATGTGATAAATCTATGGCGAATTGTGGCGGTAGGCGGATTGTAGGACAGGCAACGCGAGTCAGTACAAATAATTAACGCTTTCGAAAGTATTCTTCGAGGGGGACACGAAGTGATTAGTTCGGCTAGTCTGACAGTCCAGAATCTTATTTGCACTAATGGCGGCCATAACGGAGTGAAGGCGTCCGTCGTGAAATCGCTGGACGCAAGACCGGTTTTCTTCCGCGCGTAATTACAAGCTTCGAACCGATAGCGCGCGGATCTCGGGGAAAAAAAATCCCGCTGGATCTGCGGATCTTGTCGATTTAATCAAAAACCACATTTTTACCGGGTTTCCGCGGAAGCAGGCATGAGAGACGTTAATTATTAATGATGCGCGAGCAACGGTGAAACCGATGTCGAAAAAGGAATACCGCGTACGGAAAAGCTAAGGAGTCAAACTTTCTTCTCTTTTCTTCTCTTTTCCGAGAATAAAAACAGGGTACCTGTTTGACTCGATGATTAACCATAAGAGGGAAGAATCCAACGATTGGGTAACTGCTTGACTTATCTCGGTTTCAAGCAAAATCCTTTTTATCCGCGATATATTTCTAAATTTGTAACATATTCTGCGAGAATATTACGAATTATGTGTAAACGCGATAGTCCGAATTAATTGGGAGAAAAAAGAAACAAATTTTGATTTATATCGTAAATGAATTAGAAATTAGAAATTTACGAATCAAAACTTACAGATGGCCCATCTACAGCACATTTTACAACACGATTTCGATCTAACGCGATAAAAAAATTACGAACAGCTTTGTACAACACTGTACAAAGCATTAGATAACAAAACTTTTGTTTCACGCGTTTAAAAATTAAATTATCTTGAAATAATGACAGGAAGGAATGAAGAACTATAGTAGCTTTACATGAGAACGTATAAACAAATTATTAATGCATTAAGATTGTATGTTTATATGGAATTAAAGAAAAAAATTTGTTTTCATTCAATTTTCGGATTGAAATTCTCTTTTTGTCTATGGGTCCCATATAACACGATTTCACGCAACACGGAATTTTCTAGGAACGTATCTATCTTGTTATAGGAGGGTTACCTGTATATATATCTAAAAAGTACCTATTCCTCTCTGATGTTTCGCTCAAAATTCGCATAATCGACGTTCCATCACATAGAAATGATATGTTGCACCGCAAGTGCCATAGCTTGATGTTGTAATAGCTACCATGTATGCTTTTAAGGAATATAATTTCTGTTGTGTATGATGTTATTCGAGCTGTATATAATCGGCACTATCAGTTTAATTGTTTTATCTGTAGCAAATTATAGATAAATCGTATCGTGGTACGATTAAAAGTGAAAATTTCTAGAAATATCGCAATAATACGCGCAATCACATAGAATTGGCTAGAACAGGTAATAAAATCGATAGAGGAAATTGATTTCTTGATAAACTCGAGAGAATGTAGTGAATATATGAAACGAGATTTTTAAGAGATTATTTAGCAACAGAGTAAACTTAGTTTTAAAAGAATTATTGCTATACAGGGAATGAAAGAATATCGTATAAATATCGTGTAAACTCTTCCTTAAAATTAATCAATACTTTTTAAAGATATAATTACTAATTCTTAAAATAAACCTTTCATTTTAATAGATTAAAAGAATGTCAGGTGTCTTATATTTATATTTATTCGCAAGACTTGTCTGTAACTGGCAATTTTCGTTTTATATATAAAGTAAATCAATGGTAAATTTATAATTTGTTAATATTAGAAACAGAAAACAGGGAGAAATTCAAGTGAAAATTAAATAACACCAAATATATCGACAATAGCTGCAAACAATATACGTATACATTATTTTATCATATGGTAATATCTTAATGTTTCTTTATAACGTTTTTAATATTATTAATGAACTGTGTGTAAAACACATAGTTAAATATTATAATGAAGATAGTAAGTAAGCTGTTATGTTATTATTTTCAATAAAAGAAAATAAGCTTTAATAGTAATTACAATGAATAATATCCATATGTATCCCAAAATGAATAAGTTTAATATTTGTTCAGATGATATTATCATGCATCGCAAATAAAACGAATAATGAATTTTTTAAAATCAGAAGGGGAATTTTTATTTCAGTATGACACGAACGACGAAGCAAATTTAAATTGTATATTTAAATAAATTCGTTATAAAGTAGAGGAATTGATTTCCATAGCGTCTATTTTTCACACTGATAATATATTAAAATATTGTTCTTAACTTTTGTTCTAAATAAGATTTTTAGATAATCCACGTGTCTTATCTCAATCCCAAATATATCTTTACTGATATATCAAATAACCAAGTAAATAACGTCATTGCATCGCAGAAAATGAAGTTATTTAATTGATTAGTATTACAATTTTCATCGATTCGGTAAAAAATATAACAGGACAAGTATACTATTTAGTAATAGATCGTTTGAATATTAAATATGCTATACAGCGTTTAAGTATATATAAAAATATATCGAACTAATTTCATTCTTAGTTTTATTTCTATTATACTCAAACACAAAAAGCTCGTGCGTTGTAAAATCACTCTAAAATTTTAATCTATGAGAATTAACTGTTGCATGAAATATCGAACCACGAAAACATCTTTCATACTTATTTCATGTTATTTCTTCAAAACGTTCTTCTATCAACACCTCGCATAAGAAAACTCGTATGTACTCACAAATCTGTGGTTGTAACGAAAAACTGCGCATATCAGAAATATTTTCACTCTTGAAATTTACCATTTGAAATTCCGAATATCTAATCATCTCGTTAACAGTCGGTTAAATCGCATAATTTTTTGTTGCTGATAAATATACGGTGTAGAAGTTTTATCTGAACTTTATAAAATATCAGACAGGTAACTGATGATATTAAAAAATTGTTTCTACAAGAATTCTTCGACATAAAGGTATATATAATATATCGTGCATATTTTTATATTTTTGTATTTATTTATTGTAGCCATTTTGTGTTGTGGAAAATTGGAAAATCGTGACAAACCGCGTTATCCAGTTAATGCGCAAATCATATGTTTTGCAATGTGATTGACGAAGAAATCAAAATTTTTTACTGTGAAACTTTCAAAGTTTTTCTTATAATGACATCTACCTACTCACGTTCAGCGATTTGTAATAAATCGAATCTATAAAGTGGCGGAAAATTCGAATTGCTTCGAATTTATTTCGATGTTGGAAGCTACTAAAACTCCTAATCGTCTTGATCGTCCTGGAGATCTTGAAAATTTTAGCAGTCTTAGAGATCTTGGAAATCTTGACCGTCTTAGGCATTACATTGATGTACGACTAATATTCAGTAATGGCGGCATATGACACACTTTTTGAACTGTGATCCATATAAACAAAACACCGACACTTCCAACATTTCTAGAACTGCCAGGAGACACAGATTATTTACGTCTCAGTTATGAGTTTCGAGTGACTCTATTCCGAATTTTGAGTTATCCGTGACAAGTCTCTTGCCTTTTTTAGAATTTTATTGGTAGGTGTTAGATATTTGTCTTTGTTTCACAGTCCTCAATTCAGTTCAGTTCATTCTTAGTATCGCGTTCCGTGTTCCGTGACGAGCTTAATTCGCGACGACAATTTTGAACCAAACACGAACACCAGCAGTCAGATTGAAGGAATAAAAATCGTGTCAGATATGATAAAAAATAGTTCAGCGATGAAAGTAACGGTCAATCTATAACTAAATAGATAGGGGACAGCAAGTGGGCAAGATTTTCAAGATGACCAAAGCGATCAAGACTTTCGAGAGCTTTTTAACCTAATGACTGCTAATTACGAGATATCTCGTAATAAGCATCTGTACCAAATCTACCAATCTAAACTTAGTTTAGATTGGCTACAAATGGCTATTTGAGTTAGGAATTATTAGAAAGAATAAATGAAAAATGTATATAGTGTAGAGCACATATTGATTACCAATTTTTATTATTAAAATTATTACTAAAACTATTAACCCTTTGCACTGTACTCTCTCAGGGGACATTAACACTAGATTTACGGGACCCGTCAATTTGACGGATGGGTTGCTTTAATTGTACGATATTAACACATTTAATTAACTTATATTAAGTCTGTTAATATTGCGATTGTTTTCAAATTAAACCCATCGTTTGTTTTTTAAAGAAAATATGAGATTTTCTTTACCCTAAATCTGACGGGTGTCCGTAGAAATAGGTATACAAAAAACCCCGTAAACCTAGTGTTAAAGTTTATTAACCCTTAACGAACGAGCGCATTTTTCTAATACTATGACCAATAAGTCGACGAATTTTTAGGAAATTAAGTGCTTCATTTCCAGAGCGAGAAAAGATGCATAATTAATATCGCTTTATTTGATTTTATGAAAACTTACAGTAATAATAGGTAGTATATGAACAGATATATCCGTACAAAAGAATACTGAAGTGAAAATTTCAGAAAAATAATAGGAATTGAAATAAACAAATAGATGCGTGTATGTAATGTATAGATTTG
>NIJG01000009.1:433202-445535 GCA_002201625.1 Euglossa dilemma
ACTAGGTTTACAGGGGTTTTTTGTATACCTATTTCTACTGACACCCATCAGATATAGGGTAAAAAAACCACGTATTTTCTTTAAAAAATAAGCGATGGGTTTAATTTGAAAACAATCGCAATATTAACAGACTTAATATAAATTAATTAAGTCTGTTAATATCGAATAATTGGAGCAACTCATCCGTCAAATTGACGTGTCCCTTAAATCTAATGTTAAAATAAAACCATGGCACCCAGGGTAAGACGCGTTAAATTTTCGTCGCAGTCAATGGGTTAACACGTTGAGTGCGGCAGACAACGGCGATCTGTGTTGGTTTGGTCTATGAAAATATTGCAACCTGTGCCCGTTAAAAAAGATCGTGTAATGACGTAGAAAGTTAACTTTTGAACTTGTTTTGGATTATTAGGTCGTCCCATAAGTTCGTCCCGCGGTGATATTTACATTCTTCGTCGCATTTTATAAACTATATCAATGATTAACGTGTTTGTCAACGAAATTGGAAGAAGTTGTAGAACAAAAGGGCGACTAAATTTTTTCTCAATATTTAAAGGTTTATTCGATGTATAATTTTAACACTAGATTTACGGGACTTCAATTGTACGATATTAACAGATTTAATTAACTTATATTAAGTCTGTTAATATTGCGATAATTTTCAAATTAAACCCATCGTTTGTTTTTTAAAGAAAATATGTGGTTTCCTTTACTCTAAATTTGACGGGTAGAAATAGGTATACAAAAAACCCCCGTAAACCTAGTGTTAAATGGTAAAAGGAAAAACCGGCACGAATTTATGGGACGACCTGATATATTATAACGTTACATTTATTTTTGAACTTTCATACTGCGAATCTCATGGTTCGACGTCACCCAAATGAAAAGTACATTGTCAATTCCATGCACTAATACCGCATAAACGAAAAGTTCACTGTCAGTCCCTAGGGACTGACGCCGGATTCAATGTGTTAACTTCGAATCAGATCCGAATCTCTCGGAACTCGTGCTGCGACAAATATTCATCGGAATCATCGAATATCCTCAGGATCCGATCAGTGGCCCTTAAATAGCCCGCGGTATGCGGCGGCTGTGAAAAATCCGTATCCGTGTCTCAATTAAATCGAAATGGGCGTATAGATAAAATTATAATGCGTCGCGACGTTAAGTACAGCTATTAGTCCTCGTCTCGGCGCGTACTTGAAAAGCACGCGCGATAATTGCAGATAACGCTATCCGTTAATAATTATAATAAGATTTATAGGTGCATCCGTCGAATCCCGCGATTTTCCTTTCTTCCTTCCTTTCTTCCCGCTGAAAATTATCGCCGGCCTTTCTCGTTTCGTGCATGACAGCCGCGCGTGGTCTTGCAAGCACCGCGACGTACGAATAAAAAGCCTAGAGTACATATACGTGGGCTTGGCGGTACACCTCTGATACATCGTGGTAACGGGGGTTGAGAAGAGAGAAAGAGAGACATAGGTACGCCCCTGTTGGGGTGAACGTTCGTGACGGCATCGTCGGCGTTCCCTTTGTACACGCGCCGCCCCTGACTGCTTGCCTCTCCGATATATCCCGCAACGTAAGTACGCCTCTCCTTCTCTCTCTCGCACGCACGCCGCTCCCCCATTCGCCCTCTCTCTCTTTCTCTCTTCCACGGCCGAGCTGCGCGGATACATTATACGAATTACATCGATGATACGTCGATGGGACACGAGATAGGGGCTGGTTTGCCTCTCCGGACCGCGTCGATAGCCAAACTATTTTTCCTCCCCTGTCCTCCACCACCACCGATCTTCCTACCGACATCCATCTTTCCTTCATCGATCTTCTCTTTTTCTTCCACCCTTTTTTCTTTTTTTTTTCCTCCATCGCCGGCCAAATGATTCATTGACGAAACGAACGGATTCTTCGGCATCTGGCGTTTTCTCGGGATAGTCGCTCTTTTGTCTCGGTTTTCAGTTTTCTTTGTCCGGGCCTCGGTCTTCGTGACTTTCACGTGATTACGAATTTTGGATTTTAAAAGGATTTTGCGATTTTTAGAGAAATTTTTGGGCTACGAGGAGAGTTGGAAGAGGGTTATTGTTAATTTCGTTTTTGTTTTTGGAGTAGTGTCTCGTTGTTATGTTTTCTGACTGTGAAAGTAATTTGAAAAAATTGGTTTTGCAACGCTTCGAGATAGAGACAATCGCGTTTCGTCCTTTTCTCGACGGTTTAACCATTCACGCTTCACTGACGACGTTATCGTATTGTTAACTTGTAATTTACTGCTTCGCTTTGGTTTCGCTATCGAAGGTGAACAAAATGGCTACTGAAGATTATTTTATGAAAGAAGTTACCGAATTTTTTATTTTCGAAAGAAAATTTTTAATTTCGAGATATTTCCCATCGCATAAATCCATAAAATCATCGAAGAATTAAGATTTAGGATTTAGATATTTAGGAACTTTCAGTATTGATTTGCCTAGGAAAAAATGTTGATATTTTGAACACAAAATAATAATTACTTTTTCAACTCGAAAAATGTTTTATCGATTAATGTGTCGATTAATTTGATCTTGTGGATCGCTGCATAATTCCAATTAACGTGTTATTATATTTAATAAATAACAAAATACTATCTTATATCGATAAACAAAAGAACATTATTTACTAAAAAAAAATCCGAGATTATATATTTGTCAATGCAATAGAAATTCTTTTATCAATGAGGATTATAGTTGTGAAAGTCAAAATTAGTTTTAACAAAAGCACATGAAAAAGTTAACTATGAAACATTTTACTTTAGAAAATTAGGTATCCATAAATTAAACAGGTATTACTTCTTTGCACTTGAAGACTTTCTCGTTTCTTTTGTTATAGTATCTTAACTACAGAGTCGATCACATTTTTCACCGTGATATAGAAAATAATCATGTACAAATTATTATAGTTAAATTGTATAGTGTAGTATACTGTAAATTGCAAACTGTAATTTGATATTATCTATAGTTTGATATAATTTTAACTGTTTTATCCAGTATTGCGTGTATTATTTTAAACGTTGCTTCAATCTTAATATCGAGTATCGATCTTTGGAATCTTACTTACTAAATGGCAACTGACAGTCGTCTCTCAAGTGCAAAGAATTAATTCTCTCTCTCTCTCTCTCTCTCTCTCTCTCTCTCTCTCTCTCTCTCTCTCTCTCTCTTTCTCTCTCTCTTGTTCTCTTGCACGAGAGAGTGAATTTCTATCAAAATATCGGAACTCGATCTTTCTTTTTCTCCATTGAGGATAAAATATATAGGATTTGAATGCTGAAATACCAATGTTAGCGATTTTTACGTAGCAATGAAGTTACGAATATTTTAATATTTAATAATACGATTCGCAGAAAATTATTGTTTTATTTCTTTCGAGTACGCGCTGTTTTTCGTCTTTATCGATGAAGATTATGGTTCCGAAAGATAAAGCGGTCCTTAATGAGAGCACTCGAGGAAATTATTTACGAAATACTTCATTTAGGTGTAATACATTACGTCGTAATTTCGTTTTGTTTCAACTTCATCGCGAAAATGACACGCAAAGGTACTTCCAAGTTTTCGTGTAACCTCTGTTTCTATCTCTCTCGCAAAATGACTCGTTAATAAACGTAATAAGCACCTTAGGGAGTGTAATTTTGTAAAAATAGCCGAGCCAGACATTTCTTTATCTCTATCGACGATAAGAGCGGATTTAGGTAGCGAAATCCTAACGTTAATTACTTTAATATATATTAAAATCAAGAATTTTTAATCAAGAAAATTTACTTGAAAGCAAGCCTCGTAGAATAACTCTTCTTCCAAGTAAATATTACCTTTTATTTACAGGAATGCTCGGAAAAATTATTTATTTATTATTCCACCATAGAGACATTTATTTATCTCCAGTGACAAGAAAAAATTTAATTTTCTATCTAGAAATAGAAATATCTTAATATTTCTGAAATAAATAATTGTCTAATTCGTAATTGAAAAATTATACTTAGCAGCAAACTGCAGATAAATTAGGTACCCAACAAATTCTTTTTCTAAAATAGCTACTATTATTTCCTCCTTTTCACAACGATCTTGATCCCAAAAATTAAAACTATTCTAAAATTGTCAACTATAGTACGAGATAAATTTATTTCCGAAATATTCCATCTTGTAGAAATACAACAAATCACGTTACTTCACTTCGTTTCAGTTTATTTCAACGTCAACCTTAAAATTTCTCTTATAGACACTTTTTATTTTCTCCTTACTTTATCTGCTTACACATTCTAAATTTCTTAACGCAACATTCAGTTCATTCATATTGCCCAAAAAAAGCAATTATATAATTAGGATTAAAATTTTCGATCAAAGTTGAAACATCTTTCCGAAAAGCTGGCTGACAAAACCGTGACACGTCGTCGCCTGTACATTTCGTACACGTGTCGTGGGCTTACCGGTGACGAAATGAATTGTTCAAACTATTTTTCGAAAATATCGCGGAGCGTATTCAGAGAATGTGAAAAATGTGTTCCGTAGAGTGGAGGTATGTTCTGGTAGTGATCGGTGCTCTGTGGCAAGACAGGCGTCCCCCAGGATACGCTTCCTCTCCCTCCTCGCGTCCCAGATCCTGTAGGATCATTAATCAAATTCCCCTTTTAGCCGCGCCTCCCTCTGCCCCCACCTTTATCCCCTCCTCCAGTCTCGGTTCCGCCGCCATTACTATACGGCTGCGTGCACGACGCATTAATTAAAACCAGGAAATTAATGCTTTATGCTTTTGAATCTCTCTCTCTTTCTCTCTCCCTAACCCTGTCTCTCTTTTTTCTCTCTCTTTCCTCCTTTGCTCTCTTTCTCTTTCTATCCCTTTTTCTTGCTTTCCTCCTCACCCATCCTCTCTTTCTCTCTCTCGGTAGAAAACATACTCGGCCTTTAGAAAGTTGCTTAATTTTTTAATCGACCTTACAGGGATTCAACTTTTGTATCACCTAACGGGACACTTTTCAAGAAAACGTCCTCTTAACGTTCAGTGATTGATTAGATTTCTCGAGCAAGTATTCTGTGTTGCAGGAATGTGGGTAGCTACACACGCAACCGTGCATTGATTTTGTAAACACGCGTACAGTCGGACAGTTATGTTGTATACCTTACTGCCGGATTTTTAGGCTTTCGGGACCGATTGAATCAACGTTGTCGGATGTTATTGCGATGAATCGCTGGTTCGAGGTATTCGGTACGGGTTGCTTTTCAGAGAGATGCACCATTTTTTCTCTTTTTTTTTTTTTTTCGTATGTCGGTTACATCATTTTTGTACAAAAATAATTTCATATATTCGCGGTGCAGTGTATTTCTGAGAAAATATTTTTTCGAGTTGTAAATCAAGTTATTGCATCGAAATAGTTACGTTGTGGTTTTGATCGTGTTTCAACGATACACTATTAATTTAACTTTTAAAAAGAAAGGAATATTTGTCAAAGAATTTTTTTTATATTTGCGTTGCATTTGAAAGAAGGGAGTCAAGACTTATTATTTTTGAACTGTGACTTAAAATTCCCGAACGAGATGGAAATGAGCCTAATAGTCTACAATTTGCTGGAAATTAGGATTGAAATTACCTTCGGCGAGCGTGTACCATTGGATTCAACGGAGGAATCGGGCTAGCCGAGAAAAACGTGCTCTAGGATCGGTTTTCCGAAGGAAGGAAGATGAGTAGGCGTGACCCATGGGACCCATTAGCGGTCAGTGTCTATCTCGGTCTACCGCAAAATGTCCAAAGCCAGTCGTAACTACGCGAATACTAAGTAATTTATGAACAGGCAGGCAGGATTTGCGGAACACCATTCGCCACGGTTCCTTCCTTTATTCACGACGGAGTCATTACTTTACAAGCAGTGCAGAAAGATCCTAGGGTAGGATCTTTCGTTTAGTTACACTTCCCACTTCATGCACCGTCAATTCCTTGGAACAGTAATTCCGACTGAGCCGTTTGCACAATTGTTAATTCGATAAATATTCATGGCGCAGCCTTCATTGTATTAGCCTGTATCCACGTTCGGTGTAGCAAATTAAATAGAAACCATAGGCCAGCGTGGAAAGCGACGCCTTTGAGCGTGCAAATTAGGCGCAAGAGCTAGCAGCTAGATAGCCGAGATAGCCGTGATTATCGCGATGCTCGAAGAATTCGATTTTTCATAATCACCGAGCTATCTTTGCCGAGTTTCTTCCATTCTCTCCGCGCGTTGCTTGGTGTTCGAGCGTTAATCTCGAGTCTCAAAGGGCCGCGGAGGTTTTTAAAGGAAAACAATGCCGAGTTATACCGGCAGATACTTTTTATTTCCCCGGCGAAAGAACGAACTAAGCCGGCGGTGCATTCTTGGCTAGAAACGAAAGGGTGGCGTGAAAATCGAGGATAATACCTGGTCAACCTAACGGTAGAACCACCATTAGGCCTATTTATCGTCCAAAGCCAGGTACATCCTGACAGGTTCACTGACTAAGAAGTGCGCTGTTCCGTTGAGGATTCGATGCACAACAGCCGTCGAAAGAGAGGCAAAGGTGGCGTTATGCCATAACGAGATTACCGATAAATTTGTAAAGATTACTTATTACCAGCAAGCCACTTTTCCAAGTCGCTAGTCACTATTCGGTGTGATTAATCTTTGACTCGTATTACATTCATCTTCGAGCGTTGCTCCTTTTAGTTCTTTCCTCGCTGCCTTTCGATCGTCTCGCGTTTCATCCTTCATCGATTATTCCCTCCTTCCACCGGTTCCGAGCATTCGGCACGTCTAATTTTTCAGTCTTACTCGAAATCTGTGCTCTCTTACTCGTTGTCCATCGCAACCCTTTTCGACTAGTGCAATCACCAGGTATATCACGCTCCTTGGTCTTACAAGGAGAGTGCACGTCCTTCGCGTAATGGGTTTAGTCGAAATTTTGCAGATTTGTAGATTTAGTCGTCCGGGTCGAGAAAATATACCAGTATAAGAGCAACTACTCGATAGTTTTTATGATATTCACGGTGAAAATTAAAGATTAATGATAAATATATCAAAAATTATCGAATAGTTGCATTTGTAATGGTATATTTTCTTGAACTGGATGACTAAATCTACAAATCTGAGTGCAAGTCCGTCGAGTTATGGGTTTAGTCGAAACTTTACACATTTGTAGATTCAGTCATCCAGGTCGAGAAAATATACCAGTATAAGAGCAACTATTCGATAGTTTTTGAGATATTTACGATTAAAATTAAAGATTAATGATAGATATATAAAAAATTATCGAATAGTTGCCTTTGTAATGGTATATTTTCTTGAACTGGATGAAGAAATCTACAAATCTGAGTGCAAGTCCTTCGGATCAAGGATTTAGTTGAAACTCTCCAGATTTGTAGATTTAGTCACCCAGTCGTTAATATAAATATCTTAAATGTAATATATCAATATTGTTGAACGTCTTTATTTTCCGAAGTTGGTATGTTTGGATTTTCAGAGAGAGGGAGTTAATATAGAGGAAAAATATTTTAAAAAAAACACGTGTGAAATAGAGTACCCAATGTATAATTTCATTGTTTTATCATTTATTGTTGCATTTAAATTTTACAGTTACCCTTTCTACAAATGTATGAATGACACTTGAATAAATAGACTGAATAGAAGGGCACAGAGTTAAAAAAATTTGTTCATAACCTTAACAAGTATAATAATTACAAATATTATAAATATTTCAAAATCTATCGAGTAGTTGCCCTTAAAATAGTATATTTTTTTTAACTAGAAGATTAAGTCTACAAATCTGCAAAGTTTTAACTAAATCCGTGACTGGAAGGACTTACACTCTCATTATTAGCGAATGAACCGTGTAATAAAGTGTAGATCAACGAAGATAAGCGCGAGATAAAAACATTGGTTTGTCGAACAAATGTCCCATTGTGTAATTACACTAATACTTCGCGGGAGCTGGTAGTAGCCGCAAGTATCTCCTAATTGTAAGTAAAGAGGCTTTGAAAGATAAGAACATTGTAGATACATTAGAGCGTGATCGAATTTGTGTACAGGAAATTTCACCGTTGAAAGATAAATTGAAAGATAAATCTGTAATTATGAAAGTTATCTATGTCATCGATGTTAAAGAAACGATTTTGTTATTTATTTTTTGTTGCGTTCGTTTACGTCGCAATAAAATGATCTTATTTTCTAAGAAATGACGTAAAAGTGGATCGTTACATCGGTTAATTTACTTTTTACTTTATGTTTATCTTTATGTTTTTAAAGCAAATATATGCAACTTACGTTTTAAGTCCATAATTATCGGTAGAAATACGAAGAACCGAAACTGTAATTTAAATAAGCGGTAATTATTACAAAATTAATCGCTAAAATAAATAAACAATGAAAGAAATAAAAGCACGAGACTGTGTACAATTTTAACGGCTAATACCTCTTATATTGTAAGTACTCGAGATACTATGAGTAATTAAAATAAGTACATGGAAAAAAGGCGAAGAAAAATAAATTCTATACATTCATTATATTTATATTTAATATTATTGTCATAGTTTTGTAGTTTGATATGATAAAACACGTAATATTGCACTAGGATATTTCAAATAAATACAAATATATTTAATTCTTATATTGTATGACAAAGTGTTACAAAAGTATTTCATTATTTGATAATACGGAATTATATATATTCGCTATTTCGTAATTTTATATTTAGGATATTTTCAAGGGTAAGTAACTTTAGTACAAAAAACATAGTCGTCACATACTTGTTATTAATTCTGTAAGCGAATGACATTTTTGCGTAAGAATGGATTAACGATAAGGATATTTGTATCGACGTGTATCTCTTATCAATGTTCGAAAATTCTTTGATTATCGAACTGCGTTACGCTACATGATGGAATTTTACAATTTTTTAGTATCTTTGGTTTATAAAGAATTACATCATTCTCTGTTCTAATATTTACAAAATTATAAATAATAAGAAACCAATCTGCTAGATGTAATTATATAATAATAATTTCAAATATAGGTATATTTCTATCTATCAAAAATATTTTTTGAAATAGGTATATACTTAGTATACTATATTTTATTATTATATTTCGTATTATTCTTTTCGATATGTGCTTTTCTTATTTTATTTACTTACTGAATTTCTATAAAGAATTAAACGTTTGAATTTACATAAAATTTTGTACCTATTTCACTGGCAACGGTCAGATTTTAGATCTAATAATAGTAGGGAATATTTAAAAAGTAGAATTACGTACTACTTACTATGTCAACGGCTCGTATCATATGAAAACTAGTCGATCAAATAGGTACAATCGATCGAGGCTAAAAATACAAGTGTTTCGACATCCGAAACAGCAGTATGCAACATTTAGCGAGAAATAAATCGCTCGAGAGTCAATCAATGCGATACAATGTCAATTTAGAATGAGTTCTTTCATTGCTAAGTGTTGCTGACAATGATTTGCGCAAGATTAACCTTCAATTGGCGACGTATCTTTCTAGTATAGTATATCTAACGTCCTATATTTACTTATTTGTTTATCATTTGACGAGCATAACGGCCAACTTTTCCAAATAATTTACAAAATTGTTTCTGTCATTATTTTATTCTTATTTTTTTACTCAAATTTTTGTAATTTGTAATTTATGAAATAGATCCAGAGTACTCACTATATCATTTACGAACTCGTATAATCTATTAATTGAATCGTAGAAACTTATGCGTGTTTTATATGGGGAAGTATTGAAAAAGATGTTGCCATTAATAATTTTGAATAAAAAATATTTCTGCCACAGATATTTTTTCAAGAGCTATTAGACTGAATCTAATTAACTAACAGGCTCGCAATTATGTTTAATATTATAATATATGATTATTTAATTAAAAAAAATTAGTATAAATAATAAATAAAACTATACCACTGTAATGTAAACTATAACTACTAAATTATACTCAAATGTTAGTATAAAAAATCTGGCACGCGTTACTAATATAGTCTACAGACTAAATCAAAATTTAATAGTAGTAAATTCGTAACAAGTAATAGTTAACGAACTATGTTAACTTCTTGTACTATAACAGCGAGTTATACTAAATTTTCATACCAAATTATACAAAGAAATATTGCTTTCGTCGCACTAGTCATGCTATATATAATTCGTTTCAACACGAATAAAATTCATACGATTTTTAAAAAGTTTCTTAATTTTATTCTGGACCCTTCTCCAATGTACCATATTTTATAATTAAATTTCAGTGCAAGGGGTTGAGAAAAAAATTGTTGATTAATTTCGAATTTTCTGCTTGATGTTAAGACCTGCACCTGGAAACTGCAGAAGGTTCTCAGTGTCGGTGATTTCAACGCTTTCATTTTGATATCGATCAAAACTGCCACTTAATATTCGAACTATCGACTCATAATGCGTGTCTAAATATTGTATATACAGATAATAATAACGAAAACAGTATAATAAAAAAAATTAGGCATTTGTATGTACCTACATTCTTTCCCTTAAAAATTACAATAATGTCGTTAAAAGATGTTGCATATGTTTATTAATTGCAAAATGGAAAAATCAGAAGAAAGTCATTTTGACTCGTTTGATAGTTAATATTTTCACTCATACATAGATAGTTAATATTTTAATATTTTTTATAAATTTTAATACGATAACTTAGCTACTTTACTGTAGCTAATACGAAATACCATGAAAATAGAATAAATGTCCTAAAATCAGAACTTCAAGTCGGGTATTTACAAAGCAGAAGAATCGAATTTAATTACAAAAGTAGTCCGAGTCAAATTACAGAGTGAAAATGTTGAGAAAAAATGAATTTGAAAGACGTCGAACTGATCTTTGCAGAATCTGCCTGTGAGTGTCCCATAAACCTAGTTCAAGGCTTTCTTTAAATAAATACGAAAGGATAACAAATAGATTTTTTGTTTTATTATGTTTATTAAACGTTTATATCATCTGAAATTGAAATATTACATTGTATTATTATTACACTTAATTTAAATTAACATTTTTCTTTGGTTCGGTTATACGCGGTCGAAAAGGTACCTAGTACCAGACAAAAAGGAAAAACGTAATATAACACAATAGAATCTCAAAAAAGGTTTGCAACGATCATGCATGTAATTGTTTGGACATTCAGGAACACGAACATATGCTTTATGAGCACATTCTTGGCACGTGAAACATTATATTTTTTCATCTTCTTTGTCATTCACTTTAAACAGCGCACTGATTGATCTTCATACTGTGAAGGAAAAGTTTTCGACCTAGGTTAGGTTGTAGTGCAATTTCTTGTCTTTGCTTTAAAAATATCACTTTGTTAAATAAAGTGGTTCTATATTGGGATTCGACGTTTTCCAGATACTCCTCTCGTACTAATTTTATTGCTCTTAATTTTATTCACTGCAATATTTTCTTCCATTATACATATTACAAACTATAAATACAAAGGCCATTATAACACACATTCGACTAACACAATGTTTTTCTTTACACGTGTAACGTCTAGATTTAAACACATACATTTACGTGTTTTCCCAAATCTAAATACATCAAAAGATGTTGGAATTAAAAACAATTGCGAATAAAAAATAAGCCTGTTTTATTGAATTTACTCTTTCAAAAAAGAAAGAAAAAAATACGATTTCCCTCAATTTTCATCACATAGACGTTATTAACCTTTACAATACCAGTGTCGAAATCTAACGTTAAATACGAGGTGTGGTACAACTATAATATCCCAACAATCTCTCCGATATAATTGTTACTAAAGGTAGGTTACTGGTGAATAAGGTAAAAGAATAAATACTATCCGTTTGCGTGAAGAAGACAAGCGCGTGTTTACATCCCCACCCTAGTCACGGTTCATTGGCTCTCCTATTGGCCGTAGACAGTGGCGAACTGACCGTCGTCGATCTTCGTCTCCGTCTTCGGCCAATAGTGATCGATGTATGCGGTGGTGGGGGAACTAGCGGAGTGTGGTCGGAGTGGGGATGAAAACACGAGCCTGTCTCCTTCTCGCGAACGAGCAGTATCAAAGAAATATAGCTATTTATATTGCTCTTAACCCTTTGCGGTCCTATGTCGAGTGTGACTCGACATTTGGAAATTGTTGCAAGAGATTTACGCTTGAAAATTACAAAGTATAACAATAGTGTAAATGTAACTGATTTTTAGTCGAATTTGTTTCTTCCTTCATTTATTTAAATAGCCCTACTTTTTAGTCGAAATAAATTCCAAATAATAAATTTAGAAACGTTAAGGGCTACTGGTAACAAAATTGAAATATATTATTC
>NIJG01000009.1:457082-476433 GCA_002201625.1 Euglossa dilemma
TATATATTGATTAAAAAGAGAAATTAGGTATATATCCAAACGTGTACTTTTGTATAACGAAAAGAAGTAAGTTTGAAAATCAAGTTCCTTCGTCAAAAATTAATAAAATTTCTGTTATAATGAAAATTATAATATCGTCTTTTTTAATTACTTTTAATTGAAATAATCATTTTAAAAACATAATTTCATTAAAGGAATGGAATATTTATCCTAAAAATATGGACTTTGAAGGAACGAGCGTTCCACGCGTTAGAGCGAAGTTTACCGGTATTTCCAATTGCCACTCCATTTCTATTCTTTCACCAGAGCAACATTCTCTGATCGTGCACTACGCAATGTTCGATAAAGAAGAGAAATCCTTCCACCATGAAAGTATAAACAAGTAGAATGAACACGTACGAATCCGTTCTGTAACGTTAATAAGCAGGCCACGAGTTGTCACGCTTGTTCGTTCCGACGAAATTAGCAAATCTAATCGTGTCTTCGTTCAATTATCTAGTCAGCCTTTATACAAATACACCCTCTCTTTCTCTTTCTTTCTCTCTGGCTCTCTCGCTTTCTTTCTCGTTCAACCTGCTTCTTTCACTCGAGATTTTTCATGGAAACTATAACGAGGCTTTCGACGTTGCTCTTGGACGCAGCACGTTCTTGGGTTCTTAACGCGATGCAAAAATCCTCCATCTTGTCGTTACTACTGTGACACGATAAGCAGTCGCGATTTGCTAGTCACTTAATCCGCGAATGCGATTCATCGAATGCAAATTATTTATTACATATTCGAAGATATACACGCACAAAGAAAGTGTCACTGGAGTAACTTCGATTAATGACAGATTAACGTTTAGATTAACGATTTCATGGGAAAGTCGATCATCGTTAATAATATAAGAGTACGAACGTTTCGAATTACTCGAAGATCGCATCGACGATTTTTAATTAGAATTCCAGTTATGATAATTACGCTTTTAATTGCAGCGATCGTAATTTTCATTTTAATTTCAATTGTAACAAAGTTTAATTGATCACAACAGCGGTAATTACTGGTCTCATGGGTAGATGGAAGATTTCGCGGAACAATTATACAGCAATATGTTTTATAACAATTTTGTAAATATAATTTGAGCTATGTATAACAACGATAGTATGGTAATTTTTGTTTAAGAATAAATTAAACTTATATGAATTACGAAATACATGAATCTCTTGTGCTAATCTATAAAAATTTCTAAGAAACGAATTTAATAATCGAAGTATGTATCGAAACTGTTAAATACTGCTTTTCCGTTTTAAAAAATTTTTCCTATTTTTTGGCACTTTCGTTATTTTCCATGAAAACTCTTCGATTCCATTCGTTATTAAAACCGCAATGACAAATTAATCGATAATGTAGATCACTGCAGAATAAAAGACGAAAACAATCGTATTTTACTTATCGTGAATTTGTTATTTGCACTTTTCTTATCATACATATGTTATAATGAGAATTTCAAAATACCGTATCTTTTATTTAATTTCCTCTTTTTTCATAAACATTCGTTCCTGTTATCTTTTCGAATTGTCCACAATTAATTTCACGTCGTTAATGAATATTACTTATCCACGATAATAATGAAAATTGGCAATGGCCAAAAGTATCCGAAAAAAGTGTTCTTTGCAAATACTAATTACTAACATTTGTTAGTAAAAAATAAAATTCTGGCCATGACGATGCTCATTCGAAACCAAAAACAATTTCGATTACCTATAATAATCATTCGTAACCAAAAAAGGGTTCTATTCAGAACCAAAACGAGTAAAAATTGGAATTCGTCAATCACTCCATTTGTATAATAATTTGTTTCAAACCTAACGATCATCCTGTCGCGTATGAATAACTTTTTTCTATCGAATCCCCGAAAATACCCGTTCCCTTTTTGTCCCTGAACAAAGGATACCCTCTCGTGCAGCGATAGAAATTAACCAGCGACCGTTTAATACCAACATCTTAACGATCTCTGGCGTTTTTATCCAGCGTGTTCTTTCTTTTCTAAAAACAATAACAAAGTCGAGTTAATCGCGAAATCTAATTACGGCCGCGTTACTCGACGCTGCTCCGTGCATAGCCTGTAATAACGGCCGGGTTTAAATTAGCGAAGAAAATCTGTAGATTAGTTAACGAGGTTGAATACGAACTCGGCGAAATTGGCTCAATTAAAAGCTACGGGCCAGCTGTCCCGACAATTGTGCCCCGTCATGTGATTGGTCCTTTTTCCCAGGTTCTTTCTTCTCCTTTCGATCTCCTCCATTTCAAGATGCATCGATACTCGGCGATCATTAATCATACACTTTTGTACACACTCGTCGATGGGACTCCCTGCGAGGGACATCCTGGCCGCGGCAAAAATCAGCCTCGTGCATCGTGATTTTGATTTCGAACAACTCGATCCAGATCGGATCGTTATTAACTTACACGGAACGAGCACGCACGCGGAACACGGGGCAAAAGCTATCCCCGAATTCTTGTACTCGTTAATTACCGTCCTATGTAAACTCGTAATCGCCGATCGAGCCACGAAATCTTCGAATAGACCCATTCGATGTAGCCACGATCGTGCTTGAGATCTTATCGGCAAGGAAACGAGGGTTTATCGCGTTGAAGTTCGATCGCTAATTCCGATCAGAAGGAAACGAGCGAGTGTAATTTTGGACAAATTTTTTTCGATGTAAATTTGCTAGTTTCTGAATTTATATTCGATTTTCGCGTTTTTGTATTACGTATTTCGTTGCGTTTAATAATTAGAGGTGAAGAGTCGAGAACGTCGGGTCGAGACGAGATGAGAATTTTTTCTTTGGGGTCGAAACGAGATTTTGATAGCGTGTTTCGAAAATGTTGAAATTTTCGAAGGTGCTCGAGAGTCCTATAGTTTTTGCAGATTTTTAAAATGATGCAATTCTAAAACACTTTTGAAAATCCGGAAATTTTTAGAAATTTTTCGTTCTCGACTGACAAAATACTTTTAAAATCCTGTCACACACCTCCTGTACTAATCAATTTTATAAATCAGAAATTTGCATTTAACGAATATTCTCCGTTATATATTTAATTCAATCATTTCTATACTTTATTTTTAAAAATTGTAATATTATTAACTGTTCAAATTCGTGTCGAAAATTAAAAAATTCTGTCTTCGACCTATTTTTAACAACGCATAGAATTATACTTTATTGTTTGCACTATTTTATATATTATTATCTTACTTTCTATTTCATTTATATATGTCCTTCGTTTCCATTTTTCCTTTTGTATTATATTATTATCTATTTAACCGAAATATCTTACGGTATACAAAAATTTTCCTGTATATTTGAGAAACAAGTAGATCAATAAATAAAATGATTTATAAATTCTCATGAGTTATTTAATTAATTTGTTTCAGTTTTTATTTTTGCTTTCCCTTTTAACAAAATTAATATTGGTTTTAATCCAAATGGAAACTTAATTAAAACTTATATTCGAATACACATACCATCCTTGATAAAAAGTTTGTGACCAGACGCAATAATTTGAATTTATCAATAATTATTATAATTCTCTAGATACAACGTGCAATAATATAAATATAACACGCATACGCGTATTAAATCTGTTTAGTATAAATTAAAATGGAAAAAGATAATTTAATTTTTCGTTTATTATCGAATATTGATCAAATCATTATGATTGCATTTTATTATTAGTATTACTCGATAGTTCTACTGTTAAATCGTAAATAAAACCTGCCACCTTGGCACGTGAGTATCTATTCGAGAAAAAATTTCTCACAAAAACTTGGCCATTGTTTCAGGATATGGATCTAATCGAAGTTTTGTGGAAGCAAGATGTGGACCTGGGGTTCACGCTGGTGGAACCGACCACGGCAACGAAAAAGGCGTCCACGTTGGAAAAGGGGACCGATGAGATCGATGAGATCGAGAAACTGAAAGCTCTAGAAGCGATCAATGGCAGCAACGAAAAGGTTCGTAATATAGTTTCCACCTTCCTCGTTCCATTTTCAACCGACCCGTTCGATCTTTGACAACCATTTCGTATCGCAAATTAACTTCGATACCTGCGACGCTTTCACCCGTTTGCAGACCGCAATTAGCAATTAATGACTTATTGTTTATCGAGTTTCGCGTACTTTCACACTCCAGAGAACGTAACATCTTTTTCTCTCGCGTGCCATTCAAATTTCTCGATAGATCGCTTCGACGTTTCAGCCTTTTCCGTCTTTTCTACCGTCGTCTTCGCCATTAACATCGATAGAAAGTCACCTCCAGCTTCGTCTGACGGTACCATTTCGTGGGAATACGGCCCATCGACGCGTACCATCGTCGTGGATACAATTCGCGACAATATGATAGTTCAAACGATTACAGATAAATAGTATGCAAAAAATTTAGGAATTTTATTTTTCTAATTTTGTTGAAAACGGGGTTTGAACTGTATGGTCTCTTTTTAATTTTATATTGGTGTTAATGGTATTGTTTATAATGATGCTAATGGTATTATTTACAAATAAGTGACATTCGTTTCGTTTCATTTTGCTCTAATTATTAAATAAAATTGAGTATGCTAGATACACGTTCTATTAAATATACGTAAAAATTCTTTTACACTTTGAGGCAAAATGATAGCATGACTTACGATTTTCAGCGTTTTTTATGTAACTGTGAAACGATATATCTCGACTAGAAAAAAAACTATCCAATTTGATTTTATACGGGAAGGTTAGTAACTTCCATTACACGATGCAGTTAATGAAAATATCGGAAATGGTTACTGTCTTTGGAATATTTTAGAACTATTTTTGGAACTTAACACTGAATTCTCTGTTAGAAGAATTATAATACCTTTACTCTTATAATTATTGATCACATCGATAAATTTTTGCAGTGTATGCTCTTTTCCGAGAGATATCGTTAGTCTTTTGTCAAAATTATTAATTATCTTGCAAATCTTACCAATTATTTTGTCTTCTTATCTTTGTGATTACCAGTTTTGATTTCTACCCGTTAAATAAATAAATAAATGGTACACAGTTTTTGCAGTCAGATGCTTTTACTGTTCATGTTCAACGTCACGTAACAAATCTTTCTATCCTTAAAAAATAAAAATCATAGATAAATAAGTGAAAACAAAATAGAATGTTCGCATAGTTTTTTCAATGTTAACACTAAACAACAACCTGAATACAAATTCCGTATTCTCCGATATAGTCTTCGCAATTTTTCTTCTAATATACGTATAATTATTTACAATAATCTCGTTATTCTGTTTGTTTAAGCCCTATTTCTTTTTAATTTGCCGATTATTTAACCATAGTTAGTTTATTGTTAAAAATGAGTCTGATTGTAAGGCTATGTACGTAACATTTGTATACATCGCACCCGTTCAAAGAAACAGTAAAAGGTATAGGTCGTGCTGTTATTTCGTCTCGCGCTGTAGCCGATCCGTCTAAAATGGCGCTGGAGTCGGAAGCTTGGCCGCTGGTCAGAAACAACGAGGAAAGGGATAAAAAAGGTTAAGATTTGATCGCATTAATACTCGAGTAGATAGGAGCATGAGAGGCAAGCGATCCGTGTCGATAGATCGGTATCGATTGGTCGTGAAGTCGACGGTGAGGCATCAAACAAAAGTGACGCCACTCGCTGGACTAACAGAAGAATTCGGCACTCGGGGTGGCTATCTCTTTACAATCTCTCGACCGACTGTCGAGCTTTGTAGCAAACTTCCATCTCGTCTAGAAAATACATCTTCGATCCTTCCTTCTTTTGCTTTCTTGCCTCCTGCGTTTCGACGTAATTTCGTAATACGGAAATTTTATTCAATTTTTTCTCTTTTTCTTTACTTTGGAAAGTACACTTTTGTGATCGGTGATTGGTGATTGTGGAAGTGGTCTAAGTTATTCGTGTTTTGCTTTGAAACATTGTATGCATAGCATTTCGAATATAATGTACCGATTGTGAATTAAAAAATTAATTACGACAAAGTTGGAAACTTAATTTCCAGACTTTTTGCTATTTGATCAGAAATAATCGTATCTTACTGTAATATAAATGACTGCAACGCAAATTAAGCGATAAAATAGGTTCTTCCAGAGTTTCGATAATTTCTTTCTTATAATTAGATCATTTTTGTAATTACCGATATAAATGTCTCAATCTTTGACGTTACAATTAATAAACTTCGACCAAACGTTACAACTCAATAATAACTGGACATCTATTCCTGTAAAATAAATTTCAATGAGTTAAAATAAGGTTTGTAAGTAAGTAGATACTGTTACAATGCAATCTTTGAAGTAGAAGTGATAGTTACTTTTAATTTCTTAGCATCATACGAGTTTTATTTCGAATTATCAAAATTTTCGCGACAAAACAAAAGAAGAAAATGAACGAAATATTCGTCTCAAGGTATAGAAATTTTCGAATTTTTTGAATTATTAGTTGTCAGAATTGTGCTCTAAATATATTCTTCGTTCCCTTCTGATGACGACACTAAATACGAACATACATATATATTTACTCATAAACATAAATCTACATGTAAATACGATATTCTCAAATCTTCAAATCGATAACAAAGGTGCGTGTAATTTATTTGTGCGACTGCGTCGAAGAAAATCGACCTATCGACCTACTAGTCCCACATTCTTCTCATCTGCCAATTTATCAAACTACGTTTGCACGTGACAAGCTGCAAGAAAAATAGAAAAACAGTCTCGTCCTGAAAGAGTTAATCACAGAGTCCTGAGCGCGTCTCGTGGAACTCGCGAAGCGCTCATAAGTCTAAGCTGTTCTTCTCCTCCGTAGGTCTTCTGGCTCTTATCAGGTCCCTGCATGTGGACTCCCATCGTGGTAATCGGTCAAACATACTTAGATCAGTCGAAGGTATAATCCTGCAGAACCCGTGGAAGCTGTGTTCGGTAGGCACCAAAGAGATTAGGCTAGGAGGAACCATCCCACGCATTCTCGGATATGATCTCGGTCGATGTTTCGGAGCCCAAACTGTCGGCTTCTCATCTTGTCTTTCGCCTAATTCCTCGTACGCGAGAATGTTTAAAAATAACCATGCCTTATCTCCTTCACCAGATTCATTGCTCTCGTTTATCGCATACTCCTTGCAACGCAACTTCCAACCACGATACGTGATCTCGTATCAGTTCGATCAAATTATATCGTTCTTTCGCGTATATTTGTACCGAAGAACGTAGATGCCTGTAAGATCTACAAAAAGAACGTCTGCAACACGTATAAAAAGAAGTATGGCTTTGCGCGAGGCTCTTTTACAAGATGTCCGCCACGAGTTCAAGATAATCGCGATAGTCTCGTGGTATTAGTAAACATAAATTTTAACATATATTTACATAAATGTATGTAATAGAAGAGTAATATTTGAGTTGGATGAGTGCGTATAGAATATCAGTATGAGCGAATTTAGGATATTATGGAAGAATAAGTATACATATAGAGAATGAAGCGTGAAATGGATTATATATTTGTGAATATATATTTATGAAAGAAAAAAGGACAAATGAGAGTTATTGGAAATGTTAGTTGCAATTGAGAAATCATCGAGAAATCTTTAATATTATATACATTCCTTCTATATTGTCACGCGATACATTTTTTAAGTTTAAAATAGATATCTATTATACTTGAACAAACATATTATCCATTACCAGCAAGTCTTTCTCTCAACCAATGACGTTACGTCGTTTAGCTTCTAATGTTAACTCTTTATACTCGAGAAGCGACTGTCAATCGCTATAAAATTTTGAACACTCATATTGATTAATATATCAAATTTAAGATAATATAACAATATGCGAGATATCGAAATCAAATAATTTCACGTGTCAATTATTATACTATTCTTTATTTACCACTCAAAAAAATAACGTCAATTTTATAACAAAAAATCTAGAAATTTCTACTCTTCTGTAGCCAGAAGATCGACGAGGGTTAAATTAATTACAGTAACTATCAAAGAACAGAACGTAAATCCGTCTTAACGAGAGACTAGCGGACGAAGATAAATATCCAGTTTTAGTATACTTTTGGGAGAAAGCGCGTGGAAAATGAATTACACGATTAGCATTGATATTGAACCATTGTACGGTCGCGCAACGCGAGATGGCTTGGTTCAATGAGTTTCATTCGGTCACGATTCCATTGTACCCTGTTCAACGATGCGTAATTTCCCGAAGAAACTTAAAATCGCGTCTGCACTTCCAACGGCTGATTTAATTCACTTTCCATTCTACGACACGGGTTTTTTTCCGGCGCCGATTTCCTTCATCTCACGCGTTTCAGTGGACGAGCACACGAAGAGCGTTTAAGTATCCACGAGATTCGAGCCAACGAGAGCTCATCCATACTATGGTCACCGACAATGACGTTGCATGACGTTCTGGGCGGGTAACCCATCAGACTTCTCGACGTTCTTTCTCTTCTCTCTTCTTTCTCTTCCCTTCCCGTCCCTTCTCCTCGCCTCTCCTCTCTTCCTTCCTTCTCTCTCCATCATTCTCCCTTCTTCTCACGACCTTCGGTAGTAGTAGTCGCTGCCTCTTCCTTCCACTCCGGCTTCGGCCACGTTTGCTCGCCTCGTCTTTCGGGTTCTTCCTCTTCGAACATCGTATTGTTCCAACGGGTTCCACCTTTGTGAAGGCATACCGCCGTCTTCGAGGGTTCAATAATACGGGGAATATCCTCGATCCCGATCGAAAGCGGACACATCGATCCAAAGTATGGTTCGCGAACAGCTGAGAACAAAGGCCAGAGTCTACTCTTCTGTCCCATCTCTCCAATTTCTTTCCTCGTGTATTGACAACCATTGTCTCCACTCTTAATCTCGGAATTGCTTCATCCGGAAGCACGCTGTCCTTAAAACTGCCATTGCGTCTTACTTGCCTCGATCGAGCAACCAGATTCGATTCTCTTCCAGGGTATGTGTATCGACGTAAATACTTTTCGTTTTTTCACCATTGTTCTTTTGTTTCTCGCGTTATAAGCGAGTATCGGAGAGGGTAAACACGGCATTGGAATCTTTGTTACGTGGTCGATTCTGTTTTCTTTTCATTTCAATTCTCACAAATGTCTCCGATTTTTATTAACGTACAGTTTAATAATGAGAAATCGACGTTACAATCAGAGGTAATGCTTCGTTAAATTTGTTAAATACGTAAGAAATATCGAACGTTTTTCGTATTATTGGCATGAAAAGCTCTGTTTTTCTTTCCTTTTTCTTCTCGATTTCTATCTACCCAAAATTTATAATATATCTCAAAAAAATATTTAAAATTTTGTACATCGTCGATTTAAAAAGCTTCATTTTCTCAAAATTCTTTGATCGATGTTACGATTAAATGTAATATTCTTCGAAAACTGTATTACGTTCTTAAATTGTAATTCTGGGTTAAAATATCAACGATACTTTCCGTAATTTTTGTGTCTCCAAAATTCAACAACAATTCATCGATATTAGCATCAGAAATAAATCACGTTCATGTTTCCAAAGCGAACGTCGAAACAAAATCATTTCGTCGACAAAACTGAATACGGGATTACCATTTTACCCCACACTGTTCAACGAAACGATGGATTAGAGGTTGAATTTCATCCCAAATCCATTCCACTATTAAATTCGCGTCCATCGCTCATTTCCATTTCCATTTCGCATAGCCCGAACCGTCTCGTAACGCGTTGTGTTCGATTATTAAACGCTGGCCCCTATTCGTGGTGACTGGCGTGAATATTTAATTTACGACTCGGCCAAAGATTTTAAACGACCTGCGTGCACAATGGCGACAGGTTTCCGTTACAGCCACTGCTTTTCCGCTCAAACGGAGGAAGTGATTTCTCTTCATCGACCTAATGGATATCCACGATCCAAAGACTACGTTGATATCGAAGGCGCCATTGCGAAATCACGAGCTGAAACGATATTCCAAATAGGTATACTATGCATTGCTCACTTGAAAAAAGTGTAGAACTCAATCCTTACCAACCCTTACCAACACACCTATTCTAACGCAATGGCAAAAAAAGTGAATCCATTTCTCTTATTTGCAGAAATGATTCCTTCCTATTAACCTAATCCTATAGCATCGCGTGACAAGGAAAACTAATGAAATATTTAAAAAAAGGCACCAAAATAGGTGCAAGAGCACCTTTTTTTATTCGTAAGGCATTAATTTCACATTCCTAATTTTATTTAACATTACATATATTTCATACGTGTTAAATATTGTTCGATATTTATGAAATATAAATGAAAATTTTGTTGCCGTGCAGTATTACTCTCATTCGCAGGTTTGCAATGTATTATTCGAGGATAAGAAGTTTACAGATATCTTACGCGTATGTTGATTTACTAAGTTACCGATCCTGAAGATAACGATTTCGGCAGTGACATAGAAAAGTGGGAACTACGAGTGAAATATACCCTTTGTCCCTCGACCGAAACAGTGAACTTCAAATAAGCAACGCATAGTAGATGCAAATCATTAACTTCAGATTCTTCTAACGATTATTCAACTATACTTATATTTCATACACGCATTAAATGTGTTCGATATTTATGAAGCATAAGTGAAAATTATGAGTTATATAAGTGCCTATAATTATGAAAGTGATCTAAGTCATATATATTTTTTTTGTATCTTTTTATTAATTTAGTTTAAAATAATGTGGTGTGAAATAATTTCTTTTTTAATTTTGACTTAGACCACTTTCATAATTAAGGGCACATATATTACGAGCGATGAAAATTATATATAAAAACATTCGTTATAATTAAGAGATACGTCTGTATCTCACTCCTTTGATACGCCGAGACGCCGAAAAGACGAAAACCCGACAGATAAGTGTTCTTCGTCCAGGGCAGTATTTATTTCGCGAGGATTGGACGCTCCTCACAAGCGAGGATCTTAAGCGGAACGAGTGAAATAATTTGCCTCTGAAACAGCGGATTTCGAGTCAACAACGCGTAGTACAGGAAGATTCTCCGGATCGGTATGACTGGTTGACAGGGAAACAGGGAAAAACGTATTCGCAGGAGCGTGGAAACGGGTAGCGTTCATTTGTTGGCGGGATGCAATCGCGGAGGGTTTGTTGAAATGATAGATGTACAGCATCCCTCTGGCCGAGGGGCGGCATCGATAAAGCAACTTGGATGGAAGAGGGTTAGGGTGAGGGAGAAGAAAGCCGGTTGGTCGCGGGACGCAGCGGAGAAAAAAAAGACAGAGGGAGCAGGATAAAGAGAGAGGGGAGAGCAGGGCCAAAGAGATTGGAGCAGCATGGCAGGGGGATTCCGTGGGACGTATTGATGGTCCTGGAAATTGAAAACGCGCCCAGCGAACCGAAGTGGGTTTGGCCTCCTTCTCTTCCCTGATTGTTTCTGTCGGCTGAAATTTAGGGACAAAATGGCGCTCGTTTCGTCATACCAGGCTTCGCCGCTGTTTTTTCAACGGTGATTTTCCGTTTTTCACCGGATTCTAGGTTATTTCGGACTTTGTTTCCGAGTTTATTCGAAATTATTTAGAATCTTTACGCTTGCATCGATTATTTCGAATTGTTGTGCTCATAAATGCTACGTCTTCGACTTTTTTTTGGAATAATTTTCATAATTATAACTACTTCGTTTTCGATGTATGTTTATATGTTTGCAACGTTTTTCGAAAGAATTTCAAACTATGATGCTTATATTTCGTTTTCGGCATTTTTCGAAATGACTTAATTGTTGTGCTCATAAATGTTATATCTTCGACTTTATTTGAAATAATTTTGAAATAATTTCGAACTGGTATAGTTATATGTTTACTCCATTTTTTGAAAGAATTTGAAACTGCTGTGATACTTATATTTCGTTTTCGTCTTTTTTCGAAATAATTTGAAACTGTCATGCTTATACTCCGTTTTTGATTTTCTTCAAAATAATATCGGATTATTTATGTTTTCTTTGTTTCCTTGAACATCTTCGTTTCTACGAATTTAGAAAAGATATGGTGAAATTTTACTAGGCGCTGTTGGTAATCTTATTAAGTATGTAACGATACTAATGCAATAAATTCTCTTTTTCCAACGTAATCGTAAAAATAAAGCACTGAGAATTTTATTATCGGCTAAAAGCGTCGTGTTTAGAAATTTGTGATTTTTACTCGCGAAGAATTTAATACATTGAAAGCTTTTTTTAACACACTGAATGCCGGATTAAGTCTTTATACGATGAGTCATGGAAGTATTCGTACCCCTCCAACTGTCAACCTCAAACGATTGCTTTTCTTTTGCAATACAAGATAAGATTCGGAATGCTTACCAATGAAATTATTACAGTATTAAATAATTTCTTGTCGTTCTTGCTCGAGATAATTTTAAGCTGGTTATATTTTGTTCGTTTCTCCGAGTGATAGATTTAGGGATGGTAAGTTAACACTATACTACGCGTTGTTAATATCTTGGTATAAGATTATAAATCATGTCAGTCGTAGTATTACAAATTTTCTTTTTCTAACATAATCGGAATTAACGCAGAGTTAAATGTCATAACTTTCATAACTTTTTTCAAAAGTCTGTAATTTTTATTTGTAAAAAATCTAATAGATAGAAAATTAATTTTGTTTAATATAACTGAATATTAAAAGTCACAAAGTATTTATACTCCTCCAATTGTTAAACTGAAAAATTATGTCATTTTTTCCGTGTCTCATTCTTTCATTTAAATTCTTGTATTTTTCTTAATTTTTATTCTTTTACGGTATAACACAATATACCAAATAATTTTTTGAGTAATACAAATTTTATTGCAAAATAAGGATTTCCATTATCGCAGAGTGAAAACAGAATTAATGTCAATCTTCGCAGAACCAACATCTAATTATTTCTTACAATTCGAAGATATTCGAATCCTAGAAATTTTTGAATATTTCTAGAATGTTGAAATCGAAATATCTATGAATTTAATCTCTCCTGATTTTTGACTTCATTCGATAAAATATACGATCTTATCGACGAAGGTTTTGATAGAAATTTGGGCGATACGAATACTTCTGTGACTTGAGATAGCTTATCTATGTCGTCGGAACATGTATTTCACCTCATCGCGAAACACGCAAGTAATATCTCTACAATCAAAAGTAAATATGAACAAAAATACAAATTCTAATGACAGAATTATTAATAAAAATCGAAACAAAACTAATATATCATACTCCACAAAAAATTCAATCTTTTTGCAATATCACAATAATAACAACGATACTAAAAATTTCACAAACAGTACCATTTATCTGGACTAAATATTTTCTGCGATCTCGGATCATCGATGACCCACCTAACCCATTAGCAAATTGCGTGTTTCGCAATATTGGAGGTATTTAATTATTTTAAATAAATTGAACCGGTATTTTTCGACATCGAACACGCGAATGCTTACAAAGGCTTTATTCGAAGCTTTAATTGCCCTGTTTCATATTTTGTTTATCACAATCGATCGGATATATTCTTTCTCTTCGTTGGACGGGAAATAATTTATTACCCTGTTTTTACGCCGACTTTGCGTCTATACGCGTTGGTACTCGAATAATCGAGCGAATCAAGAACTAAAGTTATCACTTTTGAAATAGAATCAGGATCAAAGGTGCCTGGATCGGCGTGTTGCGAAACCGAAAAGGCGACAGGTTACGAATTATTCGCAGAACCGTGACTGGCAGCAACCTGGCGACTTGAATAGCGAGCTCGACGGTCACGGTGGCCCATTGATTTCGTACGTATTCGCGGAGATCAATACAGATTCTAGCCAAGCTTTCGACCGACAGATCGCTCGTGACGGTCGAAATAAGCGACGCTTAAGTAGTACGAAAAATCTTAATTGAGAGATATATACGCGAACTCGTAACGATGACAGCGCCTCCATTGTCGCGCGGTCAACGATGTCGTGCGGCAGAGAGAGATCGTTGATGTCGTCGCCGAGGTAAACGATATAAGATAAAAATCAATCTTACAAATAAGCAGATAGCGGCTCTGACTCAACAATGGATAATTTAAGCGTTATTTTGTTAATACGTCGATTGCGATACGTATGATTTATTCCGCAGAGGCAGTCATTTTTCAGGCAAAAGACATAAATGAAAAAGGTATAAAGGTATTTTTGCTTAACCAAAAATGTTCGAACTTATTTGTCGTTTAATTCGAGTGTCTTACATTTTAAATAAAATTTAAAATATAATTTATGTAGAATAACGTAGAAACTTTTTAAATATAGAGTAGAATGAAAGGGTAAGAGTAGGTTATACGGTTTTTATTTGATATAATTATTTCTTAAATAACATATAGAAATATAATTTTTATTAATCATGGAAGAGTAAAATATACAATTAAGATCAACTCATCGAGAAGTAAGCCTAAGTGAAATTCATATATGTCAAACTATTCGGGAGATTTGTAGAATTGGACAATTTTATTTTATTTTATACTTTCGGCTTTTATTCCAAGACACAACTGTAATGTAATACAATATAATATACACATAGATCTCGTGAAACGGTGTTTATATATTACTCAGTCCATATATATATGTATGTCTGTATATGTGTGTGTTCTGTATCTCTTACTTTTTTCTAGTGCCGTCATTGCCATATCTGATACAATATAAATTCGAAAAATATTTATAAATCAAAACTGAGCACTTTTCCAACGCGTAAGTTCCCAAAATCAAATCGAAGTGCAGCATTAAATACGCAATCCGTGGACAAATAGCTCTATCGTGAAACTGTCCCGGAGAAAATTACCGACACTCGTGATTTTCTCTCTGCCATTTTCTCGATTCGAGGCAATCCGGAAGATAATGGGTACGGAAAAGTACGGCGAGGGAGAAATAAGAAAATTTCACCAGGAAACTGCGATCGCAGAGTGCACGCGGATCGTTGATGGCGCGTAACTGCGATGCACTTAAGTAGTTTCATTTCGCGGGAGTTGTTCGATCGAAGGGTGAGAGAGGATTGATCGAAGTTTGTATTCATAACCCCGGATCTTCGTATAACGCACCACTCAACGACGATACATCACACTGAATGAAAAAGAGACTGAGGCAGCGATAGAAGGGGATGAAAAGCGCGAGGCAGGAAAGGGAGAAGAGAGAGAAGCCAGTGGTTGGATAGCCACTATCAGAGAGTCGCTATGATTAATGATCGAGTACAATGCTATTTTCATTAAACTCATTTCACTGCAGCCCGTATATAACACGGGCATGGCCGGGCTATGGTCTCGGCCATATGAGCGCCCTTCGCTTCTTTTTCACCTTGCCGTTAGGTTCCCTTGATTATGACGTCTCTATGATCCTCGACCTTCACGGTCCCGAATGCCATCCGAGTGAATTCAGCCATTGTTACGCCGCGTCGTTCTCCGTCCTTTCATTATCCACCAGAAAGCAGCGTTCTGACCCGAACTCCACCGCGATCACCGAATTTCCAAATGACTTTATCCTGCTGATCCGACTCAACTTTTCTCCCTCTCGACAATCCCGTCGCCCTTTTTCCTTCGGCTAACACGTGGCGTTTGCGAGAGTCGAAATCGCTAACCGTGTTAAAATTCCACGTGTTTTCGAGCTGTTCCGAGAATCGTGACTAACGATTCACGATAAATTATCTGCATCTTGAAGCCGAGTCGAACAAAATTTCTTTCTGTCTGTTACTATTTATTATCGACAGATAGTGTGGAAGTTTCTGAACTGTAAATGTTTCGAATTACGGGTGAAACAGAGATGAGCCTCAGTCGACATTTAATCAAATTTTGAAGATCGATGTTAATTAATATATCAAATTTAAAATTACTCAACGATGCGCTGAATGTCGAAGTAAAATAAATTTAATATATTATAATTTCATNATTACTATTTTTCTCTAACAAGAAAATCGTTAAAAAAAAATAGTTCAAGAAAATGTCGGCATATGGATTTTAATAAAAATTTGCATACACTTGGAGCATAATGAATTCTACATGGAGTGGTTTTTTATGGTTGAGAAATATTTTTAAGGGGGTCAAATACGTCCTCGAAGTGTCAATATTTCTTCGTGTTTCATTTAAAACTTTTGTCGTGTTTTGATTAAAAATTTAGTTCGCAATGGGGCAATAGAGCGTTGAAAATGAAACATTTTTTATATAAAACATTGTTATCTCGTGGCACTGACATTTTAATTGCAGGTTTTACCTGCTTTGAGTGACATTACGCGGGAAAAAAACATTGCTGCACGCATAACCTGTTATGCTATAATTATTTTCGTAACTCGCAGATTTTCCTCCAGATTCAAAAGTTCAAATTAGAATTTTCCTGTACTATAGCGTGCCGATACTTTTGTTACCCATTGTATATCGGTAAGTACATTTAATAGGTAGCTGGGATAGGTTCAGACAGAAGTGAATATATATTAAACAATTTTATGACAATCGACATGCTGCAATCTAACGCGGCGGCCTGTGTTCGCTTTTGTCGATAACCTTTCAATATTATCGATGTTTGCCGATTGCATTATCGATAGTCAGATTTCTAGTTGACACGCGTTGATTTTGATCGCTTTAGTTCGTTGTTCGGTAAGTTATCTCGGTTTGCTCGACGACTTTGCGATGCGAAATAATTGCCAATTGCGGTCTGTTGAACGTGTGAAAGCTGCTACGAGTATTCTTAGTTTGGCTGGATGTCGTAGTATAACGGATTGTCACGATAGGTTCGTGAACGTGCTGGATTTTATTGCTTGAACGGGATATGTATTTGACGGATGGGAACATTTCCTCGGTGTTTCATTTCCAGAAAGATACGAAGGAATATGACGATCACCAAGATGATCCATGGACAGGTCTTCCTTATACCGTCGATCTCGAAACCGGTAAGTGCAAAAATCAGATTCATGAATCTAATAAGGTTTAAAGGAATAGTAAGTAAATTACGAAATCGAAAATTTGTGAACAAACGGGTATTGCTTTATTTACAAATTTTCGTATTACATAAATGCGATGTGATTTGAAAAATTGATCAGGTATTAACGTATTAGAAGAAATTTCCGAAAAATGTGGTTAAAGTTGAAACATTGACTGCATAGTTAATACTGTCGTGGTAGATTTAACGTTAATATTGATTATTAAAAGTGGAAAATATTAGAAATATTTTAACCATACAATTTCCGAACTGTTGTGAGTATAAATAATTATAATTAAATGAATATTAATTTTGCTAACAGCAGCTAAGTACATTTGTTAATTGCAATGATCAAGAATGTGAAATCTGTTGTTTAAACGAGTTTACTAGTTCTAGTATTAAAAGATTACGAACTCAAATCAGTTCAAATTTCATTCTCTCCTCCAAGAGTTTTTGAAATAGAAAGTAAAACTCGTGTTAAATTTGTATTAATTGATTTTTTTACAAAAAGAAAAATTCACTGAAATATCGTGACAATTGAAGAATTTCTTACCAAAAGAAAAAGTAGAAAATAACAGGAAAACTACCAAATATATAGATCAAAATTTCATTTTCTTCGGAAATTTCTAAAATACAAAATACCTGATAGGTATATTTATTCGAATAAAACATTTATCGATAAATTTCGTAAAGACACGTCGACGAAATCTCGCGATAATCGAAAAAAGTCGAAGAAAAATGCAAAAAAAATAAACGAAAAAGGAAAGATTGTAGAAAAATGGTAGAAAAACTATCAATCACGGTATTGTACGGCAATGTTCGTAATTTTGATTATATAATACGTTTATGTGCTGCATTGAACGCTTGGTTTCCGTATCAGCCTGTAATTAAAGAGTCAATCAAACCTTGATGGACACCGTCCGCATATCCTAGACGTTCGGACCTGGCTGTAAAAAGCAGGGACAGTTATGTACGACTGGCTCGCGTAGCTCCTTTTATTCGAAGCGTGTCAAATTAACGCTGCAATTTGTAGGAGCCAATTTGAACGTTCACTGCAGTTAGGGCCGCGCCTGACCGCGCCTTCCGCGAATCTAATTACCATAAACGTGTTGGTCAAATGCGCTCGTCGATCATTTTCTTGGCCAGAACGTTTTCCCGTCGATCGGACGTTGATTGCTAATTCGGTAGCAACCGTGGCAAACGGATATTTAGAAAATGGTAAAAATGATAACGCCGTGAACAGCACGAACGGTATATATCAGCGACAATGTGGTAATTAACTTAAATGATATAAGTCCGTTGATGGATCAAGATAAATAGCCGTTTCACGACTATGTATGAATCCTGTTAATAATTTTATTTGTAACAAGAAATTTAATATCGCCTGTTTTTATGTCGATACAGCGCGATATCGAGCGATTACAGAATGTGTATTTAGACGTATTGCCAGCAGAATAAGTAGAATTTGTATTTACTGCTGAAAGGTAAGTAAGAAATAATTAATGGAAAGTCATTAATTATATATTAAACGTATCTTTTCTTTCTTTCCTTTTTTCGTGTATACTGAATATTTTAGAAATAACGCATTAAGAATGAAATTGTTTTAGAAAAATCGGTAAGAAATTCTCGAATCTTTTTATTATCGATTTTGTTCTTACCTAAAGTATCTAAGTGCACTCAATGGTCAATAACATGTCGTGATCGAAATTACAAAAATTAATATTTTAGAAGGTACAATATACCAATACAAAGTTTTATTCGAACTTAATGGATAAAGTAAAACCGTGTTAAGGCAAAAGAAATTTTACATAAAATCGAAATATATAATAATTTATAATTAGCGTTTCGAAAAAAGACTCATTTTTCTACAATTTTTAAATAACTTTAAGTAAACTTGCGAAAAGATAAAAAGTTCGGGTTTAACCAAGAATGAAAAAAGAATTTCTTATTGAAAACCTTTTACAATAATATTAAATACGAGCTTTTAAAATCCTCGCGCAGTGATTTTCAACTTATATTTCGCATGGTACGCAAGACATTAATATTCCAAGATGGCATGTAAACTAGACAAAGTTACATGAAATTTTTTGATCATGCACAATGTGATACATTACAAGAAATATGACATATCGGTTAAATAATACAGCAGAAAAAATATTGAGAACCGCTGAAACATACCAAATCTGACAGTAAACTAGCTATTCTTTTCTATTCGTTATTTACATTTTTTCTCCGATCCCAAATCTACGTAAAATACGTAACTCAATTTTTTTCTCGTTTGTAAAACTGCGATATCGATCTAGAAGTTTATATAATCGGTATTGCGTAAATTTCAAAGATAATGTGAAACTAGAAAAGATTCTAATATAAAACCTTGCTCGGGAAATCTCTTCTTCCAAAGGAAAATTCCAGAGAAAATTG
>NIJG01000009.1:476612-496107 GCA_002201625.1 Euglossa dilemma
TAACTATTAAGTATTTATATAATATTACATATTTAAATAGTTGCATATTAAATAAATAGATTACCAATCCCATTATCATCACTGATTGTGAAAATTATAGCCACAGTCTTGCAACCCGAAGAAACTCCGTTCCATTTTATCATTTTTTATTCTCTGAAAAAGCAGCATGTCCTGTATATACAATACGCGACGAAATAATAGTACAGCATGTAGTATTCAATGTTTCTTAAAACAAATTCAATGTGTGCATATTTTATTATTAAGAATTGGATTTTTAGGTTTTATTGTTTGAGCTCATCATATATTTACAATTGGTTTAAATATTGATACACGAGTTTATTTTACTTCATTAACTATAATTTATTGCTGTTCCTACTGGTATTAAAGTTTTTAGATGATTAGCACAATACGCATACACTCACGTATATATAAAATAATACAGAATAATACTAACTACAATTTACGTTTTCTTCTACAAATGTTCCTCGTTTGCGTGAAAAATGATAATAGAGACAGCAAGAAAACAGATCAATGAAATTTTATTCCTTGGAAGAGAAGATTACTTGAATCTGGAAGCAAAAACTGCCTACCATCTTAGATTTATAAAATAAATAAACAAAACGTATCAATTTTCGTTATTTTTACGAGAATATTCTAAAAAAAAAACCTGTATCAGCTATTGCGTATAACAATATCCTACCACGGTAAAATCAAACAATTCCGTTTATCCGAGATCTACTCGAAAAGCACTGAAAATTATAACGTGTACTATGATTTTGTCGCGGTACAGTAGTCTCGAATTTCGTGTGCACGATTATCGCGTAACGCGAAAAGAGCGAGGAAGCTTCGTGTAAATTCGCGGAGACAGGGCGAATGTCGGAATGCTGGAACGGACGTAGGGAAGGAAAGAAAGAATGCGGTGAATAGGATTAACTTATGCGCGCTGCCAGGTACGGTAGTACTATTTTAGATTTATAAAATAAATAAACAAAACGTATCAATTTTCGTTATTTTTACAAGAATATTCTAAAAAAAAACCTATATCAGCTATTGTGTATAACACTATCCTTCCACGGTAAAATCAAACGATTCCGTTTATCCGAGATCTACTCGATAAGCACTGAAAATTATAACGTTTACTATGATTTTGTCGCGGTATAGTAGTCTCGAATTTCGTGTGCACGATTATCGCGTGACGCGAAAAGAGCGAGGAAGCTTCGTGTAAATTCGCGGAGACAGGGCGAATGTCGGAATGCTGGAACGGACGTAGGGAAGGAAAGAAAGAATGCGGTGAATAGGATTAACTTATGCGCGCTGCCAGGTACGGTAGTACTATTTTAGATTTATAAAATAAATAAACAAAACGTATCAATTTTCGTTATTTTTACAAGAATATTCTAAAAAAAAACCTATATCAGCTATTGTGTATAACACTATCCTTCCACGGTAAAATCAAACGATTCCGTTTATCCGAGATCTACTCGATAAGCACTGAAAATTATAACGTTTACTATGATTTTGTCGCGGTATAGTAGTCTCGAATTTCGTGTGCACGATTATCGCGTGACGCGAAAAGAGCGAGGAAGCTTCGTGTAAATTCGCGGAGACAGGGCGAATGTCGGAATGCTGGAACGGACGTAGGGAAGGAAAGAAAGAATGCGGTGAATAGGATTAACTTATGCGCGCTGCCAGGTACGGTAGTACTATTTTAGATTTATAAAATAAATAAACAAAACGTATCAATTTTCGTTATTTTTACAAGAATATTCTAAAAAAAAANTGGTATGCGCAGCCAGTTTCCGCCAGAGAATTTCATTTCGAGCTTTCTCCGTGTTTATACTCGCCTGCGTAACGGAGATGTTTACCAAAGTCCAGTTGGATAACCAGGTACTCCTCTGTTCCTTTTTCTGCTTTAGGTGTTTTGTGTCAACTTTCTTCCTGATTTCTATCTCTTCCTATACAGGGTGTTCGCGAAAGTTATGTACCAGCAAAGGGATACGTTTATAACTTAGGTTTCGAGAAAATCGAATTTTCAAATTCGATTTGTACATATGGACATTGTAACTTAAACGAGAATATTTTGTGAACATAGTTGTGCTTGCATAATCGCAAAGAATATAAAATGATTTTCTCTTCTTTTTTTTTGGTTGCACATATTTTTCTGAAACATCTTGTGTAGATATAGTAAGTGATAAAATTTTCCAGCACTATCTATGAGAAACTGGTATTGTTTTTAATACTGTTTTAAATTAGATTTTTTATAAAATGCGAATCGACGTTAATATGTTCGAGGAATGAAATTCAAAACTGTCTTGCGATATTTTCAACGCTAAATCATATATATATCACAACTATCACAGCTTAAACGACTATTTTTTACATTTTGATTTTAAAATTCCAAATTTAGTGTCATCACTTTGGCCACTTGACTACGTGATTTGTCGTTTTAGCCCTTATATTACGATAATGAGTCTAAATCGTTGCGAGTTTCGCATTCTCTACTCTATAAAGATGAATTATCACCTATATTGATCTAAATTTATATTTTTTTAAATTTGCATCACTATCGTGAACGAAATAGATGTATATTGGCCAATTAAAATTAAATAAGTTTACAATGCACAATTTCTCATAAATAGATCATAGTGCAGAAAGTTAATATATATATGTATAACCAATTTTTCGATATTTCCTTTTATTTCAATTTATTTTTTAATTCCTCTCCTTTTCTATTTTCATCTATTTGAACAATCGCGGTTAGTTTAGCGTTAAGTGAAAAATTGAAGCTGGTAACATACCAATGTATACACGCATTCCCAATTCGCATGACTCGCATATGGATTGAGAAACTTTGTGTATACAAGTAGTTAAATAATAGATGATGCAATATCGACGAGATTTGTTGTTATCTCTTCGACTAAAACTCGATGAATTTAAATTTGAAAAAATAGTTTGTCGTTTAAATGACAGTCAAAGAAAAAAGAGGAAACAAATTTGATAACAAGAGATAATTCGTAAAAAGAAAGTTATTAATCTAGGAATATTGATAATTGTCACGCAGTATGTATCGGCTAGAGTCGATGTCTAGGTTTGTTTGATTAATTATGTAAACAAAAAGACATTTTTGAGATATTAGAATAAAATTCAAACTTTATTTCTGCAAGATATCGATGTTTTGATGATCCGTTTTGATGAACAATTTTAATTTTGCATTTGTGGTTTTCTTTGTTCGATCCTTATTTTAAAATTTGAGAAATTTTCCGTAAGAAAATTCGAAGCAAAAATTAAAGAATCATTGCTTCATTTATTTTGAGTTAAACTGTATTTACAGATACTTACCTAAATACTATTTTAAATGGAACATAAATTTGTAAATAAATGCAAATAGATATAAACTCGTTCATTGATCTAAATTCACACGAAATGTAAAATAATTTTAGAATAAGTACTCCACAGTCTATATTTCATTTATAAATTTTCAAATAAAAGCAACTAAAAGTGCGGGTTAGCATAATTAAATTCTTTGCTCGATTCTCCTTTATAGAATATAATTTAAAATTTACGAAACATTTGTAATTTCCTGTTTCATATATTGGTAAAACATACGCCTCTCCTTAGGACCTAGAATTTACGTCTATACATCTAGTTTAAATAAGAAAGTATTCTCGAAATTTGTGCACGGTCTATCGAGACGAAATAATTTTGCATGCATGAAAGAACGTTCCGATCATAATAAATTCCTCCCTGTGGTTTTACTTTTCTTGTCGAGTTGATTGACTTTTTAATTAACTACCACGGTACTGATACATTCCAGTATGTCTCGATATACCGCTTACGTACAATGGAAGTGTCAAAAAAGGAAGTTTCCATAGAATGCGCGTTTTATGTGCGCTTGAAGAGAAATAGACGGCCAGAAACATGCATGATATTGTGTTAAACAAGTAGTTAAATATCGTAAGACAAGAACAAACAAGGAACAATGCATAGAATATTTGTATTCGTTTATAATACAATATTATTTTTATTTTTATTTTATTTTTATTTTAAGAACCAATATTTAAGATACTAGTGTCTTTTTTTCTATATTCTCGTTTCTATTTTATAAATTATGTCATAATTACATATTTCCTAAAAATACTAGTTCTTTTTTTCAGTATTTTTTAGTTGTATTTTAACATTTATATAGCAATTTTTATAGAGTTGTAGATATTAATTTATTAGTATTTTGCATTTTTTCGAGACACTATCTTTTTTTCTTTTCTTCCATTTTACATTTTATTTATATTTTGGGAATTATGTAGCAATTTTTATGGAGTCAAAAATGCCACTAATTTAGTAGTTTAAACTTTTTCTCTACTTTTACTTGCGTTTCACAAATAAAGTTTTAATTAATATAAAATTTCCGGAGCAAATTTCAATGCAACGACGATTATCCGTTCCTAAATTCCAGGATTTTGTATCTTTTGATCGTTCCCGAAACAACAGCCGGAGCTGCTTCCGGACAAATGGTTCTGTCATTTTTCCAAGAAAACCGAGGCAAACGTTGAACGCCGACCGTTAGAATTTACCGCAATTTCCCGTATGCTTATTTGTTCCACGGCAGCAGGCGGTTGGTGTAGTAAATTAATTCGATTCCGCAATAATAAGTTCGTTTTACAAAGCACCGACCAGCCTAACAAGAGCACCGGAGCTCATTACGCGGCTATCTCGTCGTCGATCGATCGACTCGACGTACGGGCATTGTGTGATTAATGAGTCGCTCGACAAAAGAAAGCACAAATTCCTTGGGCGTCGCTATTCTTTAAGATTTACCAAGAGAAAATAGAGAATAACGAACGGGCTCCAGCCGAGATACAGACCGTGGTGAAAAGAGAAAAAAGGGGGAAAAAATGTCTTTATCGCTTTTACGTTCCATGTGGCATGGTCGTGTTCAAATAATTTTAACGTTTAACGTAAACGTCGTTCCCCGGCCGCGATTTTTCTCGCTGAACGAACGGCACCCGACGAAAAGATAAAACCGGAGGGGAAGAAAAAGAAATAATGACACGCAACGGTTGCCTTCGGAACGAAAGGCGGACCGATTATCTGATTAATGATCAAATAATTCATTAAACCGCGCAAGGTGTATCTGCGGCAAAGTTCAGTGCACTAGGAAGCTTGGGTGAATAAACAGGCGCCATAATACCTTGACCGGTGGAAAATCGCGAAACGATATTGTTGCAGCCCGACGCAAAGTTGCACTCGAAAGGACGCCTTACGATTACATGTAAATTTATTCGCAACACGTAATCCCTAACACTGTTACAAATCGTTTCCTGCGGTTACATAGACGTGGATCGCGTGGATCGCGATCTTCACGCACGGGACCAGTGCTTTCGTGAAAAGGAACGGGGCGAGGAGGAGAGAGAAAAAAAAGCCGCTGTATGTTCGGCCGTCGACATACAAGGCGCTTGTACCAATTTGACGAAGCATGATGGATTACACGATGGATCTTACAAAAAGTTTATATCCGAGGAATAAATTATCATAGCATTGTCTCGCAACGAGCGCCCTGGGTGTGCCGCCAGCGTTACCTTTCCATCCACACCGTCTATTTTTCTTTCCTACATTATCGATAATGTTCCCCGTGATCAGAGAGCCACTCTCTTCGGCATGTAAATTGGATTATCGATGAAATTCTCCCTTCGCGACGTTAGACACGCGGCCTCGCTTCCGACATATCGACGTTTAAATAACAATTTCTTGCAATCGAGTTGTAAATTTTCTCCCCAGTCGTAAATCTGACATCGTTAAATCTGTCTTATGAGAGGAAATAATTGGTGTCGGATTTCTTCAATTTCCGATCGTTGGAAATGTGCTGTTGCTTTTTACGACCGTGAATGAGTATCAAATAAAAAATTCCGCGAAAAAGATCATAGAAATATAATTGTAGATTAGCGAGGATACACGTGTGTCTGAGAGATTGACGTTTCAATGAAAATTTCGTTATAATCGAGTTGTAAATTTTCAGTTGTAGATGGAATATGTTTGTTATTAAATCTGTCAAATGAGACGAAATGATTGGTTCTCGGATTTCTTCAATTTACGATCATTGGAAATGCGCTGCTGCTTTTTACGACCGTGATTTAGTATCAAATAAAAAATTATGCGAAAAAGATCATAGAAATATAATTGTAGATTAGCGAAGATACATGGGTGTCTGACAGATTGACGTTTCAAAGAAAATTTCGTTGCAATCGAGATGTAAATTTTCAGCTGTGGATGAAATATATTTGTTATTAAATCTGTCGAATGAGATGAAATGATTGACGATCGATGAAAATGTGTTAATGTGACGAAAAATAAAATACAACAGAAAGTGTCGATTAAAATATGAAAATATCGATTAATAAAAATATATAGGTGTCTGACATATATTTATTATTAAAATATATTTATAGTAGAACTGTCGAATAATAAAAGAACGATTAATCTCGGATTTTTTGAGTTTCCAATTGGAAATGTGCTGCCACTTTTGGCAATACACCTGATCTTTTTATAAGGTGAAAGTGTGGCGAGGCAAAGAAAAATTCCGTAAAGAAAGTCGCGCAAATATTGATTGGCAGAAATATAAAAGTTGTTCTAAAGTACGTAAAATAGGTATTCAAAAAGTTTTATAAAAGATAAAAATGCATTGTTTAAAACATTTTATTTAATCATTGCAAAAAAAATCATTGCATATTTAGCAAAGCAATAAGCACAATATTCTTTTTTCAATTTGTAAACAATTTTTCTTTTTAAATCGTGTTAATGGAAATCAAGTACCTTTAAAATTATACATAAAATACCGTGCAACAGATGGATTGCTACATTCAATTTTTATTAAGATGAGAAAGAATTTGTATTGAGTTAATTGGATAATAATGTCGTTCAAAATAAAAAAGGATTTTATCAAGTAATATATTAAGTACTCCTATAGTAAATAATTTTAATTATGATCATCCCAGCTGCTTCGTAATAAAATAAAAATTATCGTATCATCGGTATCTTGCATTCAATTCGATATCAAAATAAATAAGTTACTGAACTGAAAAAAAATTTTGGTTTTTGTACCTGATACCATCTCTACTTACAATAGATGTATGTAACTATAGCCTTCGTATTATAAAAGACGTAACAGGTGAAACATTCTTTTGTTTGTCACGTCTTATATTGCTCTGAAAAAAAAACTGAAAAGGCGAATTCAAGTTATCGTGTCTATCGCATCGCCAAATTTCTCGAAATAATGTCCTTTTGTAAAATAATTGATACAAATAATCGTTAAACTGGACGCGTTCTGTCGTTAAAACTACCAAACCAGTCAGAATAATTTAGATTTTTTGTTTTTACTTTAATTTACCGAAAATATGCTTTGACTTTTGACTAGATTCGTATTGACTTTTATCCATAATTATTTTCGTTGCACAACCTTAATTATTATTACGTATACGTTACAGTTTGGTAGTTCTAGTATTAATACGATCCTGTTGAAATCTTTTAGGGGAGATCAGAATAGGTTGATATGTTGTTGCACAGCCTTTAATCTCCGTAAGCTTTATCTAAATTGAAAAAGATATATGTTAAAATATAGATATGCACTGACCCTTCCCCTTTATAATGATAAGTGAAAATTGTAGAAAATTAAAAATTCATTAGAAATAAATTACGAATAAATTAGAAACATTATCATATTTAGGACTTTAATATCATGTTCTGATAACGCAAGTATAATTAATCTTCTGTGCTTTATGAGTACCATTAATGAACTACGATTAATATGATTATTTAATTCTTTCATTGAGAAAAATGTAAAGTACTGGACCGTGCCTATTTAAAATTTAGAATTTAGATTTAGAATTTCTAATGCAAAAGTGTATTTGAGAAGCTGGTTGATCTATTCGTAAAATTTCAAATTTCAAATTTCGATTTCGACTATAATAAATGTCCTAATTTGATTTGCGATCTGATGACAGACAGCCAAAGAAAATGTTAATATTTAGAAACTAGCATTTAGCAGATGGATTTGTAAAGTTGAATAAATCCGTTTTAAATATTGATTTTGTAATAGAAATAGCGAAGAATAGAACGGGAGAAGAGAGGAGGAAGATCCTTGGATATTACTTATAAATAGAACGTAGTTTTAAAATGAACATAGTACGTTTCTGATTCGTTAGATGTATTGATTTTGCTGAACTCTCGCATTGAAATTTTGTAATAGGCATTCGACGTGACCGACTCCGCCTTCTATAATACACTTACAGACTTATCTGTGCCTTTAATAATTCATCGAATAGAGGAAGACAGACAGGTTGGGGTTGAATATCGAACGAAAGCGATACAATGCGGTATAGAAATTAGAAAATATCAATTCATCGTAGCGGACCCAATTTTTCTTTTTTATTTGTGTCGACTTAATAGGATTCTGTCGAAAATTTCAAGAAATAAACGAAATAATGTTTAAAATTAGTATTTACAACGATCGTATTATTATTTACCAATAATTGCAATTTGGAAAATTATTAGAAAAACTTTTATTATTTTAGTGTGTATACTTTTTAGATATATGCAAATTCGATTTTTACGACGCGGTCGAAAGATATCTATATTTTTTTGGAAAATATTTATTTAAAGTATATTATCGTTTAGATGTTAATTGTTGTATCAGAAAATGTAACGTATCGGAAAAAATTTTGAAATAACGTTTAAATAATAATTCGTCTCCGTTGTTGTTCACAAGAAAATAGTAAATTTTGTATTGGCATTGAATAAGTTACAAAAAATAACACTGACCATTGATTCGCTTCGCTGGTCATGGTTCGTGAGATTCCTGTTGAAACGTTATTATCACTGTGCAGTGAAATCAGAGAGCGGATCCTGCTTTCTCGTTGATGCAAAAAGCATCGTACTTTTTATATTAGATAAATAAGATTAAAGAATCATCCGTAGGTACAGTATATTTTTAAATAATACTGTCTTTAATATTTCCTGTATTTATTTGTAATTTATTTTGTAAATTACAAGAAAGGTATTTTGTCGTTATTTTTTTGTTTTTTGATAATTTACTAGTCACGTTTCGATCATAACTCGATCAAGATTTAATCAGAGCTTGATTACAATTTAATCGGACTAATCCAGGTTACAAACAGGTTTCTATAAATTCTGTTCGATATTTTGTTTACAATTTAATACCGATAATCACCTTTTTTCGCTTAGCATTCGCTAAAAATACAGTTACTCCACGCTATTTTGTGAAAATGTTACAGTTTTTAACGTATTTTTTCTTTTTAGATATTCGTTTCTCATTAAATAACATTTATAATCTACTTAGCAAGCAGTTGTTAATATTGATAATTAAAACACTGTTCCGATAAACTTCTAGTTATTTATTTTAAGTTCCTTTTATTAATTTCGTTTAAATTACTTTAGATATGGATTGATATGCTTCCAATTTTAGCATGGATATTGAAATTTTCATTCATTTATTTATAATTCATCTATAATATGTTTTCAATCTACAAAAATTCCTAGTTCCAATAATTTATTTTCTCAAATCCATTAATTTTAGAAATCATCCTATTTCTAAAATTGTTTCGCATAAAAATTTACTTGGAATTGTAAAATTGACATTATATTTGAAACTGTATTCCATTCCTTCATAAGATTTCCGACAGTTCCAAAGCAAATTTGCCGATGACTGTGATTTTCAGAATATTTAAATTTCACGCTTTATAACAAACTAATAAAATTAATTTCGACAAAACTACGAATTCGATCTAACGGTTCGATCCTCTGTCATATTGACGAAGGATATCTTAATTTACTATGATGGAATGTAACCTAAAATAACAGTTGAAGTTGTTTCTTTCAAATTTTTCGCTTAGATTAATTTCAAGTCCTCGCTAGAAAACCCAGAACTCTGATTTCTGAATAGAAAGTTCAAAACCCAGAACTAAGAAGTCAGAAATCAAAACTCAGAATCCCAAAACTGAGGTTTTAAAATTCAGAACCCAGGACTGAAAACCCATAACTTATACCTTAGAGGTCAAAAGTCAGTAATAAAAATAGCAAATCCAGAACTGAGATCTCATAATTCAGAACTCAAAACTGAAAATTCACAACTCGGTATTCAACGTTCAAAGTCAGATCTCAGAACTCAGAAGTCAGAAATCAAAGCTATAATTTCCAAACTTAGATCTCATAACTGAGAATTTAGAAGTCAGAAATCAAAACTCAATAATCCAAACTGAGGTCTCATAATTCAGAACTCAGAATAGAAAATTCATAACTCGGTATTCAACATTCAGAGTCAGATCTCAGAACTCAGACGTCAGAAATCAAAGCTAAGATTTCCAAACTTAGATCTCATAACTGAGAATTTAGAAGTCAGAAATCAAAACTCAATAATCCAAACTGAGGTCTCATAATTCAGAACTCAGAATAGAAAATTCATAACTCGGTATTCAACATTCAGAGTCAGATCTCAGAGCTCAGACGTCAGAAATCAAAGCTATGATTTCCAAACTTAGATCTCATAACTGAGAATTCAGAAGTCAGAAGTCAGAAATCAAAGCTAGGACTTCCAAACTCCGATCTCATAACTTAGAACATATAACTATTGTCCAAGAAGTAATAACTAATAACGAACGACTCGCCAAACCCAATCTCGTCCATATATCAGAGTACAACAATGGAACGTAATTCAAGTAGTAATATCACGTATCGTGGTTGGTGACACGATTGCGAATTGCACGTGGAAAGGAAGAAAAAGCGGATGTTCAATTGGCGGATGAGTGGGAAGGTCGATCCGAATGGGGATAGCAGGATCGTGGATGGTGGGGAAACGAGACACAAAACGCATGCGTGAGTTACATAAAATGGAACATCTGCCACGTGCGCGGGCGGTGCATAGTGCGTATTCGTGCGTATTCGTGCGTGGACGACAGAAATCTCAAGGGGGAAGATCATGGAAGCATGGCCGCATCCGCCATGCGTGTGCGCGCATTTAACCATACACGCGTGCTCATTTCTTCCCAATCCCGATAAACCACGATTACTTCGAATTAATAAATTACCAATTCCCACGTAGTACCTTTATTCAATAATTTAATCTTCCTACAAATTTATAATAAACCACTCATCGTCGCATTACACCCTGTTATCCCTGTTACCTTCAAATCGTTCAATACGATTCCTATAATTCTCATTATTTCTCATCGTGCATGAGAGTACCTAATCTATATTCGAATCCGTTAAATGTAATTTTATAAAATAATCGTATAGATCTCGGATGTTACTGATGGTAGATCGATCTATCCTATTGTTTTTATTGTTGTACAGGTCTATTCTTTGTAGTTTTTATTGTCGCGAAATTTTTTGCCCAGACGAAATTAGCAAGCGGCATCGAGACCGATCGAATGCAATTTATTCCAAGTGTTGTATTAATTTCCGCTTCGATTCGTCACGAGCGCTCACAAAAAGAGAAAAAAATAATATCCGACTGGGTCGATGCGTAGCAACAACCGTGACTAATTTCATCCAAAGTGGATACGGAATTGAGAACGGACCCTCCGTCCGACTCCTATCCCGCAGGCACGTGAAATATAAAAATTACCCAGTTTCCTCAGCGTAGAAAAAACGGGAAGAGAATCCGCTCGGAGAAATAAACGAATTTCTATGCGGTATAGCCTCGCGTTATTAATTCGGAATTATTAATTAGAAAAACTTTGATCAAAGTACGAAGCATCGTTGTACGGTTTGGTTCGGTAAGATTGGAAGAATTGGGTGGAAATGGATGAAATTCTGGAGGCGATTGAAGACGCTGGTAAATCCCAAGAGAGAATCAATATTTGGAGTCGTACGTGTTCCGCCATGTTAGCTCGGCTATTTCAGTGAGAAACCCCCATGGGCGACGTGTTTGGGGGCAGCTGCTCGGTGAAGCATGTATGGGGTTACAGGGATACTCGGGGCCGTGACTTGCCATATCCACCCCTGTAACACGAGCACGCATCATTACTCATATCGTGGCTCGTTGCACACCACGGATTCAGAACGAATTCGGGAGGGCACTTCCAGGAAGCTTAGGGATGAAAATATACGACAACAATAGAAATGACGTATCGAAGAAAGCTGTATCTTCTTACGCAAATGTACTTTTGTGTACGAATTGCATTTGAAATTATAATACCGTTTCGCACTGTGTTGCCGTCGAGGTGACGAGGTACAAAGACGAACTTCCATACTTTTTGTTCCTGGCTACTCGAAGGTCATTTACATCTCACGTATGAGACATTTTCTTACCGGGGAGTTGGCAGAGAGTTACCAGAGGGTAAGTAAGTACTTTCAGCAGGTAACGAGTGTATCTCATTATGTTAAACGGACTACCTGACTTTTAAATCGCGATTGTTTTTTGCCTCCTTTTTTTTCTCTCTTCCTTTTTCCACCGTTTTGATCAGCTTGATTGATTCGTGGTGTTGCGCCTAGTAAGTACTACGTTATTACCTCGATCTATTAGAGCTGTGCCAATTGTTTATTCCTTCGGTGTAAAAAGCGTCTTGTTATTCGGCTCCATTAGTAGCTTAAAGCCGCATAGAGTTGGTGATTATGTAAATAATTAAAATGAATTAATAGTGTCATACCGATTTACGAGAATTGATTTTAATTTTAAGATCGTTATTGTAATGACTTGTATCAGCAAGGATTTATTATAATTGCTCCTGTGCCGTGTATGTCTTGTTATTACTGATCTTAAATTGCGTTACTCATCTCTAGCACGGGATAACATCTCTGATTTCGCGGCAAACTAGTATAACTAGATTCAATGGAACAGATCTAGTGCGTATAATAGATAAGTCTGGTCTCGCGGAGTTGAATCATTCGTGGCTCTTGATCGTATTTACTTTGTTAAATTGCGAGTTAATGTAATGTTATTCGAAACACTGGAGTTCGACTAAATACTAATTAACGTAAGGAAATTTTACGTTGTTATTATTATCCAATGGTTTCTTAGTACCACTAGATAAAGGATACTTTAAGAGAAAACAAAATTTAACGTTTGTCTAGAAATCTACGACTGATAGCCGATTGTTTCAAAAATTATAGGATTTTTGCTGAAATAAAATATATTTCCGTAAATTTTAATAAATAAATTTGGTTTCAAGCTCAAAACGCCGATAGTAATAGTCGAATTAAAAAAAAAATACTTCAAATAGAGTTATATTTGTACTTATTTTTATCAAGGATTACATTCGTGTTACCAATATTCTCTTAAGGATATAAAGTAAATACAAAAATATTAATTTTTCTTGTGAAATATCTATTATTTTATTCCTTTTCCGAATAAGCTTTTCGGCAGTCTTGAAACGATTTCCATTTAACTCACTAGCGCCACCACAGCTCATATCTGCAATATATATTTGCCGGAAGTAACGTATATATCGTTGAATTATTTTCTAATTTTATTTATATAATCTTACTCCGAAAGGGTTCACATTAATTCAAAAGATAACTTTTGCAGGATATCAATCTTTCGTCGCTTTATCTATCGGTAAAATTTCTTAAGATCGTACTTAAAAAATTAAAAACATACAAACTTCATATTTCTATTTATCTAAACACTAGAAATGATCTAGCGTTGAACTGGTCTGTAATGAGTCGCTAAATATTACATACATTATTGATGATGATTAAAGCAGAATCATGAAAATAAAAAAGCATATCTTACTATTTACNATCTATTTATCTAAACACTAGAAATGATCTAGCGTTGAACTGGTCTGTAATGAGTCGCTAAATATTACATACATTATTGATGATGATTAAAGCAGAATCATGAAAATAAAAAAGCATATCTTACTATTTACGATCACATTAGAATTTTGCTATAAATAATTATATACTCTCAACAATTGCAAAAATAAAAAACCTGAAATTGACTCTTTTGGTAGTGCTAGCGCTATGGAAAGTACAAAAATTTTAATTTCCGTTCTGGAATACCTATCTTATATCTTTCTATACTCGATATTACCGTGAAAAGCTGTGTTGGTAATATTAACCAACTAGCGGCCAACTTGAACTACCGACCTGGAAATATAACATAATTGAATATACATAATTACGTTCCTATATTAATAGAAGTAAACAATATTTCTATCGAGAACATCTATATATTTCCACCAAAGACTAAAACAAGAGAATCAGGAACTCGCCATTTTAGCGGATTTGGTAATTCTAGAATTAAACGCGTTGTTTAACCAGTTAACGGCGTTCAACGTGTATAAACGTCAATCCAAAGTTCTATTACAGTGTGGTTGACGTGTATACCCATTGTGTAAAATAAAAAATTACCATTTACTATAAAAACTCGAAATTTCAATAAGTTGTAATAAAAATGTTCCTTTTATATTACCGATAAAACTGCTTATTTTATCAAAGAATTTAATTATTTTCTTTAATTGAGTATTCTATAATTCTCCGAATTATTTTATATATTTACTTTACTGTGTATTGAAAAATACCACACCAAAATCAACTAAATTTCATAGAATTATATTTTTTCTTTAATATTTCTTGTTTATGAATTTTATTCTTTTTTACCAATTTGTATCTTTTTAATAACGATAACCTTCCACCGATGAATTATTAATTCTTTATCAAATGAAAATATAATTCTTCCTCGTTTCCCTTTACTTTTCCCATAAAATTTATACCAAGAGCATTTGTCTTGCGTTCGACGTGTATACTCGACATTGCTTGACTTTAATTCCACACTGCAGGATTTTTAAAACTAAATTTCGCAATTAACCGGTTAAACACGCTATTCGAACACATGCCAGGTGAGAAACATGACGAATTTACTCTCCAGTATAGAACGATAATTTATTTCTTTCGATATTCAAAGATCGAGATAGCAGTAATAATAATAAAAGCGTCTGCGATTGGACAATCGGAGTAAGGAAATCACAGTGACCCGGAAGCTGCTATATTTGTTTGTATCTAAGTGGCTATACAGCTTTCTCACTTCGAACATGGCCACTCGGTCGAAGCCAGCGACAGTTAAGCAGACATCGTATCTGTCACGATGAAATCTCTTCTTTTCAACGCAAGACCGTCCCTTTTCTCGGCTGCACGCCAGAAATATTTCAATCGGCGGATTAAAACATTAATATAAAATTCGTGTTAAAGCGTGGACGGAGTTGAAACACGACAGTTGCCGGTAGCGATGAAAAGTTGGGATGGCGATGCCTCCTCCGCCCCTTTTCAGCTTTTCACAGATCAACGGCACAATAGAGATTTCCCGAGGACCGTAAGAGTTGTTACCTGGTCCGGATTGCTTCTACGATTCTGTCGGATTTTTTGCAAATCATTCCTATTCTATAACCGGCAACCGTATCCAAAGATTCGTTAAGATTTTCACTGTCGAGACTCGCTTTTCGAAAGATATAAAAGTCATTCGTCCTTTTGTTCCTTGTTTTTCTCCATCGTGTATCTTTCGTTTTTCGTATTTTTTATTCTTCGTTATTTTTTAACACGGGCATTTTAACTTTACAGTTTGTGAAGTTTATTAAATAATTTTAATTAAGAAATTTGAAAGCTTCCGTTTTCGTGTTTATTTTCTATTTATTTGTTTGATAATTTTATTTCATCGTTCATACGGTTTTGCAGATTTTTGGTTATTCAAAATAATTCTTATCCTATTTATTACGCTTTTGCCTGATAAACAAGCGTAAGCTTCGTGTGCGTATATGATTATGAAAGAAATAACATAAATTCAATGTATATTAAACTTAAATTATACGATAAACTTGTATATGTGTTTGTGTGTGGCTTAAGTTTGTTTCTTACACTATATGTTTCGGAATATTCGAAAAAAATTATTAATAAAAGTAAATTCGTTAAAAAATTTCATGAAAAAAGTGATAAATCGGAATATATACACAATTTCGTATAATTTATAAATTTTTTCTATATGTTCTATTTGTATCATTGCTAAAAAATATATTGCTATTAAATAGAAACTTGTTCTGCTATCTTCTCGTGTAATATACGCTACATCGCACGCTATGAATGGATATAGCATAATATTATCCTTCATACATTTTTTTACAAACAAGTCTTTGACATAATTACAGCATAACGTAATAAAGTGAATATTAGTACGTTTTTTTCGTAACAATCGATATATATATTTATGAAGGTGCAATTAAATTATACAGTTTTGTATTATGTAATACAATACATACTGATTTGACGTATAATTTGTCAGACTGGAAAAATCTCTAATATTCCTATCGTAACTTAGCTAAATTTATTTTACAACCATTTTTCATAATATATAATTCTGCTATATATTATATAAGTTTTTCTCCAATAATTACGCTAAATTCTTTTTCTATTAACAATTTAGTAAATCGGTAAACACAGTTATTTTATTGTTCCATGGGTGATTGTATTATACTAAATTGTCCGTATAGTAAATGTAGCTAAAATTTTTCGTTCGCGATCCAGCTAACCAAAATACAAATTGAAGAATAGAGAAGAATGCAAAGCCAAACATTAAATAAAGAAGGAGCCAAGGCACTAAGGTAAACTTTTGGCTGAGAACCGTGTTGATTTAGGATAGATATGTATCAGACCAGGTTGGTTAAGGTCGACCTGTCACTTCAAGTACCATTAGCCCTTTCTAGACACTCTCTTGTGTCGACCTCCAACCTGTCATTATTGCATCAAGCTATTTTTTAAGGCAACTCTCATGAGAAATTCTCTTAGTAAAATAGAAATAAGGATTTCGTGACCCTAGAAAATTACTGTTGCATCTCTAAGAATTTAAACCTCGCGCCAATTTTGCCTACTTTTTAAACTTTCTAAGAAAACCCTCTTTTTCGATTTTTTTCTTTCTCGAGACGTCTAAAGTGTTCTTCTTTTGTCAGTTTTTGCTTCTTCAAGTTTACCTTAAAATTGAATCTTAAAAGTGTAACCAAATGTAGATATTAATTCGATTAAAAAATTCTGAGATTAAATTTGTTTCCTCAAGCTCTCCTAAGGTGTCTTTCTCAAAATTTTTATTTTTTCATATTTTCTCTAAAATTAAATGTAAAAAAAAATTTTATTTAAATTCCAATTCAATTAAAATATTCTGCAATTGAAGTGATTTTCCTAATCCCTCTTGAATGTTCTTTCTTCGATTTTTACTCTTGTAGCTCCCTCCATAAAATTAAATTTGAACAAAGAAATCAAATTTGAAAACGATCTAATTAAAATGTACGATCGAATTTGTTGGGCTAAATTCTCCCAAAGAGCCCTTTTTCTTCCAATTTCTGTTTTTACAAGACTTCCTAAAGTATCTTCCTGTTTTCAGTTTTTCCTCTTTCCAAATCCTCGTAAAAATTGAATTCAAGAAAGAGAAATCAAATTTAAATCCTAAAATTAAAAAATTTAGAATTCGTTTCTCTAAATCCTCTTAAAGAGAGCTCCTTTTGCTTTACCAAAAATTCGTCCCTTTTAAAAACCGAATTAAAAAATAAAAATTATATTTAAAATATTCTGTGATCGAAACGAATTACGATATATTATAGCGATCGAAGCATATAACGCAGAGCACTTGCTTCGAGCAAAGTAAGTACTTATTTATGGCATTTTATGGCGGATAGATAGGCTCGCGTAGCATACTTTAACGAGAGAAACTCTTCGACGTGAAATTTTCTTCCAAGAGTTCGGTTTCTCGTGTTAAGAAATCTGGTAAGATCATGATGGCATCGAGGAAACGAAAGTTTTCTAGTCTACATTGCCGGTGGCTGTACGCGAAGCTACCGATCGACTAATTCGAAATATGTTTCGTCATGGAATGGGTCACTGTGCCACCGAGTCTCGAAAGAGAATTCGTGCATCATGACAACTTGCAACACGCCGAGGATCTGACAAAATCTTGTTTACGGGAACGAGAGATCTCTTTCAGGCTAACTTTCCGAAGAAAACATTGAACCTTACAAGAATACTCGATTGTTGTAACCGATACGAGATAATTTCATGTAAACACGCCTTTATTGGCTAAACGCCTTTTCTCTTTTTATCGCATTGCATAATACCAATGCTATTGATATTAGTTTTAATTTTACTTTTACGAAGAATATTGATTTGCATTGGATATATCGATAAGATGACAAATGTAATAATTTATTATTATTGCCATTATTATTTACATTTATAATTTCTATATTATTTATATATTGTTTATTATTCTGCGGTTAATTGGTAAAACAGTTTGCACACTTTTTTAAATCTTAACTGTATATAATCAATCAGAAAAATATTCTATTTATAGAATTTTTATGTCTGTTATGACATTATATAAATTTTGAGTATGAACTTATTATTATTGTTAAGTATATTCATAATATTTATGTCATTAATTGTTCTATGATATAATTAGTATAACGATTTATAGAGTTTTCCAAATTTTAAATATATACAGTCAAAGAAAAGAATATTCTTCTATTTAAAATGATATTTTTGTAGAATTTTTTACTTTTACGACATTACTAAAATCGTTATATTTCAATTTTTTGTTCTTATTGTTATTTTATTTTCGTAAAATTATTCTATAATAAAACTTGAAAATACGCAGTCGATCAGAAAAGTATTCGAAAACATATATAATTTGACTTGCATGTTTGGGATTTAAAATAGACACGTAATCAACACGAAAGGTCTAATATTTTATTCAAAAGTATTGTTAACACTTTGCCGTCCGCACTTCTATTCTCAATTTTTTCGTATCGCGCCGGTACTTACATCATTTCGCTTTTCACCGGCGGTTTTTCGAGGTTTTTGTTTACTAATATTATCGTCAGTTCCCATGTCTCATTCCTACCCCTCCATTTTCTCGAAATTGTGATAGGTAAATAAGTACAAGATTTTTTTGTAACCACTGGCACTTAACCGATAGTTCTCGCATGGCACCAATGTGGAACCACCGGACGTCATAGTGTTATATCTGTGTTCGTAGAAATAATTATACAAAAAACGCCCGTAAACCTAGTGTTAATCAGAGTAAAGCACGGATCGCGTATTTTAACCCTCTATGGGCTCGTGTAACTTTCAGGTCACATTTTAATTTATCGACATTTTACAAAATAATTATAGCTTTTTTCGTGAAGTGGCGCATAAATCTTAACTCTATGACGTTGCCAACACAAGCAATACTAGTATTCATGACCATTGCTAGGCTCATCAACCTGAAATAATAAAATAAATGCTGTGCAAACTGTCGACAGTAAAACTACGCGAAACCATTTGATACAATTGATATTATTTGTGCTTTTGTCAGTGATTACCAAACTAAAAATAGTGGACATAATAGCTCTGGGTTAGTATATCAATAACAACCTATTTGTTTGCATTTCAATTTTCAATTTGTTACTGTTTTAGATGATACAGTTTTGTAACTTTGAGGTTGCAGTGGGCTATTGTGGCAGATTTCGGT
>NIJG01000009.1:501064-531787 GCA_002201625.1 Euglossa dilemma
AATTTAAATAATAATATATTTATAAAATTATTATGCATTCTTAATGCATAATGGGGGTAACGTTAATTAAAAAGTGTTCTCTTTTCTATAAATAATTGTGTGTATAATTCTACGATAATAGACATGGGCTCGTCTTGTGCATGGATCATTATTTAAATTATAATGGTTCGTTACATTAAATTTAACCATATCTAAACACTTAAATCAACATAGAAAAATGTTATTAAACGAGTAACGTAAATCTTCGTATCGATATATTAATCAAAGAATATTTGACAACGCTACATATAAAGCACGAAAAACAAGATAAGAAAATAAAGATCTTGTTCCTTGTCTTTATTCTGTAAAATGATTTTTAGTCATTAGCAACGGAACTCTTCATATCGACACATTGATCGAAGAATATTCGTCTACGTTTTATATAAAACATCAAAAACAAGATAAGAAAATGAAAATCTTGTTTCTTATCTTTTTATTTCTAATTATAGTTAGCCGGGGAATTTGACGAAAAAAATGAAGAAGACAAACAATTATTCGTTTAATTGAAATAATTTATGTTTAGCGACGTATGACCATATAAAACATCACGCAAGATCTTTGTTTACCAGCGATATAGGAAAGCCAGTCGATATATCGGATACCGGGAACATTATTTTATTACATAAATCGCGAAAGGAAAAAGAAACGGGCGAAAAAAACATTAACATTACGTTACGTAAACGCGGAGTGCAAAAAGCGACGCGACGTTACGTAGACGTGACACGGGGATAGAAAGAAGATTGCTTATGATTTAATGGTGATTCGAGCATGCTCCGAGTTTTCGAAATTTTGCCAGAGATGCGGGTATTCGCGCATTCCGCGCTACCGCGAAATCACGTCGCGTTAATTTGTGCTAATGATTTCCGCAAGTTGATAAAAATTTCTGGCCTTTTTATCATCGCCGCATGCGTAGGTGCATACATACATAATTATAGCCACGATAAGGTAACGTGAAAGTAGAAATATACCCGAGATTGCAGCCATTTTTTCATGTTTCCTAGCTTGGCCTAGCAAAAATGATACCTGTTAGGCGTGCTATTTAACGTATAGGATTTATGTTTTCCTCTCGATCGTTAGTAAAGTTACATTCCTATCTACATGAACATTATGGTATGAATCTGATTTCTTATTGGTAAAATTAATTGTTCGTTGACGATATTCAATTGCAAAAATGATAGGAAATAGGTGCAATCAAATGATATTTATTATATTATATAGGTTGAAGCTATTATTTCCAGCTATTATTATCAAAACATTTATTTTTCCAATGTGGTAAACAGCGCAATATTTATTACCGTTTTAATATTTAATAAACCGATGGAGGTTTCAAAATAAAATCGTGAAATATCGTAAAATATATCTCTTAAATTCGAATCTAATAATATTTTTGAAATGATTTCAAATTTTCGTGTAATTATCTATCATAGCTATATACGTCACCTTATCGCAAAAGCATGTAATTTTTTTTTCAATTTAATTTTTTGTCTTAAGACTTTGCAACTGATAATGTTTGTAATATTAATGTCGGCGTTCTTCATCTTCTATTTATGTAACAAACTGACCTAATTCGGTAATCAGAACACGCCCATTATTGTCTTTCAAAGAAAGAAATGTACACATGCATGGTACAAATAAAAATAAAAAGCATCGAGAATTATTTATTTTTTGTTTATTTTTAAATACAACGCTGGCAATATGTTACTACTGTACAGAATAATTAAATTATGAATTTACAGTTTGAATCTATTTCAAATTAACACTATAGACCAAATTTAAACTATTTCAAATTATTTTTCAAAATTTTCAACTCTTTTCTATAAAATCAGTGTATGTTTCTTGTGCTATAAATAATTTAGAAAGTACATACTTTTTCCGTAATACCCATTCGACAATGGCGCGAATCTTTCATTTAACTATTAGAATCCGTTATTATACTTAAAAACTCACCCAAAAATTGACAAAAGATTCAATTGCTCGTTAATACGATATTTGGACAATTAAATATCGTTACCTTCGCGATAAAGCAAGCTTTCAAAGTTAACCTGATCATACTCACCTTTAGTACCCAATAATCACAGGACGTTGAGGAACTATATTTGCATTCAGCATCGAAAAGTTTAACATTTCGGAGAACAAAACATTTCTCAACCCGATAAACAAGCAATTTTCTGTATCCTCGAGTAATAACTCGTAAACGAGAAATGTCTCGCGACGAAAAGATAGGGAGTGGAAAATAAGAAGGAAAAATGGCAAGTACTCTTTTCAAAATTCCCTGCGATCGCGGTTCATGGCGATTTCCAAGCGCGCCGGATAATTTACAGAAAATAGATCCGTATCGTGTCGCTGCGTATTCATTTCGCGAGGAGAAAGAAAAAGTCAAAGAGCACGATCGTATCTATGAGTTAGGTATCGCGGGACGGGCCTCGATGTTGGAAAAGCACAAGTTCATGCAGCCACTATTATTTATCGTATACAGAGGATGTCCTAGGCTTCCTTCTTCCACGAACGTTCCAGAAGATCGAGCACGCATTGTTACGTTATACTTTTGTCGGTGATCGCATTTCGCTTATACAGAATAGTTCGCCAGGGGATACAATGATTTGCACTTATTGATTAATAAATCAATGCTCCGCAATTGTACTTACCACTCGCAGCCAGCCTTTTTTATTCGGCTTCCTCCGACCACTCTGCACTGTATACTCAATAATGAACATCTTTGTGATATTTTACACAGTTCATAACCGCGTTTCAAGATGTTTCAGGAAAATTCAGTGTTCATCTTTTTGTAATTCGAAGCAGATGCGAGAAAATACAAACAATGATTGGAAGTTATTTAACCCATTTGCATCATGAAGTGGAATAACTGTTGTTTGCATATTTTAAGTTTATTTACCATACAGATATATCAAAAATGAAATATTTATGTTATTGCATCATATAGAATGATATTATTTTAAAATATGTATAATTTCTGGACCAAATATAAATAAGAATTCATTTGTTATACTTAATTTCAATCAGAAGCTTGAAGGACTCCCTTTAGAGCGAAGATGCAAATCTGTTAAACGGAATAATCCGTATATAATAACTGTTATATCTATTTTAAGTTTATTTACCATGCGGCTATGTCAAAAAATAAATATTTATGTTATAACATCATATAGAATGATCTTATTTTAAAATATGTATATTTTTTGAGTTTAATATAAATAAGAGTTTGTTACACTTCATTTCAATTAGCAGGTTGAAAGACTCTTTAAAGCGAAGATACAAAAGGGTTAATTTCTTGAAATACGATTTAATTACAGAAAATAGTACATTAGAACTAAATGAAACTTAGGTAGCCATGATATATTTATTTTGTCCAGAATAAAGTTATAAAAGTTTTTAGAATTCGTACGAATTCCATTCGCGTTAAAGAGTCGAAAATTTTTTGCTAAGACATTGATTTTATTTCCTTCAAAGTGACCTGATTTTAAGAATTTTCAACTTTCCAAAACTTTTAAAGGTTCATCGGTAAATTACGTGTTCATAAAAAGTAAGAAAATTATTCGTATGCCTGTTTTAATTAAATAAGGGAGAAACTATGCTCCCGCCAATTTCAGATCTCGTTATGGAGACGCAACAGATATGCTCTTGTAACTCCAAATTGCAATACATTTTATAACGTGAAAAAAATTATTTTTATACTCTTATAATTACTTAATAAAACCTCATAATTGTCACAATGATCAAAGAAATACTTTTGTCGAAAAAATACGCACATTGTCAGCGTTCTACACCAAGATCCTTCCTTAAGTATAGTTTAATTTATGTAACGAATTATATAACTATCATAGTGCACAGTAAAATATAATAATTATAATGCAGTGGTTAATGCGAAAATTACTGAGAATTGCCGATACGATTAAGATCAGTAAGAATAAAAACATAAATAGTTAATAAATGAAGATAAAAATTTGATTAATGAAAGTCGACGCTAATGTTTCCATAAATAACTACATGTTTACCAGTAATTATTAAAATAATATAAAAAATTTGAAACTAGACATTTTCTCAATTACACAGCGGCGTATAAGATAATAAAATATTGCAGGTACCTAGATCAAAATGATCGATAGTTTACTCCATGGAACTTTTTTTGATTTAAGAAAATGGTTGCTATGTTATGTAAACAATTTTATTAAATGACATATTTTAATGACGACCATTACGATCTAAAATAAATAAATAACAGTATAATGTTACTTATTAGTCGATTTATTATTTTATACCGAAAAACTGACATTACCTGTTGATTAACTTGCTAAACGTATTTTGACTATTTCTAAGAATCTCTTGGTACCAACGTTATCCTTAAAAATTCAAGAGACAGTGTTCGTTGCTTAATATTAGCATCGAGGTATAATAAATTTAACATAAAACAAACAAACGAGTCAACGATTGAAAAACTAGCTATCTTACTTTCTTTAAAAGTCGAAACTTTCAGCTGCAATAAGGAACAGAATTTCTAAAAGTTTCTGGCAGTTCGTGAGAATTGAATCTCCAAAAAGTACCATTAATTTATAATATTATATTTACGTTTAACGTCAAATATATCAAATGTAACTTGACCTGGCATTTCAAGTTTTTGAATGAAAAGATCTTTAACTCCTCACACTACGGAAACGAGCCTAACTCGTCACGTGTTCTTCCTGTCAAATCTTACGATTACGAGCCACGTTTATCACGTGACCGTAACTGTATTTGACACGTATTGACAAGCATAAAATTCGAAGAATTTCTGAAACTGACTAATTTTATGGACAGAATAGATGTATATCCGGTTAACTAAACTTAAATACTCCTTGGACGTATAATAGTCGATGATTAAATCAAGAGTTAAAAGAGGTCAGTCCCTGATCGCGCAATTCCGAACGTAATATATGCGGTCATCCACGTCCGAGCTATGTCGGTGATAATTATAAAATTAATCTGATATATCCCGAGGATCCTTGACAGAGTTCGAATAAGAGTGACGACACAAGAATAAAGGGTATCGATAGAACAGGCATTTGACAGGATTTAGATACCATCTTAACAGCAGTGGTTTACAGCCTTTATCGTCTGTCGAGCCTAACCTACTGGTTGGCACTTGGAACCGCTAGTCACTGTTCAGACAGCAATAAAATATATTTATACAAATGTATAGGAATCTTCCAAATTTGATAAACTATTAACGATTCGCGTGAGAAATATCTTGACAAACACAAGCTAATATCCAATATCCTTTATAAATATCCGATGTAATTCTTTATGTGGAATATCCTTTCAATGAATAGAAAATCTAACGCAATATGCATAATTTCATGAAATCGCACCAATTTTGTAAACGAAAATAAATTTTTCCATAGCTACAGAAATAACGTTCGTTAAACTTTTAATCAACAAGACACTCGTTTCTAGGTGACATGAAAATGAAATATATCTTCGTGCAATCTGCGAAATCTATACTAGGCAAATACTTACATTCATTGCGAGAGTCGATTCTTGTATCGTTCAAAAATGCAGACACGCAAAATTACCTTGTTAAATATATGCTCTGAATAGCTATGTGAAATATAATTGCTGCAATTTCGGTATCATTTAAAGAATAATAATTACAATAGTGTGTAAATACTATAAGAAATTCAAATTACCTAAGTTTGAGAACATAATATATAATTCAATAAATTCTTTCGACATCTACAGAAACAACAATCGTCAAATAATGAAGGCACTTGCATACAAATAAAATGAAATTTAATCAAATTTTCTCCGGTTTTATATTTTTATTTTATCGTAAATAATCCATACTACTCAAACACGATATATGATCCAATACATTTTTTCTATAGGAATTACATTCATTGTGCCTTAAATCACAGTAACATAAGCATAAGTAAAATAAAAATAAAATATATTTTCACGTAATCCATCGAATTCTCTATTCGTATATTATAAATCAAAATATCCGTACTGAAATCGAAATACACGAAATTATATTCTAAAACCTACGTACGTATTATAATTTAAAAATTGCAGCAATTTTACAGAATTTTTCTCAAATTCTGTTTTAACCTTTTTAAATTTTGTTGTGCAATGGTACATGCTATTTAAACATCGCGTATAATCCAATAAATCTTTTCGATAGCCACAGAGATTAAATCTATTACGTGTTATATAATATTAGGTCATTCGGAAAGTCATTTCTTCTTGTCCCAACAGAGGACGTAATTGTATTTTCTCACAGCCAATTTCACATTTCAGCCGCATTAAAAAAAAAAACTACGAAATGACTCCGAACGACCCAATTATTTTTACGTGATTCATTAAAAGTCCAAATTCTTGTACAAAACCTGGAACACGCAAAGTTAGATTTTACTATCTACAAGATTGCATCGATTTTCGTCAATTTTATATCTTCAAATTCCTCGTCTCAAAATTAGATTTTACTATCTACAAAATTGCATCGATTTTCGTCAATTTTATACCTTCAAATTGTTCGTATGGAATAATTTCGAATAATCTCGGATTCGTTAGAATGTGAAATTATAGTAGACACGCAAAATTAGATTTTACTATCTACAAAATTGCATCGATTTTCGTCAGTTTTATACCTTCAAATTGTTCGTATGGAATAATTTCGAATAATCTCGGATTCGTTCAAACGTGAGATTGAACGTAGAACCGAGAGACGCCTAATCGAGGCGACGTGTACGCGAGTCCTTTCGAAATGGCTGTATCGGAAACGAGAGACGCCTGGTTTAAATCGATCGGACTTTCGTAAGACATCGATAGAGATTTTTGCAAGGGTAAAAGTGGAAGGACAATGACTCGGGGCTATGTCCTAGTAGGATGCACCCCTGGCTAAGCTCGTACGCGGCAACGTCGAGCGATCAAGCCTCGGTATACGCTCCCTGGTCACAGTGGGGAGCCGGAGAATGGCATTATGGGTAGAGACCTTCCCTCCCTTCTCTCCAGACCTCCAGCGCGCATTGTCTGGCAGCCATATTGGAATAACAGCCAACCCCGTCGTGATTGGTCGGTTTTTTAACGGAGAACCCGTCGCTTGGCACAATACTTGTCCTGGCCATGGTTAGGCAATGCCTTGCTACGCGATAGACTATCAGTCGACTCCATGCTGTGCCTGCATCAAAATCATCTGCCAGTGCCGGCTGTTATGACTCTCCTCGAGGTCGCGCCGCCGAGGTATCATGCAGCAACCATGATGACCGCGTTATCATGAAAGAAAATTCCCTCGAACGATCCTCTTTTCCGAATCTCCTCGCGCTCCCCTCGGCCCCGCGACTCCGTTCCATTCGACCAACCTTCCAGCTCCCAGCGATCTCCGTTTCGTCCCGATCCCTCTGCCCGGAGGTTCCCGATAGCCGGAAGATCGCGCAGGCGAGAAACAGTTCGACAGAAAAGTGTGATCGATGAAAATGTCGTGAGGTGTTTCGCGGATCTTGCCGAGACAGTGCGGAGACCTCGACGAGTCAGGATTCTTCGATCTTGCTTCGAGTGACGTGAATAGTGCGAGCATCGACGCACGATCGCGAGCATGAACTCGAGAGTGACTTTCACGGTAAAACTGTGATGCACTGTGGTGGTTTCATGGTGGTCGCTTTGTGGATTACCCGCGTTACGGATTACGATCTTTGAGGTATGTCCGTTGCTTTAAGGAACATAATTTCTTGCTAAAACGCGCCGCTGGGATTTCATCCGCGATGGCTAGGTTTCTCTTCATCCTTTTCTTCTTGTTATACCGTTATACAGGTCTATGCGTCTGTTTTTGCGCTATTTTTGAAGCTTGTGAGATGTAAAAATAATTTCTCGAGTAGCTTTCGAGTACCTCGTCGTTGCGACGGCTGCAGACGCGCGAGCTCGGTCAAACTGCAACTCCAGTCCTCCGTTTCTACGCAAATTCCATCCTGTTAGTCTTCCGATCGTTTTGTGTACCCGGATATTACTTACAAGTGACGGAATAATTAATAATTTTCAGGGTCAAAAAGATCTGCTGCGATAACGGAGCGTTAATTCCTAACGATAGCCGATCGAACCCTGTATAACGCCATCTGGCTTCGATTTACCTCGTTTTATCTACTCGTTTTTTAACGCCAGGCTATTACATGGCGAACGAAATTGTTTTTTCATAGCAACTATCCAAGATTAAACTTCCAACGAACGTAAACGGTGAACCGGGGCTTAAATTCCCGATGACCATAAAATACGCGATCGAACGGCATTTTTCACGCAAAATTCTGGTTACAAGTACCGAGTTAACGTCGGAATCGCATTGTTCGAACCCCATTAACGCCGTTTATGCGGCGGAGCTTATGAGAAGGCGATGTTCTAGTCGAAACACCATCGAACAGGGTTCTCGTTGTATCCAACGCGCCATTCCTACAAGTTAATAGAGCAGCTCCGGCGTTATCCGGTCGATACGTTGGAGCAAACGAGGCTCGATAAGCATCCTGACATCGGTGAACGACGACAATTAATGATCGAACAGGAATCGATGACCGTGATTACGAGTCGGACTATTTATAGTGGCACCAGGTGACGCAGGGTCCGTTGCACGCGCGTTCGCCAAGTAAACGGGGAAAATGAGACGTCAAATGGCGTCGGGAGCGTGTCGGTGTCGGTCATTGGCAGCCTTTTGTCCAGGGCTGCAAATAAGATTTGCCAGGATATATTTGTCATCCAGAGGGTAGGACAATCGTGCCGGCGCATTCGTGCCGTAGGATTGATCCGTGCAGTGGAAGCTGAAGAGCGTTTGTGCGTGGAAGCTGTAGGAAGTGGTATCAGAGGCACGAAGGATGGTACCTTTCCGATGCTAGGGCCCCGAAAGGTCCATTGGTCTAAAAATTTTGTCGAGTAACGGAGGAATTATTATCCGAAAAAGGGCGACGGCGCAGGGGTGCTGGAAGAAAAAGAAAATGGTCGTTAGGCGCGCGCGAAATGTGAGAAATGATCTGTCGACGTTCCCGTGGCCGTGGAAAAAGCCGACCGCGAGTTCAAAGAAGCCGTGGAATCGAAGAAGACTGAGAACCACGCCATTAGACGCACCGTGATCCAGCGAATTCGCTCGCGTTCGATTTAAACAGGCAAACATTCCTTCCCGACAGGCATTCCTTCTTCCCATTTTCGTTTTTCCTTTTCCTCCCGATGTAACGTCGCCGTAATAGAAATATATAGTCGAAATCTCTGTTCTACACGTATTTTATCCTTTTGGTATTTTGCGTTATGTTGAAAAATGCGAAAATTCGAGATTTTTCGACTCCTTTGTCAAATCGGTATACAGTGGTGGACGAAAGAAAGTTTAAACATTAGATGGTACTAAGCAACGCCATAATTTTGTATTTTATGACAGCGACAATTACTTTTATTATTATTTTGTATGTAGCATAAAATTTGTGGATTATTATATAAATTATATGAGCTAATTTTGTATTGCTTTGTTTTGTCCGTCACTGTAGCCCTCTCAACATCGGGTCAAAAATATTTTTGAGTTTCTTTACTCAGTGCCAGTATATTGCTCTTAAAATTCTAATATAATATAGTTTTATTCATGTTAAATCGAGATACACGGCAATTGGAAATGTCTACTGTAAAAATTTTGCGAGTTCCTTTACCATTCTATCATATTTCTCTTAATATTGAGATAAAATACGCGATAATTTAAAATATTTATTACAAAGATGTTTCAAAATTCCTCTAACATTGTAGTATACTTTACAGAAAACTATTTTGAAATTTCTGTACAATTATAATGAGATTTATCCAATATTCAATCAGAAGATAGTTGATTCTCCAAGCGTAAATAATTAACTTCACTTTTGGAATTTTTTCATATTTTTACCTCAAAACGCTTGATCGATACTTAATTTTCTCTATTCAAAATAAATTTCCATTTTCTGTTTTGCGAAAATTGTTATATTCCTTTAGACTTAACATGATTTTAAACCGAAAATTCCTCCAAACCTAATAGAATAATTGTCAAAGTATTTTGTAACTTTGATTATTTAAATATAAATCCAACTAAACTTCAAAACCAAAGAAACCCAGAAACTTTTATTCCAATCTTGACATGGTATTTCTTGGAAAAGAATTCCAAAGAGTAATAAATAACGCGATTGAAAGTTCGCTTTCTTCTAAACGATGGGAATATTATTAATTCCCGTCGCCACGTATCTCGTTCACTCTCAAGACTGTCCGATAGCAAATCATATAGTTATACATTTTATGCTTTTTTGAAATTTGAAAAAAATGCTGCAGAGCCTGTTGAAGGGAGTGCTTCGACTTGCCAAATTATAGGTGGCCATTATCGCGCGGTCTGCCCCGCATTTGGGCCAGACAATGGCCGCCACTACTCGTTAATGTAATAGCCATCCCAAAGGTGGGATCTTCCTTCTCGCACATACCGTACTCATGACCGGCAGAAGAACCAAAAGCCTCTTCTTCTTCTTCTCCTGCCGACCCGCCTGTCGTTCAGTCCCGACCTGTCCGCATTCGAGCAGCCTTCGAAGAATTATTATTTTATGAGATTATTATCTCTAATAACATCACCTCTCTCCCAGGGAAAAAGGAAAAGACGATTTCGACTGTCGAAATTTCTGCCTCCGTCTCGACCCTTTTTTTCTTACCTTCTGTGTGCCAAAACGAGACTAATTAGCGGAAAGAGTCTCGCTGCTGAAGATTCTACCGATCAATTAGCTGTCCTACCGATAATCCGCGAACTAACTTGCTGTTTTAATAGATACTCCAAGTTTGGTCAACTTTAAACCTCCTTTTCCTTGTACTTTATATAATAGATTTTTTATCACAATCACGAAACCGCTTTCGAAATTTCATCTTCCGGATACACCGGAATTAACGAAGTTGTTAATAAATAAGGTTTTTCATTTTTCCGAGAGATTCTTCAAGTTTGGACTTGCATTCCTCTTACTGGATATTTTTATGCGATAGATTCTCGATGAGTGCCACGAAGTCGCTTTCGAAATTTAAACGAAGTTTTTCATCGCTAAATTTTTTAGATTAGTAACGAATATTTTACACATCGTAGATGACGCGTTACATGTTTCAAAGAGCTTCTGTTCTTTCTACAAATCTTCGACAAGAATCATAAAATTAGTTTCGAAATTTGCTTTTCCGTTTTAGACGATCTAGTGATATTTAAGTATAAAAGAACTTTTGACAAATTTAATATCTAAGTTGATAAAATTAATAGCTAAAGTTGTACATGTCGTAGATTACGCATTACGCGTCTCGGAGAGTTTATGTTCTTTTCACAAATTGTAAACGAGGATTATAAAATTAATTTCGAAGTTTGTTTCTCCGTCAACGAAGGCATGAAGCTTTTAATTTCTGCTGGGAATTAAACGAAAGAGATTATTGGCAAGTTGTATGCGTCATAAACACTGCCTCGCAATACCTGTCATTCTTTTTACAGATCTGTAATAGAGGAACTTGAAATCACTTTCGAAATTTGATTTCCAACCCTTTATAATGCAATTAGTAGTTCAACTCGTTAATTTTTCTTGTTAAACCACACAGAGACGTATTATACGTGCATTAGACTATGACTATATTTAACATATCTTAACATACGCAAAATTTATATAATTTTAGTGCAAATAAAATAGGTATATAGTAGACAATCAAAATTAAATAATTTTACAATGCACAATATTTCATAATTCAATTATAATGCCAGAGGTTAATATCGAACTTTTAATAATCGATGAAATGATCGGGATAAGAAAAGTCACGAAATCGAATGACGAAAACGATAATACTAAGTACAAAATTTGAAATGAAATGTTTAAAAATGGACATTTGGTTGGCCATAATACGTTCGGTATTAATCGATACAAATTATTTTCAGAATTTACTTTAGAGATTTCCTAAAATTATCGATATTAAAATTTAACTACGTTTTCAACTCTTGGTAAATAAATCAAAGAGATTAATAGGGAAAGATTTATGCATCGTAAATATCGTGGAAAGTTTCTATTTCTTCTTCAGTTCATCCTCGAAAGTCATGAAATCGCTCTCGAGATCTACTTTTCCATTTTAATCGATACAATAATGCTGAAATTTATCGAAACTTTTAATCCTTCTTAATGAGAAAATAGAAGAGATTACCAGGAAAAGATGCACGTGCCATAAGCGATGTGTTACGCATCTTGGAAAATTATTCCTTTTACATTCAAAAGGCATGAAATCATTCTCGATATTTACTTTCCTGTTTCAATAAAATTAAAAATATTTCGTTAAAATTAAAAAAAAACTTTTAATTCTTCTTAATAACTAAATCGAAATGATTCATAAGACAAAATCCCGATATAACTCTTAGTGCATCCTATCCTGTTTTAAACATTACAATATTAAAATGTAATAGTTCACCTATTTTTTTTAATAATTCAATCGAAAAGATCAGTAGAAAACATTTCCCTATAACTGACGTGTTAACTGTTTGGGAGGAGCAATTCCCTTTATTATAAATCTTAACATTTTTTTCTATTTTAATATACACGATAATATCAAAATTTAACGAAACTTTCGATTCTTTTCAAGAATAAAATCGAAAAGATCAATGAAAAGAGATTATTTAAGCTTTGTAGATAAATTGTGTGGAGAATTACATTTTTGTTTTAGTCGACACAACGATATTAAAATTCGAAGCATTTCTTAAATCTCCTTAAAAAATAAATTGAAGAGATTAATGAAAATATTTAAGAATCTCTCTTAAAAAAATATGACAATTCTAAAATTCAGCGAATCTCTTAATTCTTTTTTTTATCAAACAAACATAGAATAAACGAATAAACCAAAATCGGCACCCATCGTAAATAAACGATATGAATTATCTCTATTGCATTTACACAGATTTTCAAAACTTGAAAAATTTATTGTCCCAATCGATATTAAAATCCCACGGATTCTCAATAACCAAATATCAAAAAGATTTATAAAAAAATTTGCATTTATAGTAGATAAATAATACACGCAGATCTTGAACCCTTTGCGACCCGAATTATATTTTAATTTTATTACCAGCAGCCTTAACATACTTAAATTTTTTATTTAGAATTTACTTCGACTAAAAAATAGGGCAACTTAAATAAATAAAGGAAGAAACAAATTCGATCAAATGTCAATTTTATTTACACTATTCTTGTAATTTGTAATTTTCAAGTGTGTATCTCTTGAAACAATTTCTCGGCATACAGAAAGGGTTAAAATTTCCGGGATTTTTGTTCGAATCGACACACCGATATTAAAATTCCACGAATCTCTGAATTTTCTCAATTCGAAAAGTTGAAAATCAGAAGACGAAAGAATCGAAAGAGGAGAAAGGTGGTACGCGCGATGGATGTTGCGTGGCGCGTTTGGAGAGCGACGCGTCGCGTCGCGACGGTAAGGCGAGCGAAGCCGGGTCGCGCTCGGAGCGTGCGTAAGGGATGAAGTAGGGTAGAAACGGGGACGCGCGATTGGCCGTGGGGCGGGAACGTTTGGGGGTAGTTGAAACCAGCAGGTGGATCTTCAACAACACCCCTTTGTCCCTCAATTAGTTACGTTTTTTCCTTTCCTGTCCCTCCTCCGAAATTTTACCTGTCCGTCGGCTACAGTCAGTTTTCGAGTGCTGCGCCTCCAGACCAACGGTTTTAGTCGAGTCACAGTGAATCCGGTTTGCTCGAATCATCCTAGAACGGCTTTTATTTATAATCTTTTTTCAACCTGCTCCAACGCCGCCGAGCCGGCCGAGCATAACGCGTCGTTAGACACTTTTCATAGAAACTTGGCAAATCTGCCGACCGACTGATCGATCGGAACACCTTTCCTCGATCAGCCGAGCTTCCCGAGGCGAAACGATCGAATAAATTCGCGTCCTCGCGTGTGATTTCGTCCGCCTCGCGTGATAAATATTCCCCAGGACACGGAGCAAACAGGAAGAAGACGATCTTCCGCGAGACATGACCTTACTCGCTGTGAAAAATCGTTCAGCGGTTTGACCGTGGCTGGAAACAGTGACGCGAGATCCACGGAGACGATCATGGCGTGGAATTCGACGGACCGAGTATATATTTCGACCTCTCTGTGCATCGTCTCGATCTTACCCGTTCGAAAACCTGTCTCCTTGCTCGTTCCTCGGTTTTGCTACCGAATCGAACAATAGCGAACGAATTACAGTGATCGACGCGTAACGCGGATTACTCGTGGAACGCGATCCATCCTGTGGTATACAATCTTAAGAACAATTAAATAGTTTTAAACGATCCTTAAGATCTGCACGCGATTCTGTTTACGCTTACTTATGTTTCATCAACCGATAATTTGATCGCGTGCGTTCCCTCCGTGAGTCAGACAACAAAAGTCGCTATTAGACAGCTCAGGACACGAGTAATTCCGTTTTCGTTTCTAACGTCGGCCGATATTATGCGTTTCCTGTTAGGATTCAGTGCCTTTGAGAAAGAACGGAGTGGAATTAAGAGTTGGGCGTGTGTGTGTTACAGGTGAATACATCCACAATTCGGGTCACCAGGGTGAAAGAGGAAGCACCAGGGCCGAGGAAGACGAGCAACTCCTCAGAGACGCGTCGTTGGATTTAGACAATCACCCGTTGGCGGGATTAACCGATGATTCTTTGGGATTAACCGATACCTTAGAGCTCGAGAATGATTTTCCTACGGACTTACTCGGAAGTGCCCTCTTAGGAACAGCTAACGTCGAAGGTCTTCTCAATAACGACACCTTGAGTCTACCCGACGGATTCAATCTCGAGGAGGCGCTACAACTCGTTGGCCTCGATGAGGCGCAATCAGAGGTAAGTTCCATATTATCTACCGATAATTTGCCCAATTTCTATTTCGTTTCCGCGAATCTCGCGAGTAATACCAATTACGGGACAGATGTTTGTTAGAGATTCTTTTCGAGCAAGAAAATAAATCTCGATTTGGAGTATTTTGCTTTTCGAACAGTACAATATAGTCTTGTATTCTATTCGCAATCCGTCGATCGTATCTTTCGATATTATTATTTCTGCACATTTCGGAATACGGTTTGAAATATAGTTTACAGGAAATCGAAAAGATAGAAACGTATAAATATATTTATTTAAATATAGAAATGCGAGAATGCAGAATGCAGATGATACAATTTGTAGAAATTTAGAAATGTAGAGACACGGATAAAAAGTGTAGAAATATAGTTCATAGAAATAAAGAAATCGAGAAATTGATAAGAAATTTGAAATTTCTTTCGACGCTATTTGAAAACGAGAGTTGCAGACATAATTTCGTCAGAAATTTGATTATATTTCATCTTTTATACGATCTTTAATTATTTCCGAATGAATTAATGAAATAAATATTTTTAGAAGTTCCAAAATTCATTACTCCACGGTGTTCTGTAGTCAAATTTGTCTGTAGCTTTAAAAATGGCGAGTTGCAGACACAAGATTCAGCGAAATTTATATCAATCCTCCGACGCGTTTTCTTTTTTCGTAGCAATTTCCAGTTCCGTTTTTGATGATATAATAAAACGAACTCAGATAGCCATTCTTACGCCTGAAAATTACGATTGCCTAAAATTCCATTATCAATCAGTGTCCTATATTCATCAGCCAAGAAGGTACTCCGAGATTGAATCGCGATAATGCAACGTGCCATCTATTTCAAACTGCCCCTTGACGCGACTAACCGAATAATTCGAACGAAACTATAATTAATGCAGCGAAATGAATTAATGGTGGAAACTGGAAATGAGAAAGTGGCGGGTTCTCGGTTTCCTTTTGTCCATTTCACCCGACCGAGAGGCACGATATCGGCACTATAATACCGAAGCTGTGCACACAGGAAACGAAGCCGGAAGTGAAGAAGAAGGAAAAAGATAGGATCGGAGAATCGACGAGTGCAAAGGACGAGGCGGCTATTACCAGCTCGAGCAGCGGCGAGGTCGCGAAGTCATCCAGGTGCGAGGATCCTGAGACCGGCGACATGATTCACACACCGCAGTTTCATCATCCCCATCATCCTCACCATCGTTCCTTCCAGGTACGCATGGCCTTCATTTTATTGTCTTCGAGCTATCGTTATCGCGTCCGACGTCGCTACTGGAACAGTCTCTGCGACGAGCGCGGAAAAACTGGTATTTTCATGACCTCTTGATCGAATACTAAGCGAGCCAGTTCATAAGGAAATCCTACTCGTACCAGTACTCCTGATCTACACCACTCGTGCATGTATTAAATAACCTCACCTTGATTTACCTCGGTATGTTTAAATTACCAATATAAATATGCATAACGTTCTTGCAACCGTGCCATCGAGACCTCGCGTTTGCTATGCTGTAATTAACGTATATCGCGTGTCGTAATATAACGTAACTCCTGGACCAGGATGCTTTTTCCTACCAATAATCGCTTATCCACGTCACCGTGTATTCCAGCCGTGCTTCAGCCATCTTTCAGCCACCTTTCAGCCACGTTTCACCTGTGCTCTAGATCAAACTGGACCAGACTTTCGGTCGCTGATTAACCTTCTACCAGGCAGTTAACATCCGCGTGTTACCCTGCTTCTCGCATTACGTTTAACCTTGCGGGTCGTTTGAAAATTTTCACTGCCTGTTCCGGACCTTTCAGATACACGGGGTTAGCACGATATCGCGAACGGTACACCGGTGATATACGAAGCAAAAAACAAAGCGCAGGAAGATAAGACACAGCTGGTAAAAGCACATAGAGATGTTATAGCTGAATGTTTAGCGTTTACGATCTACAAATGGAGCGCGCATCGCGAGAACAACGGCTTCGGCTGGATACTATACTCTTCTCCGCCTCATTCCCCATGGATCCTAAATATTCCCTTATTACGTATTTTTACGCGTGTATTTGTACGGATTTCCCTGGCTCGAATGATATAGATCGATGTCCGTGATAAGATACCTTTTCTTTCCTTTTTATCGCTTTCCGATGAAAATGTGACATCGCGAACAGCCTTATTTCTAGTCAGTGACATTTTTCTGTGAATAATAAGATGGCGATACGCGGGATTTTATGCGGCTCGTTAACGTTGGTAACGATATGCAGCTTGAAATTGGTCGATCGTTCGAGTGATCGAGGAATTTAGAAAATTGTTAAATTTTAATATTCGAAGTCGTTATTTTATAAAAACGGGATAATTTCTTTTTTTTTGTTTTTTCTTTTTGTTCCAAGACTGAGTATAAATTGTACGTGTGATACGTGCTTTACGCGTTATTCGATATATTTTCGTTGATTTAATATATTTCGCGATTCAAATTTGTTCGTAATGGTCGACGAAAAGTAAAAAATTAAAGACGGATAGAGCTAGTAGATTTTACGTGTTATGTACATGTTATATATTTTTGTCCTATTTAGCGCGTTTTATCTGGATTCGGAATATTTTAGATATGTGAATCTAATATTATCTGACGGAAAGTATGATCCATCGTACTAATCGTACCAGCGATATGCAAATGTACAGTGGATTAAATAGAATGCGACAATAACAGGATTAGAATAGATAAAAACGTATTATATCTCGGATAAAAAGTTTAATTACATATTACGTGCATGAAGCTTCTACACTTTTATAATTTAATTATAAATTATATGAGTTTCATAATCTAATAACAAGGTAATTTAACTAACTTGTAACTTATTCGACTTTTACTATGAATATTCTCAAATTAGTTATAAGAATATTACAAAGGTAAGACAATTATATTATATCGTATTACATTGTGCTTAATTATAATTTCTAGGTAATAAAGATACAAAACTTTTTTATTCGTTATATATGATTGTTTATATATCTGTATGTAAATTTTTAACAAAAATATGTTTCTGTTATAATTATACAAGTATAATCATACGTAAGCAATGCATACGCGTATGCGCTTAATGTAACATTATACTTGTAAAATCTCTTATTATGCTTTAAATTTCATACTTAAATTTCCCCTCCTTATAGTAGATTCCATCGACTAACAGGACTTTAATTTCGCTATAAGATTATAAGGTAGAAACAGCTCCAGTACATTTTCGTTAGGAATTACGTTAATATTCGCAAATTTATATTATTAACATCCATCACACGTTACTTTTTAAATGTAAATCTTAATATTTTCGCTATTGTATTGTTATTAAATTAACATCAAGTAAACTTTAATACTCGGTATAATTTTTCACGTTTTATACCCTATTATATCCATTATTATTACTCACCGTATGTTATTTTCAATTTAAAACTTAATATATGAAAAATGTTACAGTGATATTAAATAAATTAAAAACCTGATATCACAAAATATTAATAATCAACAAAACAGGATACAACTTTCCATCAACTACTCTATTTGTAAATCAACATCGAGTAAAATCGTATTAACTGATATAATTTTTCATATTTTGTATTATTTTATTACTATCGTTACACACCGCGAATTACTCTTTAATTTCAAATTTGATATTACTAATATTAACATTAAATAAATTGAAAACTTTTTGTTTCAAAGTATTAATACTTAACAAAACAATGTGCAACTTTCTATCAGTTACCCAATTTATAAATCAACATCAAGTGCCAAATACAATTTTCCACTGCTTTTCCGTTCTCCGTGTAAAGCTCATTATTTAAAAATATTTTAAATAAAATTGCAGAAAATTTGTGATAATAGATTACATTGTTTATTATCTAGTAGTGTAATATATGTATACGTTATGTAACATTACTACGGAAGGAATTTATCCATTCGTGTAGTTGCCTCTCTGTACTAACCTATTATTATTACTAACCTTCATATCATCTCTGTTCATATACTTCTCATATCTAGAATATTTAACTGCTTTAAGTAATTACAATTTGTGTGAAAATATATCGTTATAAATGGTGTTACGTAGCAGTTTATAACCTTATAAATTGCTATAAACATTCATAGCAATTTTATCTGTAATTACTACAAGATTTTATGTTCGAATNTGACCCAATACCGTAAATAACATTGTTTAAAATAGGCTAGGTTTTAGGCCAGCTTAGGACTACTAGATACGTGGATAATGCAATTGTGGAATTTGTTTCTAGGAGTAGTAGCTCAGTTACAATAGATTTAAGATAGCAAATCCGGTTTACGATATACCAGTGCTGCTAAAATAAATTAAATCGCTTATGCAACAACATAACAGAGATCGACTTGTTGACGCGTGCGATTTTTTCCGAACGAATTTCATGCCGCAGAGAACTTTACGACTCGCCTAAGCGCTGATCTGTGCAAATCGAACGCACGATGGCTTCGATACCCATCGAGAAAGCTCTGTATTTGCGCCTCGACGCGATTTCGAGGATTTCCATATAGATAGCTGGCTTCGTGATTTGATGCATTTTAGGCGACTTAATTCCGCAATGGCTTATGCGCGTCTGGAACCAGTTTTCGATAAATTACACTTGCTGTCAGAGGAACAAGAGCGAACCAGTCTCACGGAGAATTGCATAGCTAAGTACGTGTAGATGTAACTTCTGAACGCAAGCTTTCCGAGGCAGACAGATTTCATTTGAATTGTCTAAATTGCTGCGCGATGTCAGGAAGCAATGAGTACCGAAACGAATAATGTCGCGAATAATAATACTTGAAATGCGAATGGGTAGACGAAAATAACATTGTCTCCTTGCATATTTCCTATTGTGTCATAGAGCGAAATGTTAGGCTGAGGGAAAAGAAATCCATTATTTTTGTAATTTTAAGTTGCCATGAAATAAAGTAATTTAATGATTCGAGCAAAAAATTAGGTGTGAGGAAATCTTTGAAAATATTTTGTAACGCGATTTTATTATCAAATTTTGTTATGGCTTAATGATAATACGTGTATTTAAAAATATGATAATACTGTGATCGCTAATTTTATTGAAATAAATAAGAAATAATTTAATTTCTTTAAATTTTAGTTTTTTCTTATTGACTATAGGTGATAAGAAACCCAATTTATTTAAGTTTCATGTTCTTCGACATGTATTAAATTTGACTAACGTATCTCTCCAAAAATTCTAGTATTGTTACAGTAAGCTCCACTACGTTATTACAGAATTTATTTAACCTTTTTAATGTATTTAAAAATAATGTATCGAAATTATTTTTTCAATACGTATATTTCTTAAATATTAAAATTCTGATAAAAAATTGAAAAATCATAAAATTGGTAAATAGTTTAAATTTCTACATGTCCTTTACTTAGAAAATTGCGTGAATCAAAGATTCGAGATGGAGCATACATTGATCAGACATTTTATTATTAATCATACTCATTTTATTACCAACTAACAACTAACTGTATTTTTGTGTTAAAACATTTTCAAATTATTCATGGTTTTTCAGTAGTTCAAAATTATCGCGACGTTTGACATTTATTTTCGATCAATTTTCAATAAATTTAAATGCTTTTACATAATAAAATATAAATTACCAATTTTTATTTATACACCGACACTAGTTTAAAATACGATGTCTAGTGAAACATTCGAGTAAATAAAGTGAAATACCATAAAGCTCACAAATCAAAGGTATATCTTTTCTTTACAGGTATCATAACATTAATACTACCTCGCGAATTTCGAAAGTCATAATCATCTTCTCTAATATGCATATTTTCATCAACAGTTGGTATTTCTGGTAATAACTAAATTATCCACAGATATTCCTGTAATATTGTTATGTGCTTCGTCACTATTCATATTTAAAGGGTTTAGAAAATTAATTCACGTTACAAATCGTCAAAGAATTTCTAACCGTTGCTACTTATTATTGTATTATGATCATTCTTCGCTAACGTACAGCAAAATAGAATTATATATTAATATCACAATTTTAAATCACGGTAAAAACAATATTACTTTACTCCATCATCATATCTCTATCAACCAAAGCATGCATTCAGTAGAATTAAAAAAAAATTCAATCAACCAAGAGAACTTTCACGAATGCTACGATATTTTTAATAACGTGTAAATATTTCAAGAATTTAGAAAATTAATTCGCGTTACGATTTGTCAAAGAATTTCTAACTGTCGCCATTTTTTATCGTGCTACAATTATTTTCGACTGATATACAGAAATCACTCGCTGTTCCTTTGAGATATATTAATGCCTCGATTTCAGGTCACTATGGAGAGTCAAAAAAACATAAAAGACTTCGATCAAACAGAAAAATTCTCACGGATGTCTCTCGATAGTAATAACAAATCGAAATAGACTCGCAGTAGTAACAAAAATAACAGATGAACTGTCGAGAAAATTTAAAAAATCTAGAAAATTCGCATTACAATCTACGAAGGGACTTGTAATGTTATTTACTATCGCGTTATATTCATATCTGACTAATATATAGAGAATAGAAATATCGTCATCTCTTCGCAATGTATTAACACTTTGCATTCGAAGACTTTTTCGCTATAAGGAAGTGGCAACTCGAAGCTTTTCTACCGTAAAATCGGTGACATTTGCGACACGTGACGTTCTCTACCATAAAGCCAGGTATAACTTTATGCACAGAGTTGTTTTGTTTCAGTATTTCACGCGCATTACATTATTTTAAACTTAATACAGATTATAAATCTTCAGAATTTTACTGATAGAGTTTTACCGTCCATAAGTCGCCATTCGATTGCAAAGTGTTATTACCTCGATTTCGAATCGCTATAAAATCCGCTAAAAAATGCAACTAACCAGGGAAATTTTCACATACGTCCCACAATGTTTCTAATAATAGATAAACTACCCATTTGTAAGGAATTTATAAAATTCATGCTACGATTTATCAAAAATTGGCCATTCTTCTCCATTATTGCGTTATTATATTTAATACGTAATAAATAGAAATATCTAATAAATAAGTATGAATATCTTAATCCATCTGAAAGTATACTCTTCCCAAAAAGTTAACCTAATCAAAGAAACTCTCGCGAATATCGTGCAATATTTCTAATAGCAAATTACAATTCAGATTTCTAGAATTTAAAAAATTTACGTTCAAATTTACCAAAATCCTCTAACCATTCTTTTCTGTTACTGCATTTACATCGTATTAATCGATACATAGAAAATATAAATATCTCGTGATGTATGCACGATACATCAATACTTGAATTCAAAACCATACTTCTCCCAGAAAAAGAAAATAACTCAACCAAGGAAACTCTCGCGAACGTCTCGCGATATTTCCAATAACAGATTGTCACCCGCGTTTACAAAATAAAAAGAACTCGCGTTAAAATTTACCAAAATCCTCTAACCATTCCTTTCCGTTACTGCATTGACATGATATTAACCGATACATAGAAAATATAAACATCTCGTAATGCATCCATGATACATTTAATTCAAAAATACTTTTCGTTCGTCAAAAACCATACTTTTCCCCAGAAAGGAAAAGATAACTCAACCAAGGAAACTCTCGCGAACGTCTCGCGATATTCCCAATAACAGATAGCTACTTGCGTTTAGAGAATTAAAAAATTCGCGTGGAAATTTACAAAAATTTTCGAGCATCCTTCTGCGTAACGCTAGAATCGCAGCAAACCTGAAACATCCACGATCCACGGATACCTGGCTGCAAGACGAGCATCTAAAACCATATACTTCCTGGAAGAAAAAAAAAGGGAAAAAATGGAAGCCGAGGAAGGAAACTCTCACGAACGTCTGACAAAGGAGAAACGCGGAGACGGCTGTAGAGAGAAATAGTCGTTTCGGTAATTGAGGTTGCACTATATTTTCCAACTTCTACCACATTTCTTCGAACCTACTGACACACATAATACGCGCGTAGCGTCCGAGATAGGATCGGTTAATGCAAGGAACGTCTGTCGCCTGGAAGGAAGACGGGCCAGGGCTGCATAGAGAGAGGAGAGAGAGAGAGAGACCTGCCTTGGTCCCTGGCAAAATAAACATTTCCCTAGGGCCCTAGCGGCCTGCGGACGTTTTTACGTTTACTGTCCATGGCAAGTAGCCGGCGAGAAAAGTGATGTCGTTAGACGGGAGGACGATCGTGACAATGACCTACCGAGATAGACCTCGACGAGGAGCAGCGAGACGCGAACGTGACGCAATGCGTACGTGCACAGGGCTCGCATGCACGTGGAGGAATACACCTGAAAACTGCCGCCAATCGGAGAACTCCGAGACCCCTACCATGATCCTTGCCGGCCACGATCGCGATCGCGTTGTATTCCTGGCAACGCGGCCGCGGCTAACACTCGCGGACGACATGCGGTTCGAGGTAAACGTCAGCCTCGTGGAAAATTAGCCTTCCGTTTTTCCATCCTCGAAAAACTCCGTCCCGTTAAGTCGTTAACGTACTCGCAGTCCCGGACAGATCGGCCATTGCGCTGAAAAGTGACTCGGAAAAGTGTGGTGCTCCCGGAACGACCTGCCGGAACAGGCGACTCTTCGAACCGCGACCGATCGAACCCTAGTCGAGGCACAGAGACATTCAGACTTTGATGATCTCGGGAACCTCCTGTAGGAAAGTCCGTTGATACCGTGCGGTTTCGTAGGAGTGCGGGTCGCTTGTGCAAACGTCTTCCGCGTGTCTATGACTCGATTTTGAGAAAGCCTCTATGTCGCGGTGGTCGAGGCTGTGTCGACGGTGGTAACGCAGCAGCAGCTGTTCGAGATGTAAGGAGTCGGGAAGAGAGAGATGTCTGTCTGTTGCGATGGCTGAACCGATGGCTATCGCTGTGCTAGAGTCTGCTCTCGTTAGTCTGACGGTCCTCTGAGGGATGTCGAGGAGTCGCGTTTGCTAGACGAGAATCCACGGCCTCGTATTGTCCCGGTGTTGTCGAACGAACGGATATCAGTTGACTGCAGCAGACACACATGAACGACGTGCAGCAGTTTGTCGTTAAGTCTCATTCGCAGAGCATCGAGCAACAGTATCAAGCTAGTTCAGAATGTTGGAATCTCGTCGTGGACGAAGGTCTTTTTCAGGTATATACACGTCTTGTCGTACTTCGAGGTAAATGGTTATGTAACCACGCGGTTGCCGGGAAATATCGAATTAGAACGAATCGAATGTAGGATGATTGAAAAGTAGTTTAAAGTTCTTCCACGGGTAAATTACACGCGCGACCGATGCAACCGACGCGTTATTACACCGATCTTCGCGTGTGCCTCGTTTCAATTAGTAATAACTATCACCTTTCCTGCATGCGATCAGCGTTTCAGAAGAAAATATGGTCGCATGAAGATCGATTAATGGACCCGCTTCTATATCTATTTTTCTCTTCTGCTGTTACCGGTATTACCTAAAACTTTAACCTTATTATCCCATTTCTGCCTATGGCATATGCTCGTCGTTCTTTTATGGCTGCTTTTATCGTGGAATTAATTCGAAATTGGTATTATCATCGTCAATGATGATTCTTTCTATTTAATTACTCTTTTTTCACTCTTCCGGTTCTATGGACTATGTAATAATATCGATGCTTGTATTCTTTCATCGGTGATACGCGTATTAGGATACTAAAAGTCGGTCGATTTTATAACTTTGTTTATACGATTCAGCTCTTCGTATGCGAAACGAATGCAATGCCAATATTTAAATTTTAAATGCTCATTGGCTACAGAATACACAGCGTGTTCTATTCAACTGAATTTACTCGGATATCTTAGAAGCCGTTGATGATGTTAAAAATCGTTTCACATAACGTTTCAAAAGATAGTTATTGCGCTATGAGCAAATTTTTTAACCAATTAATCGGCACAACTCGTGATTCCTCTAGAAAAGAGGATAAAACGAGAAGATAATATCTTAATCTTACGATTCGATACTGTTATTCGTGTTTCAAAATAAGCGTACTATTGTTTATTCTTTAAATTTAAACTTTGAACTAACTTGAACTAACAATTTTTCACCTCGAGTAATTGCAACTATACAATTCTTTCTAGAAAAGAACAAAAATAATTCGCATACCTTTAATATCTCCATTTAAGAGATAATCGAAATACCTTACAAATTGTTAATTTTACCACGAGTGTTTTACTACCTTTACGTTATTAACTATTACTACTGATTCGTTAATAGCCAAGATTGAAATTAGCATACGATAGAATGAAAATGCGCTTTATAATTACGCTTTATGTAAATTGCTCTGTAATGCAGTCCAGCAGTTGAACTTTGAGTTTAGCTACTAAGTTTCAATTTTTAATAACATTTTAGAAGATTGCTAATCCATTAATCCTATGGTCTATTTCATTTTATTCGCGTTCTTGGAAAACGTCCGCGGAACAGATGATGAATTACAACTCGGCGTCGGCCATCGATGCGCTGAAATGTCTCGCAAACTAACGATTTTTTTACCATATATAACTTCATACCTTTATGTACAAAATGACAAATTGCAACAGTTGATGCGACAAAAAATTGCGACACCGTAGATTCGATTTTAGAATCGAGTATCGAATATTGATATTTGCAGCACAATGCTTACTTTTTCCGTTTAATATTCAAAAGTATCACATATTACATGAATATGTATATTTCTACTCGATCTTCAAATCTAAATCCTAAAAGCTAATTTTTCCCCAAAGTATTAATAAATATCGTTATCAACGTAGTTTAATATTTTTTTTTATAGATAATAATAGGTTGCATCGATCGATCTATCGGCACTGGGTTACCAAATCGATCAAAATTTTCGATCGTATTGTTCGTTCTTTTATTCCTAATTACCGAAAGCTGTCAGTTGCTCTTGGAAGAATAAATATTAATTTTCATTGAAACAGAAACGTAATTTTATACGTGTGTTTGCTTATTTATTTCTATCAAAGTGTTTCTTTTTCCAAACTATCGATGATACGAAAAAATGTTTTTAAAAAATGTCGAATGGTTCCAAGAGACACGTAATCTTATGCGAGTATTCTCTCGAGGACATGTGAAGGTCAACTTTGTTTCTTTAAATAGAACCATATATTTTTTCGAAATCACAAAACCGTGTAGCTCGCCATTCTGTACACAAAACTAGTAAACCACTTATGTTCTGTAAACCATAGGAGATAGTTGTGAATACGAATTTTAAAATGGTACTTACGTCATTATGAAAATTAAAATATTTACGGAACCAAAAAAATTTTTTTTAAATTGTAAATTGCAAATTGTAAAAATACTACATTCTTCATTCAAAATTAATTAATTAGACTTGCCAAGTTGATTCAAATATCAGATTACATGTCGATTGAAACCGTTTAACATTTATCTAAGACATTTTCTCAAAGATATTCTAAATTCGTAATCGATTCAATTAAATAAGTCGATTTAAATGAATCATCTACATCGAATTTAGATAGCGATTAAAAATCGATAACCGTAGTGTCAAGAACCATATAATTCCACTTGAAATAATAAAATTAACCCGCGAATATCTCGGACTTAAATGGACTTCCATATAACGCGAGTCCTTGCAACGGGAATTCCTATAACACGGTAAAAATATCGCGATTAGTGTCTTCGTGTAATCGCAACGCGATTCCTCGAACATCGCGTTATACAAAGTGGACCAAGTAACGTGACTATCACGATTGTCTATCATTATTTTAGGTATTGATGAATTAATAAAAATTTATTTTGTCGGAAAAGACGCGAGGAAATAATGATACTCGAATTTTGTTACATTAACTATATTAAATATGACAGAAAGAATTAATTTATCAAAAACAGAAGAGATGGTCTCGTTAGGTGATCTTATATACCGAACAATACTGCAAAATTGATTTTCGAGTTTTGTTTGACTAATTATAACGAATTTGGTAAATGAATATAACGAGATATTTCTTTTCTTTGAATTTTTATGAAATAAAATATTATTTAACTTAAAACTGGTCTAAGTGATAAAATATATAAAATGAAAGATGAAGTGATAATCGTTTGAAATATTAAGTTGTATTATTCGCATTATACGATAAAAATTCTAGAATTCGAACAACGTATCGATAATTATGAAAGTGGTAATCCAATAAAAATAATTTCGTTATTTCGTTTCATTGATTGGTATTGCGATAAAATACAACAAGTTTTGTCAAAATAGCAGACAATTGAATTATTAAAGCAAATTTGTAACTTTAACGTAAATAATTTTTTAACTTGTAACGTATTTCAAGCGAGAAAATGTTAATATTTCAAGAACGAACATGTATAATTTAAGCTACTTTCATAACCACTGGTTCATAATAAACACGTTACTAGCAGTCTACTGTATATCTTTTGAAAAACCGTTCAACTCATATTTAAACATTTTCTATTATTACTGACCACTATAAAAGTATTCAAATCAAACTATACGTTTTTCAAAAACGTTTTCTATTATCACTGACCACACAAAAGATACTCAAATCGAATCATACATTCCTCAAAACCGTTCAACTCGTATTAAAATCATCTTCTAATACGTCTTTCAACTTGCATTCGAAACATTTTCTATTATCATTGGCTACACCAAAAATACTCAAACAAAACCATAGATTTCCAAAACCATTCAACTCGTAGGACTCATAACTCGAGAAATACTCAAATCAAAGCATACATCCCTCAAAACCGTTTAATTCGCATTCGAAACATTTTCTATCATCACTGTCAATCCCATAAATACTCAAATCAAACCATAAATTTTCATAACCGTTTGTTTCGTAATACTCATAACTATAAAAATACTCAAATCAAAGCATACATCCCTCAAAACCGTTTAACTCGTATTGGAAACATTTTCTACTACCATTGACAACACCAAAAATACTCAAATGAAACCACACATCTTCCAAAAACCATTCGTACTGTCGATAATTCGAAAAATACTCAAAAGGTATATCATTCAAAACGATTTAACTCATATTCGAAACATTCTCTACTATTACTATCAACACCAATAATACTCAAATCAAACCCAAATATTCCAAAACCATTCGTTCCGTCGATAATTCAAAACCTACTCAAACGGTATATCCTTCAAACCGATTCACCTGGTATTCGAAACATTCTCTACCATTACCAACCACTTCGAACAATTCAACTCGTATTCGACGATTCCAATATTACTCGCAACCAAAAGCGCAAATTCGGTGCAAAACCGAATTGCTACTTGCATATCTAACTCCTCGCGTATCCACATCGTCTATCCTATTTATCCTAGACACTTAAAACGCTAACCCGCCTCGAAACGAAATGAAAAATACTCTTCAACGTCTCGATGCGGAAAACGAGAGAGAGAGAGAGAGAGATAGAGAGAGAAAAAAGGAAAAAAACGGAAGAAGAAAAAAGAAAAACGCGTTCGTGTAGGGATTCATAAGAAATTCGTAATAATGACACGCAAGAGGAGACGATCTCGCGACCTTGCCTGTGGTGTGGAAGTGTGTAAAGCGGTGATTACGCCGGCTGCGGACATGTAATATCCATGGCTGAGCGTCCGCAGGACTCTCAATACGTAATGAGCAGGCTAAATTAATACATATACGCCCGGCGGCGGGACCTTTGCCTAAGAGAAGGATGTGCCGTGCGTATTGTACAGCAGGATTACGCAAGAAGACGCGGTGTCGCCGCTCGCGAACCGTATCATTTTTGGAACTCCTCTCTCACGCGACTGTCGTATTAACACTGACCTCACTCACCTGTAATTGCTACCTGTTACCGTATACCAAGATACAGAAGACATATGTAATACGGACTATTATGCCCACTACCACCGCGTTATGCGTTCCTGCGTTGCGTCGGATTTTTATTCCTCGCGATACCGATGCGACAGGCCTTGAACGAGCCGCGCAACATTTCGCCGAGGAGGAACCAACTGTCGGCTTTATCTCGCGATTAGTACCTACTATCGCGAGTAACGCTCTGTCTCTTCAAGCGATAACGCGCTTCTCCTCGGCCGATGCCGCGAATCACGGATCCGGAGGATGTAGCGGACCTAGTCGAAAATATTTGCCAAAATTTCGCCGCGATTTTTCTCCACTGCCGATTCACCGAAGTGGAAGATATTTTTAGTTATTTGTAGTCGCTTTTATCTACTGTGGAAGATATTCGACGTGACTTGTAGAAATTTTGATCTGCAGCGGGAAATATTTTTTAGTATTTTGTTGTAATTTGGAATTATAGTAGAAGGTATTTATAATAATTTGTAGTATTATAGTAGAAGGTATTTATAGTTATTTGTAGTTGCTTTTATCTACTGTGGAAGATATTCGACGTGATTTGTAGAAATTTTGATCTGCAGCGGGAAATATTTTTTAGTATTTTGTTGTAATTTAGAACTATAGTAGAAGGTATTTATAATAATTTGTAGTATTATAGTAGAAAGTATTTATAGTTGCTTTTATCTACTATGGGATATATTCATCGTCACTTGTAGAAATTTTGATCTGCAGCGGGAAATATTTTTTAGTATTTTGTTGTAATTTAGAACTATAGTAGAAGGTATTTATAATAATTTGTAGTATTATAGTAGAAAGTATTTATAGTTGCTTTTATCTACTATGGGATATATTCATCGTCACTTGTAGAAATTTTGATCTGCAGCGGGAAATATTTTTTAGTATTTTGTTGTAATTTAGAACTATAGTAGAAGGTATTTATAATAATTTGTAGTATTATAGTAGAAAGTATTTATAGTTGCTTTTATCTACTATGGGATATATTCATCGTCACTTGTAGAAATTTTGATCTGCAGCGGGAAATATTTTTTAGTATTTTGTTGTAATTTGGAATTATAGTAGAAGGTATTTATAATAATTTGTAGTATTATAGTAGAAAGTATTTATAGTTGCTTTTATCTACTATGGAATATATTCATCGTGACTTGTAGAAATTTTGATGTGTAGCAGAAAATATTTTTTAGTATTTTGTTGTAATTTGGATTTATAGTAGAAGGTATTTATAGTTATTTGTAGTCGCTTTTATCTATAGTAAAGATATTTATAGAGATTGGTAGTAATTTAAAACTGTAGTAGAAGATATTTATCGTGACTAGCAGGACATATTTTTAGTAATTTGTAGTAATTTAAAACTGTGGTAGAAGGTATTTTTAGTCATTTTTATCTATAGTAGAAGATATTTATAGCAATTTGTGATAATTTATGTTTATAGCAGAAAATTTTTATATTAATTTGTATCTGTAATGAATTATTTATATTTACTTATATCTATAGTAGATTACCTATAACGAAATTATAAAACATAAATTATATAGCGTCGAAATAACGCATTGAAAGTAGGTTTAATGTTTGCCACTCGATAATTGAAATTTTGCTTGTCTACGAGGAAATAACTCGAATTGTCTTTTTATAGATTCAGTCCGTTGTAAAAGATGGATACATAATTAATGGAAATTAACTGTTTGATATTATTACGATAGTACAACGATAAATTAACGTACAGAACAAGAAAGATACGTGTAAAATGGTAATTTATTACAAAATTGTTATTTATATAATGTGCGTAGTCATTTCAATTACGGTCATTACAGTTTCAAAAAAAATTTATTTATTTTGATTTATTTTTTATAAATACGACAATAAAATATACAAAGATTTTAAGTTACTTAGAAATAATTAGTTTATTTTTTCGTTGTATTTTTAATAGATGGAGTAATATAAATAAATTTGATTATTCGG
>NIJG01000009.1:565038-588269 GCA_002201625.1 Euglossa dilemma
TATATACATTTTAAATACATTCGCTTTATTTACTTTTTAATCAGTAGAAAAACACAGATATAGGATGAATCAACTCACTTGTATTATATATTTATAGACATATGCTTTTACATCCTTATCTTTCCCACAAAGCTATTATAGTTGTATGCATAAACGATAAAAAATATAATTCGCGCAATATACTTGATATGCTAATATAAAGCTATAAAATCTAAATTTTAAATTAACAATTTTAACTTAAACGAATATTATTAATTATTCGGATATTTTAGTGTACGATATATAAAATCATTTCAATATTTTAATACATAAATATAAATGTAAATTTAATATATAAATAAAGCAATAGCGTTACCTAAAATTATGATGTAAATTAAAACATTAACAATAGATGTTCGACTTTAAAACCCCAAAGTATAATACATAAAAAATAGGTTTCTAATTTTTCGATACTATACATTGTTCATAAATACATATGTATATAATTCATGTGTATAAATACATATATACATCAATGTTAATATATTACAATTTCAAACATCTTCAAACATTATTAACAATTTCCTACGTTATTATTAATTTAAAAAAATAATTAATTTATTAAAAACAATGCAGGGACATTAATTAATACGTTAGATTGAAAAACATAGGAATATTAATTACTGTGTTAAGTCAACCTTAACTATTACGATGACATTTTAAAGTTTAATCGTAGATGGTAATAAAAAATACGTTATCCATGAGAAAATTGTAGAACAATCGAGGACGATAAAACTGAGACGTGCATCATGAAAATTGACGTCATTGACAGCGAATACGCGATCGCATATCTGTTATCAGTCTGCTTCTCTCGAATCGTGCAATTCGTCACAAAGTTGCACACACGTTGATGCGTATACAGATAGAAGCGACAAGCTTGACGCACGTGTAACAATGATGAATAAGACAAAGAAAAGTGGGAAAGAGAAAAACGCAGTTTCGCCGTAGCCGTGGATAGACGTGATAGGGCCAGTTTCCAGTATCGTTTCGTTGCTGTTTTCGAACATTCGGTTTATTGAACGAAACTTCTAGACATACCAGACGTATCCAGTAATCGTTTATGCTGATTTGTTTTGTGCCTCGCATGTTGATTTCTAGCAAACTTCGTGCATCGTGTATCGTATACAATTTTCAACTTGGTGCTTACAACTATTAATTAGGGATTTAATTAATGTAACATTACACAATGGTTGGTTTAATACCTCGTGAGAAAGGAAATGTATAGTGATTAAAAATATAAATGAACTTTTTAAAATAAATATTTATAAATTGTCTTGATAAATTATATTCGACGTTTTTATTACCAATGGATATTATATTTCATGAAAAATGAAGTCTTTTAAAATTATATGTTTCGCAGAGAAAATATAAATAATATTTACATTGATATAAAAACAGTTAACATAATAAAAGATATGTTATCATAGTGCGGCCTCGATTAATTGTTAGAAATCCAAGGAATATGAAAAAAATATTCATCGATGATATTGCAGAAGAGATCACAATATGCAGTGAATGAACAAAATTTCTTTTTTCGAGTTAGAGTTAAAGCAAATGGACTATATCTCGCGTAAGCCACCGTGAACGCTCTTGAGAACACTAAATCTATGCATTCTTTACGAATTGATTGTTCTTTGTAGCATCGAAGTGACCATTCCCACTACCCAGATGGTACGCAGTTGTCCCACGTGTTCTGCGTGTCCTTGAATAGCAGTAAAATAAACTTCGAAATCGTTTTGTGTCTACTGTTAAGCCTTGAAATACCGTTTTCTGCAGTATTATTATTCGCGTTGGTAAATTCCATATTGCCGATCCCGTACCCCAGGTAAAACACGATGGCACATCGACTCAACCATCGTATACGCCAAGCAGCTGGCGTATGGGACAATAATTCCCCTTGTTTTCCCGGAAACTGTTTATGACCTCTATTCCTGAACCTTAAAGTCAAAAATTCTATTATTGTTATAATTCGCACCAAGCAGTATAAAAACTCGTAGTCCTACCAAGGATTCTTATAAACTCTAGACCTCGTAGCACGAAAAGAACAAATATGTAGCATCAAAACAATTCTCTCGAAGAACATGCTTACAATCTATTTTGTGTAAAGAGTGCGTAAAAAGTGTAAATCAATAGTGTTGTAAACTCACTCTTCACGAAACCAAACGTGAAAAACATTCAGTGAAATTGATCGTCGATAGTAACTACCTGTAAATGAAATTTTCAAAATTCTCAAATTCATATGCTTCGTATGAATACGTTAATTAAAATTTTTCGAAACGTTCGTAAAGTAAATATTAATTATATAAATAAATATTTATTTCGTGGAAAAAGTAAGATTGAAAAATGTAATAAAAATAAAACGCGGACTTTAAGATTGATTATGCAATGTTAACCGTTTCTATAAAAGTTCATGATTGTTTATAATACGTTGTTCGTATTTTATCCAGTCATTCGAAGTTCGTGGAATCAAGTGTGAAAGTTATTTACACATCGGTGAGTATGTGTCGAGTGATTTGAACGACAAAAACAATGTCGATCCTATAGTGATAAATATTCATATGGTTCGATGAATCGACGATTTCTTATAAAGTGCTAAATAAATTTGAAGTATCGGCAACGTCGATCATTTGCTACATTTCTTTGGTGTTATTTTGAAAGTGTGCCATGTATAGCATCGTCGAGAAAGACGATTCGTATTGAAAACAAACGAACGTATCGTCAACTTATCGTGATTACATTTTCCTGTTTAAACGTTTCGTTAGTTCCTGGAATGGGTCTCGATATCTCCATCGCTTTCAGGCGGCTTAATGGTAAGACCACGAGGATGTATTTTTTAGGTTAACTCTTACCGATGTCGTTTAACGTTATTCGAAATACCTAAACACTTCGTCACTATAACCCGAGACTCGTGTATCCGAGTCGTCTAAACGCATGGTCGGTTAACTGATCAATATTCTTACTATAAATTTCTTTGCAGACAACGATGTTTTTATTGTTCGAATATCCGAATCGGTTGTTCGAATCGCTCCAATTAACTATCGCGATTTATGTTTATCTTCGCGTCTATCCAAATCCGTCGGTAAAAATTTCCGTATTCGCTTGAAAACGCGACTCGGATTGCGAGTAAATACTACACGTATACGTAGAAGGAAAACGGAATTCGAGAATTAATCGCGATTTATTAAAACTGTCGCGTACGTTGGCCAATCATTAGGGATAATTATGACGCGTGTTATGCAACCTTTCGAACGAAAATACATGCAGAACCAATATCACGGACGGATTCACGCATGCGCGATATATGTATGAATGTTTACCCGAAAAGTGATTTGCATGATTCGTCAGAACGATGAGCAATGGAAGGAGAAGGGGGTACAGCGATTACTGCGATACAAACGACAATCCTCTTCAACTGTCCATGCCTTAAGCTAGGACTCGAACAAGTTTCGCGGACACGTACGCCTGACTATTGCCACATGTGCATACGGGAACGCGGCTGTATTCGCATATGTGTGTCACAAGCCGGCAAGTGACTCATTCCCTTCTTTTGCCATTGCATCTCGTCAGCCGATCGTAATAATAGAACGAAATTGATTCACTCGCTGTACCGGTGATTCGTTCCGAAGCCAGATACTCTGCAGATAGAATAAAGGAACCGTTTATCTGCATCCTTGCCGAACACTTCTCATATTTTAAAGCGGTTAACAAAACACGGTGTACGATTACTCGAGCGATATCTCGTGTACAACTGACGAACTAGTGGGTCACTGCAATGAAATTCGCTAACCTATAAGTATATGGTAACTTCTTAAACTTCCAAACTCTGATTTGAATTTGGCATATAGTTTTTCATTTTTTCTTTTTTTTTTTTGATAACTCGAAGATCCTTTATACTTAATGAGTTAGTGAAAATGAGTAGTTTCAAATTTTTCTTTTCGTTGTTGTTATTGAGAGAATATGTAATTGGTTCTGGCAAAATTAACGTTGACTTTTGTTTTAGCTAAAAATGTGATTATATATATTTAATTAATTTTACAATAATTCCAGGTTTATTTTCGTTACGATTAAGACAAGTTTTAGTATCGAAAAAATGGTATATTTTAAAATACTGTATCTGGGATAGCGCGGATATAATTTTGCGAGGTCATCGAACGTATGTATGTTACAAGATGATGAAACTATAGGACAAATGGAATATGAGATTAGGTGAACAATGAAGAATTAAGGTCTCGGAGAAAATATATATAAATCGAGCTCAGTTGAATTTTTTGTACTTCTCGTTATTAGTTCTATTAAAACCTAGGTTACAATAATTAAGTACGCCTAATTAGAAGCAATTTTTTGTTCTAGACATCGCGTAGATCTGCTTATATAATGTAAATATTTTAGAGATAGTGAAAAATTACATCTTGAGAGTGACTATTTAGATAGTAGTATTAAATAATAAGATCTATTATTAACATCTCGGTTTAATTGGTTGAATATATGATATATCATATTCGATATAACGTTCTGCGCATGTGACGAAGGATTGTGTTAATTTTAACTAATCTCATAAAGACGAATGAAAAGTTAACGAAGTAAAAAGATAATCGATTTTTCAAGAACTAATATACTTATCGCATAATTAATTATCCTATGAATATTAGGTTATATTGTATCAGTGCTTTTTGTTATTTCATTAATTACGTGATTAAAGTGATGTGAAATATTAATACGTACAATTGACGGGCAGTTATGCAAATATAATACTTGCATTATATCCGTAACTGCGAGAATTAGGTATCAAATAGGATCGCAGTTCCGTTGCATGATTCATTAAAATTCATTTTTATCTCTTAGAACATGCAATTACTCAAGTTGGAACGAAAGATTGACGTTCTTATGCAATATCTTTTACTGTAAATAAATAAATAGTTATGACATGTTAATTTACGCCGATGGTTTTACAGATTAAAAATAATGTAAATTGCATCTTCTAACCGTGTTCGTGATTCTATGTTTTTAGTCGGTGTAAAGAGTTTACCAAACATTTGCTGCGCGAATAGTTTCTTTTACTGGTGCAATAAACCTTATAAAGAAGGGCCTGTGTTGCATTGTACATCTGTCGTCGTTATTCTTACTGTAATTTACGTACGACAAAAATTCGTTAGTTTTGGACTCCCACTTGCTCGGTGTTTTATTTGCTAACGTTTGTTTATAAATACCGGTTGGTCCGGAATAAGATAATTTATAAGATATGGAATTTAAGAAAGGAGGGTTAAAAAGTTTTTGGGTGGGAAAGAAGCTGGTAATAAGATTGGTAAAGAAGTTTCTAATTGTAGAGAGTGAAGCTATAAAGTCTCGAGTGACATCATTCCAGTCCCAATTCTGAGAGATCTTTGTTTACTTGGAACAACGCATTTGTGCAGTGGTGGTCAAATCTGTGTTAAGGTAGAAATTATGTATATGTATCAAGTACCTGAATTTCCTGAAATCTCAGTCTTGTAAGTAGAGAATGAATTTTATTCGCATACTCGACGTTATTTTACCACGAATACATTCATAAATTATTCTTCTATTACATTCTTAAGATTATTTACGTAATAGCATAATAAATATTCATTCAAGAACGAATGATAAAAATTAACGTAAAATCTTAATAATCGTGACATTTCTATAACGTTAGTGATTTGTATGAAGATACCTTTTTTTACAGTTTTGCTAAATACGAAATATTATTTCTTATTAATGTATTAACATTATTCATCAAGGAAAAAAACAAATTTTCGTAATTTTTTAATAGAAAATATATTCTTCGTTATACTTTTTCAATTACAATCTAGAAATGTAACTACATTGTTAATTTCTTTTACAGTTTAATTTAATGTTTAATATTAAGACGTTTTAAATGAATATCGGTTCGTATTAATTTTGCATACTACTTTATAAATTTATTTTGCAAGTAATGGTAAATAATTAAAAATTATATCATTCAAAAAGTAATACTAATCTTTGTATTCGTGAAATAACCGAAAATCATATCTCTCTTGAGTTTTAATCTTGCTTTCGTGAAAGCATTTTAATTTTACCTGATCTTATCATTAATTCTCTAATTTCGTTAGTAAGATATCACACGAAAATAATTACACCTGCGATCATCGATTTTACATTGATTGCTTAGCTACAGATTTAACAATGGTAAACACGATAGGTTTTATTCGGGATTTTCATCGCAAAAATCAACAGATGTTCTGAATAAAGTTAGCAGATTTCGCCTATTGACACGCAAAGAATTTGCTATAGTTGTGTGACCATTGTCCTCAAAATCACGCGACTTAACAATTCGTCCATTTTAGCACGATCGCATATCGTAACTTACAACGAGAGAATTTCTTCGATTCTCTGGCTGCGTAGGAGTGGCCAAATCCTCAAACAAGTATGTGTACACGTGTATTTGTATCTCGGTTTACTTTTTAGAGTTACTCGATACTTAATGATACAAGACAGGGTGATAAATCCAAATGTTACAATGGAACGTAGGACAAAGAGATATCAATGCACATGAAATATGTTTAACAGTTTCAAGTGACTCAATCACAGATTTCGGAGAAAGATTTAAAAATAAGTTACGCGGTTTAAGATGCTGGCAAAACTAGCCCTGTAAATTTTCTAATTTATCACATTTTTATGGCAGAAGAATCAAATATTATTGCTAATTAATATTGCTAATTAATTAATAAAAAATATTGTCTAATTAATGATTCGGTATTTTTATTATCATTATAATGTTATGTTTTGCTAATACGTAGTGAATTGTCCAGAATCATGGTAGGTTTAAATGAAAAATATTTTTAGATCGAAAGATAATGTACTGCCTAGTTAATGATACAGTATTACGACAGATTCTAATTAAACTGAGTTATTAATTATAGTACTAGTAATAGTAATTGAATCGTTCAATTTAAAAAAAAAATTGAATATCTATTTGACGTTTAATTAAAATTACTCGTGTAATCAATTGATTTTTCAAAATTTAATTGTTCTGCTCTTTTCTTAAAAAAAGCAAATTGCTTCGAATAATGATATTCGTTAATGTGTTACGTAAGTAATCTTGTACGTTTAAATAAAAAATGACAAATGAGGTTGTTACTTTTTGTTACATAATTTATCGGTCTCGCATAAGTTCCTTAATGACCATTTACTTTCTGTATTCTGCACATTTTCTTTTTTATCTGTTTTTCTTTTCTCCTATTTCTTCTTTATATAAGGGGCATGAACGTTATTCCTTCCATCTCATTCTTTCACGAACGCAGAAAACGCCCTGGTAATATTATACGTATAACAGATGGTAATTAACATATGATTCATATTCTCGATAAATTCGCTTACTAATTGTTAATGTAATTGTTAAATAGTAATACGATTAAGAATTTTATGGCATTACCGGCTATCAGTATTTACTGTATCATCTCAAACCAAAATCTTATCTTTAATCATAATTTTACGCGTTCCAGCTGATAACTAGACTGCAGTTTTACACTTATCAGTTATTTTTTTAGAAGACACGTGGATAGAAGGATACGTCCAAAGTAACAGTATTATCGGTATTACATACGTTTTCGAACATTAAATAGCAATTAGCGGGTAATCCGTATGAAATCAAATTTTGAAAATTTATCAAGATAAAATCCCTTTGAAATCGCTTACACGCGAAACGTTTTCTGGTAATTAAAAATTCAGCTGTTACGTTATAATTGCAACTGTATATTTACAAAGTGAAATCTGGCTACTCGGAAATGCTTCTTTTATTCCAAAGAATCTTCAACGTTATATCGTATAATGCATTTTTAATTCACGGAGCGTCGTTATGGTTATTATTCGAAATAATCGTAACGACTATAAAATTAATAATTTCCGTGTAACGAACAATTTCAGCGATAGTTAATGAGAAGATATAGCTTAAATGATCCACAGAGTCTATCTTTTTGCAACGTTGCACGATTTATCGTGCACTTAGATAACGCCTTAGCCGTTTCTTCATCCGTTTAGCCTTTTTCCCTTTTTTAAATCGCAAATGTCGGCAACGGTAGGTCATCGATTCGACGTTATTACGTTGATATCGCGAATGGTTATCGGCTGGAGGACATACTGGTATAAAACGTCGCGAAGCGCTGTCGTTCCAATTTCGTAATATTGTTTTCTTTACACATTCCACATGGCATACTCGGCTAACTACCATACGCTATTGAATTCAACTCGATATTTGCTGTATCCGTCATAACAAACGTTCGGTATTTGTTTTTAGAACTTGTCACGTGTCACGTGCCTTACACAGGTGTGTCATCTCTTGCTTCTCTCCCTTACAGCAGCGGCCAGTGTTTGTACGCATAAATTTGCGCTTCTACCGTAATTAATTAACACTTTTGCCCATCGTTCCAATGTTTTCCAACTTTTGCCGAACGCTCTTTTACCGTGCGTCCAACTATCGCGTTTTCGACATCTCCAGCGGCCATGACGGTTCGTCCAGCGTTCCAAAAGACGCGGGAATTTCGATCGTTTAAACTCGCGATCAACGAAACGACTTATTGTCTCGAATATCCTCGAGTGCCATCGGAACAGAGTGATTGCCGGAGAATTTAGGGAAAAACCGGGTTCAATTTTCTCTTCAACACCGGGATAACATTGCCAACAAAACATTGTCGCGTCACGCGAAATCAACTCGGAAACCACCGCTATAAATAGTTACGTGCGCGACCGCATGTGCTTTATTATCACTTGGCGAGGTTTGCGAACAGATATCGCATCCATATTTGAGATGCTTAGTCACGCGACCTCGGTTATTCGAAAGGCTTCTCCGCTAGTTCGCTACAGATGAATTTTGAGAGCGCAGATTTCTGCTCTGCTCGCTGCGCACCTTGTCCATAATAATCGCGAGGTATATGCATACGCGAACTTTCTCGGTAAGCCGTTTGCTTCCTTAAATGTTATCGTTTAGACGATAAGATACCTGATATCTTGATAGAATATTTAGGTATTAAAAAGCACACGCACACACGCGTAGCCGTTTTGTAAAACTATTACGTCACGCGTAATACCTGGAAGCATATATCGTTGGGTCGTACCAGTGCTCTTTATTATTGAAACCCCGCAATAAAAATACTTTGCATTCCTTAGAACGTGAGACAGCAATTTTCAGAGCGTCGTTTATCCTTGGCGATTTTAAGATGACACAGGTGGTTACTGATGGATGTTACAATATGTAGATGTAGAGGTAGACGTAGAATTGTCGCACATGCTGCTTTGGCGGATAAAGCTGAATAACCAGCAGATGTGGTAGGGAACGCGAATGTGCCTTCTTTTAATTAGATTCGACGAGCTTATTTTTCCCCGTAACGTCGCGGAAAAACTGCTTTCCGCGTTTCGAACGTCCACGTAAAAGAGCAGGATATGCTAAACAAAAGGGATAATTACATGTACGAGCGAGATAAGTTTGCAAAACTACACCCACGAACAGCGGTGAAAGTACGAATGACTGTTGGCTGCATACTTATGTAGTTACGTTTCCTTACACTGTTATATCGTATGATTACCATAGACGACCGGTGTACGTAGACAAGATGCACGTTAATTGCTCCGTGGACCGTTTCCAGCGAATCTCGGTGTATTTCGTTAATCAATTATAACGTTCTTCCTTCGAATTTGTTTAAATTTCTATTTCCAAAATCAGTGTTCCGTTTAATCGTTCTTGCATTAACAGATACGCGTATTTTTTTTTTTTTGGTTTCATCGCTTTACGCGATAAAAATTTCAGGATTTACACGTGAAATACAGTTTATCGTGTCTCGCAAATTTATTTAACGCCACTTTCGAAATTATTCCTTCTCGATATTCAAACGACACGCGTATTCTTTCGCTATCGTTACACGATTCGAGATTTGAAATTATAATTCTTCTAATTCGTTGAATACTAAAAAATTATGCTGAAATTGTGTCTGTTAGATTTTAAAACGACATTGGTACATATTGTTTGCGTTCGTTGTGCAATTGGAAACTTTTAATTTTGCACGTAGGATACAGTTTATTGCGCTTGTGTATACATATGTTTACGAGTACTTAATTGCATGTCATAAATAGTACTATTACGTACTGCAATTACATTTACACACACGGTTAAACAACGGTGTAGCTATTCGAACTTTCTACGTTTCTCGTAACTTTAAAACGCATTAGTGCTCCGAACGTTCCCTTTGACATACGGTTTAACGATCCGTACTCAACGGCTAAGGAAAATTCGTAAAATTGTTTTCACCGATCGCGTTGTCGATACGAACTATATTTAAGAAAACGCGATATCTGTACTCTAGCATTTTATAACGCACGAACTGCAACAACTTTCGAGTCATCCTATTATGTCATTGATAAAATTAGAAATAACATTATTATCTTATTCGTATGCAAAATCTGTGCGCGTAATGCAGGCAATTTTTCATCTCCATCGTCTACGTTTATCATTGTCCTGAAAATAATTCTTCGTTGTACAATCGTCAATGTGTTTTTTTCTTCGCGATACTCTGTTGCTTGTTTATCAGCTTTCACCGTGCCGAAGATTAAACGTGCAACAACGTCTAATCGTACGATATTCGGAATACTTTTCTATCGTTACGCGTTATTATTTCTTCCCGGCAATAACGATACATCGTTAACATTAATGAAAATTTTATCGAGAAATCCGATTGTTATCGACGAAATTCGTAAGCCGTATCAACGAACGATTCCGCTCGTTTCATTCGACAGACACAGTGGCACGTATAACGTATCATACGGAAGTTTCCAACTTTTTCAGAGCACAGGCGTTTATCAGAAAGGACTCTAAAGTCCAATCATAGCGAAGCAGCGCAAACGATAAAACATGTTCGAGACGGCGCTGAAACGAACTCGTTTTTAGCAAGGTCAGTTTCGTACTGTTCCCTCGATAGCGATAGTTCGGTCACGGGGAAAAATGAGGCACGGTTTAAAACCGTCTTTCTCCGGATAATCTCTGAATTTCGCGCGATCCGTAAAACGTCAGAGTGCACGTTTAATCGTTGCTCCATTGAAACGGAAATTTTTCCACGCGATAACGCGAAAATAATACCGCCGGTAGACACGAGCGATATCGCTTCCTTCGAGCGTCTAATAGTTAGGCGAACTGCGTCGGTGCTATATACGTATACGCGTACGCGACAATTGATCTTGTTATCGTTCCTTGACACAGTATTTTTAAAACGTGCTACTATGTTACTCAACGGATTAACATGAAACGCGGTAAGTTGGTGATCGATGAACGAATTGTCCAAGGGTACGCGAGTTGCTGGTATGACGAATCGGTCGACACGCGACGTAGCCGTACGCCGTTGCTCCCACCGTGGTTGTCCGTCCAATACCGAAGTGAAAAGTGAGGCTAGTCATCCAGCCTCTTGAAGCGAGTGGTGACGCCCCGCGCCGGGTCAGCCTCTCGGCTACGCGCCACCAACTTAAGTAGTTATGTTTACGCTGCGTTCGCGATCGAATGCCTATCTTACGTATCTCGCGATGTCGCGGTAATCGTACGAGCCAGGACTGGCATAATGTGCCCGGAGAGGAGAAACCGTTGCACGCGATAAATCTCCGCGCGTGTTCTCGCTCCGCGATAAACCATAATTCGATGGAACGAATCCGTTTAACCTATTAGCTCGCCGCTCTTACGCGTTACTCCGCTGGCAGCTTTGTTTTCCCGGCGAGCATGTGGTTGTGCTTCGATTTGTGATTCGATAGATGGCACACGATGTTTCCATACTGTGCACGATATACGGTGCCATGCGAACGTTAGAGTGGCCATCGGCTGAGATATTCGATCGCGGCGATGCACGAACGCCAATACCACGGGTCCGAATGTAGATGATTATCTCTGTGTTTTCTACCGTGTGGCTATTCGACTGTCCGGGAAAAGGAGACGCGCACGGTGTATATTTGTGTTTATCTCGGCGCGATTAATATGCATCGGCGGGAGGTAGACTCGATGTGCCGGGGAAGATTGTTGTGAAAGAGAGAAAGGAACATCTGGTGAAGTAAAGGTGCTAAAGAGCTGGTTACTGCGAGAAAATACATTTACGCCGGACGTTCTCGAACATGCACTCCTACACGTATTGTACCGTTTACTATACCTTGAAAATTCTCGAGATATAGTATCGGTTTACATGCGCTTCTAAGGCGAAACTGCGAATTAACCGAAGAGAAGGACATCCTCGACGTGAACGATCTGTTTTCGCATCGTTCAGGCGCATCGATTAAAATCATCGATCTTCGGATTAAGCTCTTCTAGAGCTTAAATGGCGACTATGGGAGTTATCGTGTATATACCACGTAGGTAATCTTTTTCGCCAGTGTTATTCCAACGTGTATTTACGTATTTTCTATCGATTCCTACTCGTTACGTCGTTGATCGAAATACGCGCAATTTCCCCTCTTTTATGCGTTAATTTCATCCTCGACTCTGACCGCGACCTATGAATCCTATGTAAATCATATCTATTCGTAGTTTCGGTGTTTTTATCCTATCTTTTATTATTAACGTCCGAGTGGCGTTAAAAATTGAAAAATACTAACATTCGAGATGCGTCGATTTTGTCGTAACAGGGAAGAGTGAAGCATAATATAAGCGAGCTTTGGAATTCGTATATATAGTTGGGTATATACATGGTTCACAATGTGTAGAGTACGTCACGTGTTTGATATGCCATCGACCTACATGTACTCTGGATTAAACTCTGTGACCAGCATTGAATCTATCGAACTCGAATAGCGCTCGACTTAACCGTCGCGGGACAGGAATTACGACTTATTTGAATAAGAATAACGTTATATAATATCGCCTTGCGCATTTATAGTTTCCATTGAAAAGTAAATTCGAAAGTCCGATAGCTTATCGCTGAAATCAAAAGCGCTGAGTCACGATAATTCAACGACTTACCGTATGCATATGCTCGCTATATTTTTTACCTTATATTTACTCTAGCCGCATTTATTCGCACCTGCCCTTAATGGATAACTCGTTACCGGATGCGTTTCAGCGTATTAAATGAAATCGTTAAATCGCAATGAGCAATCGTTAAATCCAGTACATTGTAAACATATTATGCAGCGGTCATGTGATTAACCGACACTTTAACTCGAATGAAAATTTCATCCAGTGAACGGTAATATCGAATCATCCCTATTTCTCTAAGTTTACTTTATTTTTATTTTTTTCCCCCGTTTTTACCGATACTCGCTTGGATAGTTAAACCAAATTTTTAAGTATATTATAATCCGTAAAATATGTTGCCGGTTATACCGAGAAGTAAAAAATCGCAATAAAGCATTGTATTTCCTTTCGCAAAATTAGTTGATAAGAACGAATGAAACTCGATCTCAGTCACGTACGTTTCTGTGGCAGCTGAATGTGCTGAATGATTCTAAGAAACGTAGTATCGGTGTACCAGCGCATCTTATCTCCTTTGAAAACAACGTTCCTGAGTTAATTTCTCCTATATCTGACATGGATTCTAAAAGTGATATTAATATTTATTGAAATTTTTATCGTTTTCCAAATGTCTACGATAAAATTACACGGTTGTATTTGAACTGTATAAGAATATATCTAATAAAATGTAATTACGTTTTTCTAACCAAATATATTTATTCGTATTTATCTCTAAACGTATAAAGGCTAGAATTAATTATCTTCGATCGTTTAGACGGGATATCTTTTATATATAAACATCGGTGTCGACTGTGAATTTATTTGAAATAAAATTAGAACCGATGATACGTAAAAATGAATATATTTTTATTTAGAACGTTACAATTATTTTATCGTACAATTTGTCGCGATATTATGATTTTATCTTGAATAATTGATAGCTTCAAAATATAGCTGATATTAATAGGCATGGTTAATCAACAAGTAATCCACGCGACCATTGGACCTTGAGCCTTCCTCTGTCTTGTGGTATGCGTATTTTCATTCTGTTCGTTAATGAAAATCGTATACATGCCTTGTTTTTCAACTAACCAGTTTGTAGAATCTAGTATTGATACTTAAACTCGTCTTCTCTAATGCAACTCTTTCTACCTATACCGTTACTCGATAACTTGATTAAAAATATAATAGGTATAAAATTATTGTTAAATGATAATCTAGCAAGAATTATAATATAGCGTCATTGAATGATATAGTATAATAACGAGCAATAGTTATATCGTAATATCATAGTTTGATATTATTAATCGCCGATAATTATTACACGAATAATAAGTAATAATAATATTATTATTGTAATTGAAATGAAATTATAGTATTGTAAATTTAACGTTGTAACGTATTTGTTTGATATAAACAATGCACCGTATAAATACCATAACTTGATTGAAAAACATACCTCCACCTATAATATCTAAATCGAATTCACTCGCTGCTGGTAACATTCCAGAGAAACACATTATTCGTGCAAAAATGGCTACTAAGAATATTCTAATATAACATCGGTTAGCATAAAAATTACTTCAATCAAAAGCGGACTAACTTGTTTCTATGCATTAAAGTTTCAAATGCAATTCTCCCTGTATCTCGGTCTATAATGCATAAACAAAAGCGAGCCATTATTAAAAAACGAAACGATGAATTAAAACGACAGTTTTTCCTTATATATCGGCATCTTTAATCGTTTTCCTTCGATTCATGTTAATTAATTGTTATTAATGTTAATGTTAATTGAATCAATTAATTCAATCTACCAATTTAATTAGAACAAACATACTTTGCTAAACTGTGTCTCCGATCGTTATTTTCATATACATTCGCATTATCGTTTTTTCTCCATTTGTTTACTCGATTCAGCAAGTTTCTTTCATTACGTTTGATGATAGTAATAATAACGCATTATGTATGTAAATTGTTGTTGCAGGCATGTATACCATGCGCATGCTAGATAATGGTAATAACAACGCTTCGGGTCCAACGGGAGCAGCGGCCTTGTCAGGAGTTCAGACAGCTGGTGGTACGACCTCTTCGGCAACAGGCGTTACGACACTTCCGGGTGTAACAGACGAAAGGATGGATGCATCCAGCGATAGCGCTGTCAGCAGCATGGGCAGCGAACGAGTACCATCCCTTTCGGATGGCGAATGGATGGAAACTGGTTCTAATTCTAGCCATACACAAGCTGACTCTCATTATACTATGGATTATGCTAGGTGATTAAGTGAAACTGGAGTAATCGAATAATTTCAATAATATAAATCGTCACTCAAATAAATCAAACGACTTCTTTACACGTATATTTAAATCCGATGATAATTTAAGAACCAGTCATACAATTAGCAAACACTAAGACACAGTTCTCTCAACTAACAAACCGAGATGTAAAACTATCTTTTTTTTTCGCGAGTACCAAAGATAAATGGCATAGAATCCTTGTTTATCTGTCTGAGTAAAAATAAGAAAATGATAAATATGCATTCGAGTTAACTATGAAATTAATTTAAACCGTATATTAATTCGTGCTTCTTCTTTAAACCGTTGAAATATATTTATTACGCGAGTACCAAAGGTAAATGGCATAGAATCCTCATTTATCTGCCTAAGTAAAAATACGAAAATGATAAATATGCATCCGAGTTAACTATGAAATAATTTAAATCGTATATTAATTCGTGCTTTTTCTTTAAACCGTTGAAATATATTTATTACGCGAGTACCGAAGGGAAATGGCATAGAATCCTCGTTTATCTGCCTAAATAAGAAAATGATAAATTTGCATCCAAGTTGAATATGAAATTAATTTAGATCGTATATTAATTCGTGCTTCTTCTTCAAACCGTTGAAATATGCTTATTACGAGCGTTTATCAAAATATCTGTCAAATATTAATCAGTTTTGCGTGATAATGATTATTTTGGTTTTAGCAAATACCGCATGTCATACGACTGCAGTTATTCCGTTTCCGGAAGGAATGCTGGTTCTCCAAGATGTCAAACGGAACGTACCATGCCTCCGGTTGCTCAAAAGAAGCATCAAATGTTTGCAAAACGATACTTTCAGGAACAAGGAACTGGTTAGTTTATTTAGAAAAAAAAAAGAAAAAGCAATAACCGATTGATCGAATGTATCAACATCGCGCGTAATTAAGATTTAATGGATTTAAAATTTATTTCCTACACGATAGGTTCGCCTCTCGGAGCCACAGCACATCCGACGACTCCAATGAAGTATGAATATGATTCACACACAGTTGGTGCTGGAGCACCAGGAAATGCTTATTCTGGCCCGATTGAGGGTGCAGCTGGGCCTCAACCTGAAATAAAATATAGTTGTAGTGTAGATTTCAGTCGTCATCAATCAGGTAAGATTAACGTGATTCTTAATTATATGTATTAGTATTTTGATACTTCTTCTTATTTTCGGATTATTTATTCGCCTAACGAGTACCTATCGAGTAATAATACCTATTTCTTATTTGCATTTTTAGGACGTTCAGCTATAGAACACGTTCATCATAATCATACGTATCATTTACCTGCAGAAAGTTCCGGATCTCTTCAACGTCCAGTTTCTCGTGACAAGAAAGGTAAACTACGCGAATCGAGCAAATAACGTAATTGTAACTTACTGTAAGAATATTTTTATAATTTATCGATATGTTTTCTTCTTCAGTACGTAAAAGCGATGGCGAAGAGCATCTAACCAGAGATGAAAAAAGAGCAAGAGCATTAAATGTCCCCATTCCCGTGAACGATATTATCAATCTTCCAATGGACGAATTTAACGAACGTCTTAGTAAATACGATCTCAGTGAAGCTCAATTATCTTTGATACGTGATATTAGAAGACGGGGCAAGAACAAAGTTGCCGCTCAAAATTGCCGCAAGCGTAAACTAGATCAAATCATTAGTCTCGCTGATGAAGTGAAAGAAATGAGAGACCGCAAGATGAGGCTTATTCGTGAGCGAGAATTCATGCTTATTGAAAGACAACGCGTGAAAGACAAATTTAGTCAACTTTATCGTCATGTGTTCCAAGTTAGTATACTTTGTTGATTATTTTATCGTTGTTTCATATGTGTTTTCGCATATAGTAACGTCTAGTTAAATATGATGAATTATAGTATTATTTATTTCGCAAATTAGATAAGATTGAAAATTAAGAATAATTCTATTATTCAATTTATAGTCCTTGCGCGACCCCGATGGAAATCAGTACCATCCGTACGAGTACAGTCTTCAACAATCAGCCGATGGAAATGTGTTGTTAGTGCCAAGGAATCAGACGAATCCTCATCACCCACGTTCTACGACAATGGAACCAAAAACGAAACCTGATCCTGAGCATAAGGAATGAAATTATGGAAAAATCACGTTTTGAAACGTTTGATAAGAGAAACTCTATTTTCTTCGTGTACTCGCCGCACTTTTGCAAGGCAAAACATGAATGCGGTGTTGAGATAAAAAAATCATTTACAATTTTAAATAGAATAATGAAGAATTCGTGTGAAAAGTTTATTGCTTCACATTCGATATATCTCACCACATGTTTGAATAAGCAGACCAACAACCTATATAAATAGAAAAAAAGTAGACAACACTTATAAGAATTTGTTAAATGTAAAATTTTTATTTATTATTTTGAAGAATGATGCAATTATGAATTGGTCTTTCCTACATAAAACAAACAAATTATATTATAAAATGTTTTAGATGTCACTTTTTTTCTATTACAATTCAAGGGATCACTATAATGATAGTCTAATTAAAATACTTTTCTTCTAATTCTTTTTTGTTATTCTTTTTCCTTCGGCATACACTAATAATGTGTTTTAATTCTAAATGCATGTATATGTACATGTATGTTTTTTACGCACCGTGATTATATTATACATATAAATATATTATACTTGCCTTTTTACCAAGATTTAATATGTTTCCGGTGCAGTTGTTTCAGTTATAAATATATAATATGATATATTTGATATATAACTGACATAGGTGTAAATTATGTACGATTGTGTCGAGAAATGTGATCATTCGATAATTCGGATTTATTAAATGAAATTACTTTCAAAATTACATCAACTTGCCAAACTTCGCAAATATTTGCATATTTTGATAGAAGTGGAAAGAAATGTCAAGGGTATGTTATACATTACTCGCTATGAATGAGATAAAATATATGAACACAAATAATACCAGAGAAATAAGCATTTGTATAAACAACATGTTTATAACTTGCAACGATAAAAACCGAGAATATTTAATACGACATTAAACCTGCATTTAAATTGGAAATTAAATGAAAAGAAAAAAAAAAAACAATTTAAATAATAAAAGGTATGTGTTAAAGACATCGAATAATATATATTGTTCTATGAACTGTTTAGTGTTCTGTACAGAAAACTGCTGCAAAAATGTTAAATTTCAGTCCGTTCAAATAAAATATTAACGAAAAATTGTAATATAAAGTGATAAAGATATCTAGTAATTAATGTGACTATGTGGATACTTTTAACGCAATGTGTTGTATTGCTACAATATTAATAATAGTATTGTTTGAAATATGAACAAAAACATAACAAATACACATATTTTTATAAAGTAAGGGACGAATAAAGTTTAGGTATTTCACATTTGTCTTTGTATGTATATATTAATATAGTTAGAATAATTTTCTATAAATATTATACATATATAAATATCGAACATATGTATTTATGTATATACATGTATATATATAAATACATATATGCAGAGTAATAATGAGATATACGTTATAAAGTTAAAAACGAAAAAGAAATACTGTTTACGCCGACAATTTATAATAGTCAAGTCTTTATTAACATTTACATACACAATTGTATTTACATTATTGGGTGTAGGCTGCCTTTACGTACTGTATTTAGCGAGTGGAGATCACATTGTTAAGAATTGCTACAGAAAGAATAATTTACAATTACTGCTCTGTTCGTGAATCGTACAAACGAACCAGATTTATACAAATTCTCAATTCCATCTGATCACATTGTCATTTTAAGATCTCCCATGTCATTAAATTTCTATATTGTATAAATAAAGCTGAATAAACCTTTGGGGAAATTACTGTATACATTTTAATATGATATATGCATGATATTATTCATCCTTATAATATTATTTTAAGAAAATTGAAAAATAGAAATAAAACTATAAAACCATTGTACCTATATAAATATAATCTTGATAAACAAGAATAATTTTTGTAATAAAAATGGTATATAATATATTTCTATGCGGAAAAGTAACATAAGCTTTTTATTATTAATAAAATTTGAAATTTTCTAGAATATAATACAGTATTAGAAATTGAAAATATCAGAAATAATTTTATAAGCTTTGTAAGCTTTTAAACGTTGCAATTGTCAATTCAATCTAGCTAATACTATTTCATCATTTTAGATTTCTATAGTATATTTTTAAAAAAGTTATGTTACTTATTATTTAGGTACTAATGTAAATGAATTACTATATTGCTGGTAGTATTTGTAGTATGGTAGTTTTTGTCGACGTATGAAATCTTATAAAAAGTGGCACCACATCCGCTTTTCGTAAAATTTAATATATGATATAAACGAATTCATTTGAAAGAATTTCATGATTATAAATAATGACTACATGACATGCAATAACGATTTACACAAATTGTTTAATAATTCTCATTTCTGAATATGTTTATTATTTCAGTACCATATTCGTTGTTTGGTTACTAAGTTAATATTTTTCGAAATTAGTAATTGTTTGTACAATAGCAATGAAATTGAGTACTACTGCTCAATATTAAAGTTAAATAAAGTAATTTATTTAACTTTTTTATTCGAAATGCTGAGCTGCATCAATTAGTGTATTAAAAAATATAAAATTAAATTTTAAAAATAAATTTAACCTACGTATGTCGTCTCGTATATTTAATTATAATAAAATTAATCATATCAAATTACGTATACTTTAAAAGAGTTATTCAAGTTTTACTTTAAACGTTTGTTAATATTATCAATGGATTTGGAAATATTTTTAGGGATCGATTTAAACGATTCGCGTAAATTCTGTATGCAACTTTCAGCATTGATCTTGTTCTTATTGCAAATGTTTCTCTCCCTGGTATGTATTTTGTAAATGCTCACAAATACTTGCAACAAAAATAAGTATAGAAAATTATATCACCGAGTTTAAAATATACAATTTTACAATAAAATACATTTTGATATCTCATTAAATATTATCCTTTACTATGATTGTTACTACTATTTTTACTATGTTATAAAATTCTCAATTTTTAATTCATGTCTATTCTGTTCTACCTGTCACATGTATATACAATCTAGCTTAGAACAAACCTTTGTAATGTAATCATTTCTAAAATTTTCTTTTATTAAAATTAGTATTTATTGCTTATAGAAATTTTTCAATATCAAAAGTGGAAAAACAAGATTTTAATCATTTACCTATAAACGATTATATGAATTTTGAAGTATATAATAAATATAAGTATATAAAGTATACAATATAAGTATATTTAAGATTTTGTACATTTCAGTTTAAATATTATTTAAAACATTAACAGAATATTATAACACAAATTATTTACTAGTAGAAAATGAATTTTTTAAATATTTCTCAGTATCTTTCTTTTTAATCATTTAAATTACTGTTAATTTATCTAGTTCATGTCATATTTCAAGTATTAGTAACATATCGATAATTAATATGATTTATGTAGTTGCTAAGAGACTAACAAAGTATTTAGTAATGGCGCCGGAAGGTTGGCTAAGTCTTATTCAAAATGCTACAAAAGTTGCAATTATCCAAGATGGTAAGATAGTTTAAAAGTATATTAATAAATTAGATTTAGAATCTTTGTCACGTATTGAATTCTTTTGAACAAATGTTAGTTAAAAAATTATTCGAAACTAAAGATTTTAAAAGGTATAATTTTAACCTTAAAGATGTTTGATCAATAAATAACTGTCACTTACAATTTTTCATCTTACATTTAGTATCGAGAAAGTCATGAGGTAATTTCTTTACTGTCACAAAGTTATACATCTATAATATATTATTAAATTATTATTAGAAGTGTAATATAAATATACTTCACACAATATTTAATATAAACATATGTGGTACATTTTCATATCTGTTTTTATATTTGAAATTATGTTGCTTCGATATATATTTTATTTTTTAGGATTGCAATATAATTGGTAACTATTCAATATTTGATAATTTTTTATTACATAAAATCACGTTATATTGCCTTAAAACTTATGAATTATAATCTATCTATATTTTTGTATATAGGGAAGAAGAAAGTTCATTTTGTACTAGAAGATGGCAGGGAAATGGTAGAAGAATATCATTTGGAAACTAATGTTTTAGTACGAAGAGCATGGAAAGAAAAAGGTAAACTTGGACAAGATATAGGTTGGAATGTAGAAATTGGAGATCCTGAACCCAAACAAAATAATATTGAAGTCTATGGAATTCAGGAAAGTTCAAGTGCTGTACGTAAAGTTTGTTTTACAAAGTTCCAAATTACATTATGCATATAATATGTAATAATATAATATGAAATACAGATTTAAGTTTTTTGTGTAAAATATAATTAATAACAACTATATTTGTATAATAGCCATTCATTACAAGAAGAATTACAAAGACTTTACTTGAGTGGCGCATAAGAAATTTATCATATCCGCAAAGTGTATATTCTGTAACCGCAGAAGACGATGGGACAATAACTGTTCGTACAACCAATAAAAAATACTTTAAGAAAATAACGGTTCCTGATTTAGAACGTGTTGGACTTAAACCAGAACAGGACAGAATATCTTTTACACATCAATATAATACATTGATTATTACGGTATGAAAAACATTTACATTTTTTATATCTTTACATAAGATTTATATATTTGTATATTTTGTAGTATAAAAAACCTCCTGCACTGTTAGATCTGGAGAAAAAGGTATGGAATGAAATATCATTAGTGCCAGCAAAAAAGAATGGTGATGTACAATGTCCAACAAGCTAATAAAAATATTTATTTCTAAAAGTTTTTTCTTTTTTTGCTTGCCCAAACTCACATCATAATCACGTTTATAGAGTGACGCGAATATTTATGAAAATGAAATTAAAAAATGAAATTAAGAATCATTTATTAATAATAGCAATATTATTAATATACGATTGAAGATTTTATTGAAAATTATTCAAATATATTATATTAACCTGTATAACCTTTCTTTGTATAATAACGAACAGATTTAAAGTAAGTATTTTAATAATTTTATTTCGATTTATACAAGATGTATGAAATAACGAAAAATGAATTTTGTTTGAAATCAATTCGTTAATGTAGCGGCGTTGCGCGCGAAAATCGAGAGGTCGATTGATCGTTCTGCGTCGTGAGTACCATCGACTGTATCTGCTGCTGCGTGTGTGTGTACTGTGTTAGTGGTATTGCGTTTTGGTGTTGTGCTTTTAATTTTGCATTATAATATCTAAATAGGTGACGAATATGCCAAAATCTATACCTGAAAGGCAAGTATTATTTATTTTTTATTTTTGATAATACCATCGAGTTTGTTGAAACATTTAAAACTATTTATTCATTGATCTTAATCGAAGGTCACATTGCATAGAGGTTATGTTATGCCGACTTTCCTTAGTATTTTTAATAATGCTTTTCTCAGCTAAATTACTGGTAGAGGATTATTTAATTATAGATTGAATTGCTATTATAGGTATTGAAGTCTATGTACTTCGTAACTATAATTAATTATAAATTTTTAATGTTTCTAAATGTATTATTCGACGCAGTTTGTATGGCGGTTATCTTATCGATCGAGAAACGCACCTTTCTTTGTTGTCACGATAGTTCATAGATGGTGCTTTTTTCTTTGCATTTAGCAATACATATAGGGTACAAATATTTAAATATTTTTGTTCAGACAAGCTATATCGATCTTTACTTATGAAATAAAACTTTGGAAATTTCGTTCGTAATATTGAAATAAATTTTTAGAAATTTCATTCGTTATCTAAAGTTGCTACAAGTGAATACAAGGAAGTCCTTACATGCCGATATCCGTTTTTTCGTTCGATATCACCTGTTGCATGACTTGTT
>NIJG01000009.1:588396-603241 GCA_002201625.1 Euglossa dilemma
TATATATATATATTTTATTATATATAATTATATGAATACATGCAAACGCACGCGTATATACTATACATACACGTAATATGTATATATATACATTTCGTATAATTTAAGATTTTTGTCACTTTATTTTGTTAATTACTATCATTTTGTATTTTAGGTGGTTGGAATATAAACCTTACGGCACAGTGATCAAGGGTACAAAAATTCTACCGTTTAAAGTACCACTGAAAGAGGTGAGCATTTTCGTAAATAAATAATAAGTTATAGTTTCCATTTTCTCGTGCTTTTATTTATTACTTATAATAAATGAGTTAATATCACAATACTTTAATCATTAAGTTTATCAATTATAAATCTTAAAGAATGTAAAAGAGTTATTTGATTTCTTTAAGCATGGTTTTAAAAGTCATTATTAAGAGACCTTTAAGACTTGATGCAAATCTTAAAGATTAATTAAATATGAAAAAAATTTTAATCTATTCATATAACGTTTAGCTTTATCTAATATAAGATCTGAAATAAATTAAATTTGAAGAAAAGTAAAAATATCACTTGCCGTTTAATTTAATATAGAATTAAATTATCTTGTAACGTATTTCTTGTGATATAATTATTTTAATATGAAAACACGTAACTAGCAGATTTGTTAACGTAACATGTATTCTTTCTATATTTACGTAAGTTATGTCTGTAGTATATATTCCAAGGTGAAAAGCTGAAAAAACGATTATTAGTAATGTATGGATGCATAGAATCAAAATAGGATTATGCATGAAATTTCGTATCGTACAAAATATTTCGAAATTTGAAGCGAACAATTTATTACATGTATCTAATGGTTTTTTAAAGCAAACTGTTAGAAAAATGATTTTCATTTGCAAATCGTGTTTTTAGAATCATCGCTGTTGAACGTACGGTTGGTGTTCTCAGAGTCGCGTTACTGTTCTTTTTTTGCTTTCTTCCATACTAAATCAAAGATCCTCTTCGCGGGGGTCGTGGTGGCTTCGAAGCCGAGATAAGATCGCATCGAATTCCAGAAATAGAGGATACAGTGCCGGTATCCATACGCGTCGGTGCGTCTCGTACGAGTTAGGTATGCGGTATACATGTTCCAAGGTACGTGGCACGGGCCACCGTGAAATCGATGCATACCAGTGGTATAGAAACGATTTTTATACACCGTAAACTTGACCAATGAAATATAAATAACAAAATATTCGTAACAATTACTACAACCAAACGTAACAAACGTAATAATATGAAATTATTCTAAGGTTTACGATTGTTCTATTTTACATAACCTCTCAAAATTAGGTACCGATATTTTTCATTTTTAATTGAAAATCTTGTACCCAAGACTGTAATTGATTCGACATTTTTGTAATTATTAATATATACAATTATATATACATAACAAGTATAATTAAAATATACGTAACAATTATTAGAACCATACGTAACATACGTAATAATATGAAATTATTCCAAGGTTTACGATTGTTCTATTTTACATAACCTCTCAAACTTAGGTATCGATAGGTTTCATTTTTAAGCAAAAATCTTCAACTCAAAACTTTAATTGATTCGACATTTTTCTAACTATAATTTGTAAATTCTTACCATCAACGCAACGTGTATTAATCGTACGTGTTCGTCGTTATAACTTTTATCATTTTCTTATCACTATGAATCTATCATATGGTTTCTCTGAAATAACGAAAGTTTGTTAAAAGATTGAAATATATAGGTGTAAAAAATATGCGTATAGCGCGATATTTCATCGAATAAAAATTGCTTCTATACCACTGGTGTGGCATTGGGAACGAGGGAGGCTTGTTTGTCGATGGACGACGTTGGTAACGGTAAGGTGGGAAAGGCACCTCCGTGAGATCTCGTATCGGTCCGAGCCAAATTGCTGTATTGTTGCATGTCCTGACTCCAGCGTAGATATAAACAAGCTTGATGTATGCACACACTTTCGTCCGATACGCGCGGCAGTGCTTTTTGGATCGTGAATAGCCCGGCTCGATTGTTTGCCTAGTAGCTGAACAAAGTGCGATCGTACGCTCCCATGCTGGCTGCCGCTGTGTGATGTATCGCACTCGTGCTGTGATCTAGCGGCATTCACTGAAGTTTCTTGATTTTAAGGATATACGCGTGGAACCTAGTGACATCTTTTTTTCATTTCCCCATTTACCTTTATCACCGCAACTGTTTTATCATATTTTCTTCCTTTCCTTTTTCTTCGATTATATTAGGTTGCGGAAAAAGAAATCTATTATTTTTGTAATTTTTATACGGATTTCTTTTCCCCCAACAATAAATTAATTAGGTTTGGGTCAGTTTAGGGGAAAAAGAAATCCATTATAATTTTAGATCAGAAATATATTAGGTTAAGGAAAAAGAAATCNATTTCTTTTTCCCCTAACCTAACTCAAACTTAATGTAATTTATTGTTCCATTATTTTTATAATTTTAAATGGATTTCTTTTGTCCCACCTAATATATTTCCGATCGAAGCGCAGATTTTTGTAATTTCGATATGGATTCGACTGATCTATCATAGATTACGGAATAAAAATTTATTAATACGTTGAATTAGGTATGTGATGGTTTTCTCGTTTTGTAATAATTGGATACAAATGTCTATAATTTAATATTCGAATTAATATTTGAAGTAGTAAAGAAAGCGATTTCTTTTGGATTATTTAAGTTTATAAGTATTGAAAGTCTTTTTTATTATTTTTTGATTAGGCACCTTTTTTATATCGTGATTTACATTGCGTTCAATTATAGATTAATTGAATTTATCATATTTATTGATAATTTCGTGAAAGTTTTAGTAAATTGAATTTCTTAATTTTTAAAAATCAAGCGAAACAAATTGCTCTTTCAACTGCGTTCTGCGTTTTTTCAATTTCGTATTATATTTCAAAATTTTTGGTATTTCAACTAATCCCCTATATTTTCAAAAAATAAAACGGTTCATCTTCTTTGTGCAAACTTGCACTATACATTTTTCATATTATAAATTTTATCGTATTTTTTAAAACATTGATATGCAGTCTCTTATTGTCCATTTAAAAACGTGAAACATTTCTCTCTGATAATTCCCATTTACAAAAAGAGACGTTGGTTGGTAATAACATAAATTCCCTATACGGTTTCTACGCTTGCAACTATGTACATATTATTCCATTATATTTTATAACACAGCATTCGTAGAACTTATATGCACTGATATTGCCAATAATCCCAAATGGGATTTCACAGAAATTTAGAGGAATAGAAAAAAAAAATTGTTCAGTAGTAGTTACACGTGTAATTGATATATTCAGTGTGTTTAGACTTTCAATAAATAACCGTTCAAAATTGTGGACTGTCAATAAATAACGGTACAAAATTTTAGACTGTCAACAAATCACCGTTCAAAACGTTCTTTTTTTCTTTTCCTTTGAATTTTTGAATTTCTGCGAAATTCCATGTGGGATTATTAGCAATATCCGTGCATATGAATGTTACGAATGCTTTGTTACAAAATATAATGGAATATATTATATATATTCAATATGTACATTTACTTCTATTATATACATCATTCTATTATTTATGTTCAATAGTAGTGCACAGACGGTCTTTAATACAGTTTTTAAACCCATTCACTGGCAGGAAAATATAGTGCATTTTGCTTTAGTCTTTAACACTTTGCGGTCGTATTAAATTTATACATAGGCGTCATGCTGGTCGAAATTAATTATCGTTGCCCGAACTTTAGAGACTGTCTTTGTTTATATTAGATTTCGTAATCTCCAATTGATAGAAGCACAGTTTTGATTCGTGAAAAGTTTCTTAGAAGTTTATGTTCTTTGGATGGAAGTGTAAACTGATATAAAAGTTAATATAATACAAGATTAGTATGGTTCTCTGCTTTGGTGGCTGAGGGTAGACATACGACCGCAAAGGGTTAAGATTTTATTTCAAAGGAATTTCAAAGAATTTAATAATACTTAGTTACAGATATAGTTCTAAAATAACATTTACCTTTTCTGCTAATTGCCAATTCAAACGGCTACAAACTTATTCCGTGACAAATCGCAATTGACTACGATATATCTTGTAGTTGGCAGCGAATTGGTTAATACATTCTGAAAACCATGACCTTCAGTAAACATGCTCGGATTGCTGTGGCCCATAGACACGTATCCGTTAAAATGTAATGCCGATGTTGTAACGCGAAAATCAGTAAACACTGGGAAGATTGGTCGGTGAAGAAGGCGCGAACGGAAAGTGGTCCAGATGAAAGGTTCGAGTGGACGTTTTGGGTGACATATGCGTACATCAACCGTTAGAGCCATATTGCGTGATAATAAAATGCACCTATATCACCTGAACAGAGTTCAAAGGCTTTTAAGGCACTCTGCCTCACAAATGGCTTTTCGTCATTGCGCGACTCGACAACGTGCTAATAATTCCCGATTTTTATCAACTACTTTACGAACAGATAAGGGACCAAAATTTACAAGAGACGGTATACTGTTTATAACAAACATCGGTGGTCACGATGCCATTGAATCGCGTTTTTGACAACGATGCAGCGTAAATACGTGAGCTGAAGTAATTGGATTCGAAAGTGTTTCTTAAATTGCTTTATTCCATCCACTTTAAACGGTTCAAATGTTATATTTGGATTTTATGCGAGGAGAATTATTTTCATTGGTCGAAGAAGTTTTATTATTATCGTTAAAAATTCGTAGTTATCAGTGTGAGGAATATTGACACATTTTTGAAACGACGAAATATTTTTGTTAAATAGTTAAACTGATCATGGTGGTAGAATGGCTTTGTTGACCGCCATTTTGACGTAACTGTATCTTTCATTTTGTAGACTTGTGTTATATGTATGTATTTATATATGTACTATTTTGAAATAATTATTTATATTAAAAGCATGATACGTGTTGAATAATTTACATAAATGATTAATTTAATTTGCGAATGATCTGAAATTTAAATATATTGTAATTAATCTATAATGATATATTTAATATGGTTATAGAACACTTATATTTTTATAGCAGAAAGTGCAGTTATTATTTATTATTTATGACAACACGAGAAATATTTTAATCAATTTTATATCTGATTTTTATAAATTATGTATTACTAGTTATTGTTACCTCGTTTTTAAAGCAGGAGTTAAAGATATTGATTAAAGATGGAAATTTAATACGACTCGTTCATAATAATTTGATATTTGAAATTTTCAAAGGCAGAAAATTTATTTAAAATTTATTAAAGCCGAGAGAATTAAAATGTTTACAATTTTACATTCGAAGTTATATTTTTTTAGAGAGTTAAAACATTTTGTTTTAACTTTCTTGTTTTCATAATTTATTGTATTTACCTTGCATGTATTATAATTTATTGAATAACCAGTATGTCTAAATCTTTAAAATTCTAAATTTTTCTTCAACATGTATGTATTTAGTATTCCAAAGCATTTGTGGAAGACAGTTTCACATATTCTGTGAAATAGGAAATTAAGTAACAGGAAATTAAAATGCAAACGCGAATCTGAACATTAACGCGATGTTGAAAGCACGGAAAGAAGGTTGTTGGAATTTTTGTATTTTAACGAGTAGATTTGATCATTTCGAACTTAATTTAATTTTGCTTTTTTCGTTTTACGATTTCATGTCTTTTTTTAATTTATCATTTATTTTAACACAAAATAGTAATAATTCTTAGTATTTCTATAGAATTTATCCATAATCAAATATTCTTGTACTATTTCTATGTTTTACAAGAATTGTAAAACAATTAAGAGAAAAATTTATTTTAAAAAATTAAAAAATTGTAAGTTTCGCTTAAGAGAATACTCCACAAATTCGGTGTAAAAAGAAGAGAAACTTTGGAAATTTTTTCCAAGAAAGTCATAAAATGTTTTGACGCGAGGATTTCACGATTTTATTTATTCGCGTTTCAAAAAATATTTACAATTTTCTTTTTCGGTTTCGATATAGCGTGATACTCTAAGAATACGGTTTTGATATATCACGTGACGCATTTCTCTATGAGTACTACATATAACTTGAATTTTGTTATACTTAATGTATAAATAATATATACTATAGTCTCTATAGTGTGTGAGATTTCGGGATATACGAAGTCAAGAATTAAAAAAGTTAGAAATAGATAAATAATTCTATTCTTAACATAAGTAATACAAGTAAATAATTCTTAATATAATATTATATTTTTGAATTATAAGAGAACAATACACATTTTATTATTTTATCATAAAACAGAAATATAAGATTCGTGCGTTATGGGAATACGATGCTTCTGCTGGGACCAAAACTATTAAAATAAGCGTGTTTACGAACATACACGTATAAAGTTTGACAACGCGCGAATATTTGGAAAATAAAAGATTTTTAACGTGTCACATTAGGTTTTGTGTTAATCAATTGTCATGAAGTCGATCACTGATCGATGCATCTGAGACTCCTTTTATACGGTGAGAGCGTAGCATGTGAAAGAAAATAATATAAAAAGAATAATGTAAATATCGATTGTCAATGAAGAAAGAAACTCGTTTTAAAAGACGCAAATTTTACAGAAAGTAATTTACTACGTAAGTAATTATGTAAAGGTAAACAAATACCGTGTGAAAGAAGTCTCGAGCGTGTTCTCATGGTCTTCTTCCGCCAGATGGCGCCACTGGTAAGGATACATTGATCCTTGTAACGTTTTAATTTTTATTAGTTTAAGGTTTTGTTCAATAAGACTTTTCCTTTAATAAATTATTTAATAAGACGCGTTTGAAGGGAATTGATTGTATTACAGTATAAATATATTATTATATAAATTAGAGATCGTAATTGTTATAATCAAAATGAAAATGGTATAATATAACAATTATATATTTTTTTTAACGAATTTAGTTACGAATAATTGAATAAATGATTCAAATTTTGTTTCATTATGGGTAATTATTATAGAAGAACAATTTTCGCTATTTATAGTAGTTATACGTAAATAAAAAGAATTCTAGGTATATTTATTAATTATTCGTAACTAAAATGGATCAAAATTGCTATATTTTTTAATGGATTCCTTTGAAATTTAACAATGATTTTCTTTGATTGAATCTTTAAGATTCCTGTTACTTTTGATCTTTGATAACCAAATAGTTGAACATGAGAGTTTTCAAATTTCCAATTTATTTAGAAACATTATTTGGCGACTTTTGAAATAAATAGTTGTATATATACATATATAAATCAATTACAAGCTAAGAAATTCGGGATTTTTATTGCATGTTTAGTCAGGTTTGAAGATAATATATAGTATATAAATATCATAGAATTACTTTTATTGTTATTCAAGTTGTTGAATATTTATTAAAATATGTCCTATTAGATAACGATTCATACTGTTGTATTCATTCAAAATTATGAAATATTAAAGATAATTATAATAGGTGTGATTATAATTACTTCGTACCGAAATCAACTAAAATTGAAGAAAGTCAATTTTTCGTTTTATCGTTAAATTTGTAATTTTTTCCGATATAAAGAGAACTACTTAGGATATCTATATAATTTTAGTTAGATATCTATACATGAAAATCGCGATATATAATTTTGAAACACCTTGTACAGTTTTTTACATTGATATCTACCTTCATTTGTTCGAAATCACGATAATTTCGCAAATTCTGCTATAGGACTTTGGAATCACGTTCTTGATATATACTTTACCTTTATTTTGCTTACTTTTACCCTATGCACTTCACTGGCGCCATTACTAAGGTGTTAATAACACGCAATGTAGTATTTTGCCTCTTCTTTAACGACAAAGCTATAAAAGAAAGTAGGTTTACTATACAGATAAATTTTAAAAGATCTTTAATTCGCAATTCCTTTCTTTCCTTCCTTTTCCCTATCGTTTTAAAAAGCTTTCTATCGCAGGAATCGATGAAATGAAAAAGTTCCTGGAGTCCAAAGGCTCGAATAACCTAAGTTCCCTTGCTTACTCTATTTACTCTAAGTTATTTACTCTATTTCCTCTATTTATTTACTCTAAATATTTACTCTATATTACTCTAAGTTCCCTTACTTTGATTACTTCGTTCACTATACTTTAAGAAACTTCCGATTAACTTTCACGTTCTTTGCATTCCAATTTAAAAAACTCATCTTCCCCGTTACATTTAAAGAAACGCATTTAACCCTTTGCACTCGTCGATTTTTTCGTTACAAAAAGATAATAATTCGAAGTATATGGTCATAAAGTCGACCATACTTTTAAAACGGTATCTAAGAAATTATGATATAGAATTATTTTACTTCGATTTCAACGCATCGTTAGTTAAATAAAAATTTTGGTACATCAATTAACATCGATCTTTAATATCTGATTAAATGATGATTGAGGGTCGCCTCTCGAGTGCAAAGGGTTAAGAAAACGAATTTTGTTCACCCCTTGAAAGCTTGTCGAAGCGAATCTTCATCAAACGGTGTTTCTTCCCCGAACGCGAAACATCTCTTGAAATCTGCTCCACAATACATCTAAGTGTCAGTAATGGATAATATATTTATTTAAATATAATAAACATTTATTTTAACCCTTTGCACTCGAGAGGCGACTATCAGTCACCATAAAATTCTGAAGACCCATATTAATTAATATATCAAATTTAAGATTATATAACGATGCGCGAGATATCGAAATGAAATAATTTTACGCGTTAATTATTACAAGATTCTTTATTTACCATTCAAAAAAATAAAGTCAGTTTTATAGGAGATAATTGGTGAAATTCTACTTTTCTGTAATCAAAAGATCGTCGAGTGCAAAGGGTTAAACTTTGAAAAATGGAATCGCGTAACAATATAGAAGGAATATATACAATTTTAAAGACTCTCCTGTACGATGCTCTCTCATACGTCTAATCTCAATGATTTCTCAATTGCAACTAACATTTCCATTTACTTTTTCATTTGTCCTTTTACCACACATATATGTGATCAATATCACGCTTCGCTAAATTCGCTGATTTTAACCCTTTGCACTCGGCGATTTTTTGGCTAAATAAGCGTAGAAATTTACAGATGTTCCGGTATAAAATTGACGTTATTTTTTTGAGTAGTAAATAAAGAATCGTGTAATAATTAAAGCGTAGAATTATTTGATTTCGATATTTCGCATATTGTTATTTTTATCTGTTATTATATATTTGTTATTATATATTATATATTGTTATTGTTATCTTAAAATTGATGTATCAATTAATATGTGTCATGAAAATATCATGGTGTCCGACAGTCGCCACTCGAGTGCAAAGGGTTAATATTCCATCTACACTCGTTCAACTGATCCTTTCTTTCAAATATAACACTTTTATTACATCGTTATATATATTAAAATCTATGTTTATCAATATCACATCATAAATCATCTAGTTTGAAATTATTTTAAATGATCAATTTTTAATCGATGTAATATATTACAAACTTCTTAGTTTTTACAAATACATATATAGCACACAAATTCGATAAAATCAACTAACAATTTATGCAGAAAACAATTTAACCTCTCACACTATAATTACAAGTCTATCGTCATAAATTTTTCATGTCTAACCTAACCCGAACCGTATGAAAATGAACTATACACAACTATACACAAGAATTAAACATCGAGATTAAATCTTCTTCAATCTTCAGTTCTCTATAATTAAATCGCGACTCAAAGAATTATTACAACCGTTAATTAACGACCAATAACGCAAAAAATTTATATAATCCGTATCATGCTTCATTCACGTATCACGTATACTCGTTCTTTCATAACATCCTAAATTCTCTCATACTGATATTTAATGCACTCTCGTTGGACTCAAACATCATTCTTTTCTTAATCCCTTAACATATAATGACGAGTTAGACTCGTCATTTATTTCAAGGTCCTTTTTGACTTTGGTAAGTATTTCTCTCTATTGTATGTCAGAAGATAAGTTTTATGAATCAGTCTTATCAATTAAAGTCCAATATTAAAAAAAAAATATATTCGTTTTCAGCTTCTATTCTCCAGTTCAACTTAGCAAAATGAAATATTTTTCAATCGCATCAAGTGCATTTAATTTGTATGTCAAGGGGTTAAATCGATATATATCGTAGAAAATCAAGGTTTTCTTTCGCTTTGCCTTATGGAAAAAATATGGGGTTTGCACGATGACTTGGGACACCAGAAAGGAACAGGTTAAAATGAAAACAGTTAAAGGAACTAACAGAACTCACGAAATTTCATTCTTTAACGCGTGGGAACACAGAAACGCTTCTTTGAATCTGACGTCGATATTCTCAAATCTCTCAAATCTTTCAAATCTCACAAAAATCTCTGGATATACCGTTGTAGGTCCCTTTTTTAAAGCCTTCTTCGATTCACGCTTCGTCCCTCCCCGAAAAGCCCACGAAACTCAACGCGTGATTACGAAAAAAGCAACATTTGTTTATTGGTAACTTTTGTGTTATTAATTTCTAGATTCCTTCTCAGAAAGTAATCCCAATTGCTTTTGTCCAGTTTGTAATCTCACTTTCCGAAAAATAGCATCCTATCATATCGTTGGAATATATGACAATACTACACTAATCGCGACATCTGTTAAATTTATTATATATTGGTACGATCTGGTCACGTTGTTTGTCAACAAGTCTACTACACACTGTTTTGCTTTTTTGTTCCTTATTCTGCATCCAACCACCGTGTTGATAAGCCATTGTATTTCAAGTGTAATCTCGAATATAAGAATCGAAGTTCCGAAATCAAATATTAAGCACTAAATAAATTAAGCACTTATATAAATATATAATAAAATATATGTTTATCGATATCACACTAAGTACACGTACAGGTTTTACAACCGATTAACACGAAGCAGAATGAACATCGAGAATATATTTCCACGTGAAAATCATTGTATACAGTTAAAGTGTAATCTTGAATATAATAATCAAAGTTACTGAACCAAATATTAAAGACTAAAGTGTCTAACATAATATAAATATATGTTAATATAAATATAAATATAATATATAAATATATGTTAACTGTTTGAGTGGCAAGCAGCGCGATCGCGTTTCTTCTATTTTGCGTCCAAAAATGCCAGCGCTTTGAGCTGCGAAGCCGACAATCATAGCATGTGTTTGTTCATACGTGACTTTACGGTTTCCATTCAATTTTAGGTAAATTAACACATTGCGCACGGATGACGAGATATTTCGTCTTTTGCTAGCCGAATGTTGTGGCCGAACAACGAGATGTCTCGTTTGAAGGTTTCTTCGACTTAATCGATGATTTAATAATTACAAATAGATTTTATTTTTACGTTACCAGGGTTACGAAGTCTCGCGTATTCTCTTAACGAATGGTTAGCGAAAAGAAATAAATGTTGACATTTCGAGAGCGTAAAACTCAGTATAGTCCATTACATCGGTAGCTCTGTGTCGATCGTGCATTATTGTTCTACAGCATTTGGTTATTTCGAATTTCGTATTTTAATTTTTAAGGAAACAGCGTTTATATTTTCAAAAGATTTATAGTAATATTTATGAATACCTTATGTGAATGTAATACCAAATGCAAATTAAAAAAGTGCATGCATATATGCATCGTATAAAGTGTTTTTGGAGCACCTAAAAATTTGCTGGTCCTGGAAACGCATTGCGCGAGTATAGAGCGTCGTACGCAATGTGTTAAGATAAATTTGGAATAATATTATTCGTTTTTATTCTTATGAGCAACCATTACTATAACAATATAATGAAAGAATAAAAACTTATCGCACTAGCATTTTTGGACACGGAATATGACGGAATATGACAAGCGCTAAAGACCAGTGGCACTGAAACGGTTAAAATCTACGTTTACCAATATCAAACTATGTACACGCACAGGTCGTACAACCGATTACCAAGGAGCAATGGAGAATAGAATTCCATGTGAAAATCTGCGTTGGGAATTCGGATTTATCGCATATAAATAAAAATAAGCGCAATCGCGTCGCTTGGCAGTTTTGGATTGAGAAAGAACAAAGATCTGTGGCATTGAAACGGTTAAAATCTGCGTTTACTAATAAACTAAGTACACGTACCGGTCTTACAACCGATTAACAAGGAGCAATGATAGTAAGATAGAGAATAGATTTCCATGTGAAAATCTGCGTTAGGAATTCGGATTTATCGCATATAAATAAAAATAAGCGCAATCGTGTCGTTTGGCAGTTTTCGATTGGGAAACAACGAAAATCCGTGGTATTGAAACGGTTAAAATTTACGTTTACTAATAAACTAAATACACGCACAGGTCTTAGGATCGATTACCGAGGAGCAATGGTAGGAAGATGGAGAATAGATTTCCATGTAAAAATCTGTCTTGGGAATTCGGATTTATCGCATATAGATAAAAATAAGCGCAATCGCGTCATTTGGCAGTTTTCGATTGAGAAACAACGAAAATCCGTGGTATTGAAACGGTTAAAATTTACGTTTACGAATAAACTAAATACACGCACAGGTCTTAGGATCGATTACCGAGGAGCAATGGTAGGAAGATGGAGAATAGATTTCCATGTAAAAATCTGCGTTGAGAATTCGGATTTATCGCATATAAATAAAAATAAGCACATTCGCGTCGTTTGACAGTTTTCGATTGGGAAACAACGAAAATCCGTGGTATTGAAACGGTTAAAATTTACGTTTACTAATAAACTAAATACACGCACAAGTCTTAGGATTGATTACCAAGGAGCAATGGTAGGAAGATGGAGAATAGATTTCCATGTAAAAATCTGCGTTGGGAATTCGGATTTATCGCATATAAATAAAAATAAGCGCAATCACGCCGCTTGGCAGTTTTCGATTGGGAAACAACGAAAATCCGTGGCACAGAAACAGTTAAAATCTTCGTTTACGAATAAACTAAATACACGCACAGGTCTTAGGATTGATTACCAAGGAGCAATGGTAGGAAGATGGAGAATAGATTTCCATGTAAAAATCTGCGTTGAGAATTCGGATTTATCGCATATAAATAAAAATAAGCGCAATCGCGCCGCTTGGCAGTTTTCGATTGGGAAAGAACAAAGACCTGTGGCATTGAAACGGTTAAAATCTGTGTTTACCAATACCAAACTAAGTACACGCACAGATCTTAACAATGATACGAATCGATTAACACACCAATAGGACACCGATTAACAAGGAGCAACGGTAGGAAGATGGAGAATAGATTTCCATGTGAAAATCTGCGCTGGGAATTCGGTACGGCGCTTGGCTGGAGGCGAGCAGCACCGCTATTCCCGTTTGTTTCGAGTCATTTAATTTCCGTCTAACTCGCAGCGAACCGGTTTTTCTCGTCTACCGCGGTCTCCTGGACCACAGCGGACAGTTGCAAATAAGTTCGGAACCTTTTTGGGTGGATTGGCCGCTATGCATATAGGCGCATGCATACGCAAAATAGGAGGGTGCCCCGACTAATTGATTCTGGCGTCGCGGGCATTACATAAAACAAGTCGAAGCGAGGGCCAGGAATTGGAGTTGGGTTGATTGGGCCCGTTGCGCCGGCCGCGGGGGGCCACTCGTTAATAGGGCCCTGAAATGCCCGTGCCCGTGGCCGCGTGCTCGTGCCAGTCCCAGCACCCATTCTCGCTCACCTCCGCGCCTCCAGACCTCACCACGGACCGCTTCTTCATCTTCTATAAGAACGTGTAACAAATATCGGCTCACACGAAACGTGATACCGTCTTCGCCGACACGCTCTACGCTTTCTACCTTTCTCCCTTTCCCCGTCTTTTTTCTTCCCCCTCCCCCTTTTTTCTCTCCTCCTTCCCCGCTCTTTTTCTTCCCTTTCCCGTTTCTTTCCGTTTCATTCCCGGACACCAGCCTCGATGAATCCGAGCCGATACCACCTAGTCACATATACATTGTGAAAGATGCGCTTTAAAGTCGATTTTAATTTTGGATTGAATTTCGTACGCGTGTAATTTGCCGAGGAATCGGCGAATCGGCTGGACGATCCGCGAACTTTTACACGGGCTATCCTTTGGTATTGTAAGACTATCGTACAGGCCCAGGCTGGCCCTGGACCCAACGCGGGTACCGCGGTCTCCCGCTTTTGGCGCTGCTGTCGTGCTTGTCATTTTTGACACCGCAGTTGTTTTACACGCTCCACGCTAATAATTCATGGCTTCAACCGCGGCACACCTCCCCGTGGCCCTCCTTCGGCCTCTCTTCTACCCTTGTAATACTTGTAATCTCGTATCTGGCTAATTTTATAATTTTACCTGCATTCTCCGTGTTCATCATTCCCCGGTCATGCGCGTGATTTATTTCCGTTGCGGCCCCCGATTCGATGAATCTCCGGCTTTTCCACGAATAACCAGCCGTCGACGTTATGTTTGGAAATTCCGCTGGAATTGCGTAATAGAATTGGGAGTATTTGGTGGTAATACGGTTTCGTGTTTATATTAGATATCGTACTAATGATAGGACTAGATAAAGATATTTAGCAGAGTGTAATAGCGATATTAGATGAAGATGAATAATTCTGAAACGTAAATGGTCAAGCATGTTGTGAAATAGTCGGTATTTTAAGTATAAAATCGTAGTTACTTTTGTAAATCGGAATAAGTTTTGTCGTAATTGTTTTATCGTAATTGTCATAATTTTCTCATAATTGATTACTTTGATTCGTAATATTTTGTCATCCTATGAACCAATGTATGATTGCATTTGACGTGAGATTGTATTTAATAAATAATAAGATACTACTTTGTTTCGAT
>NIJG01000009.1:603290-615045 GCA_002201625.1 Euglossa dilemma
TATTTTTATTTTAACGAATAAAAATTTATATGTATAGTTTAGAATACGTGTAAATTTTGGAAAAATTCTATTATTCTCTCGAATTTTTAACGTTAATTGTATATTTGTTTTATCAATTTTTGTACATTCTATCTGAAAAAAATTCATTAGTTTTTCTAGAGATTTGGTTTAGAATCTATTTAAATTTGAAGTATATTCGCTGACATTTTATTACAATTAAATTTGAAAGAAATTTATCACGTCTCGTGTGGTTCGCGAATATTATTTTGATCGATTTAGAATTTATGTAAAGTTGAAATACATTTGCCAATTTATTAGAATTAAATGATTAATCGTTTTTATTTGCGCATTCCGTATGCATTCTTTCGAAAGAAATTTATTACCTGCCGGAAGATTAACGAATGATCCTTGATCGATTTGGAACTCATTCGGAGTTAAATTACATTTGCCAATATTTGTCTAATTCGTTTGAGATTTACATTTATTAGAATTCAGCGAGTAATAATTTCGATTTATATATTTCACACAGATTCCTCTTTGAAAGAAATTTATTACTTTTCAAACGGTAATGTTAAAGTTTAGGTTTAAAAATCAATTTAGAATTCATTAAACATTGAAGTATATCTATCGTTATTTAATTTAACTGAAATTAATCGAATAACTATCTTAATTCGTGTGTTATGTCCACAAAAATGTATAACTTTTTCGAAACACTAGCGAATATCTTTTCAATCAATTCAGAATTTATTTGAAGTTGAAATATATTTCTCAATAGTTTATTGAATTTATATATATTCCATCGAATTTTATTACATTTTTGAACACAACGTTGAATATATTTTTCTTTAGTAAAAACTAATTTAAAATTCGATTACATTTGTCATTACTTTATTACGATCAGATGATTCATTGTTCCAAATTATGCATTTTATATATATCCTTTTCGAAAATAATTTATTATCTTATTGAAAAGTTATTCAGAATTCACCCGAATTCGTTTAAACTCGAAACTCGACGAGACTTTATTAATATTAAACGAGCAGTCGTTTCGATTGATCACAACTATGCAAATCGATCAGCCGAATTTTTACGCGAAATTCGTAATACATTTGATATACCACGTTTATTCGATTGTTCGTAATCGGACATTTTCTGCCTATCTCTGTTCTTCGTGCATCTCGCGAGTTTCGTAATGCTTATTTATCGTGAGAAAAGATGCAGCACGGAAGATAAATGACCGTAAGATGAAATGATAGACATGGTTATACACGTGTTACTTGCAGTATGTCAGCAAAGAAAAATATTGAAATGTTTTCATCGCTCGTGCCGATGTTTATCGCCCGAAAACTTCTTCCTTTGCCTGTATTTCATAAACTGGGTGTAGATACTTATTACGTGGATCTGCTTTCATCGACCACGTTGTCGTATAATATTACAGTGAAAAATAAATGTGAAATAATACTCGATACTACGGTAAACAACAATCACACGTTTAGCAATGTTAATTCCATTCAGATTGAAATTTCCAGAAATACAGAAATAATGGACAAAATTTTGTTAAACTTTTCGTTAAACATATTCTAGATATATAATCGAATATTTAGAAATATTTCCTGTTATTTGGAGATTTCTTATTATAATTATATTAATCTATTTAAAATTATTTATTTACTTCAATTGGCTATTATTTGGTTAACATATACGGTATTATTATTTATTTATGCATTATTCACGTTGTTATTGCTTTCTTACTTATTACACGAAATATTACTATGTAATTACTTGTTCGTTACATATAACGTAACAAATTATTTTTAATTATAAAATAATGTAATGTAAGGAATTATGCCTAATGTTTTATTTATCAGATATAATTTATTGTAATACGATATATGTATCATACAATAATGATTATTTAAATAGATTAACGATATTTGTAAGATAACAGACCTAATTAACTGTCGATAAGACGGTAATGGTTTTACACTTGAAAAGTTCTAAACATTTGTAAAACAGTAAGTTACATATATAGATTAACAATAACTATATTAAATTTCGTAAAATACGTAGATATATAGACGACTTTCCCGTTCCTTTGGTATAGAGATATATAGAATGATTTAAACGTGGGAAATCGAAGAGGAGATAAGCGTATCGGGTCGCAGAGTGTTCTTTCATTTTTACCATTCCTTTCGGTTCAGCCGAATACCTGAGGTTTTCCCTTGAGATCGTCCAACAACGGTAAGCAAATTCTGCACGTAGAAAAGGAATATTAATTTCTGGCTTAAGTTCAGGCTAGAATCCACTGGAGAATGGATAGGCTGTCTTCGTGGGTGATATCTGTATTTCAACCCCTGAAAATCTTCAACATTCAGATCGCTATCGTGTTAACTTCTCGGTTACATTCGGGCTAACCACCCTCGTTGTTTTCACGTAGGTAAAAGCCGCTTTGTTCTTGGAAAGATGAATCGACGTTTCGTATATTTTGTCCTACAATTCTCGTATATTAAGAGAGAAGTTGCCTTTCTTTCGGGTATCGCGTGTATTCTTCCAGAACTTTGTGCGTTTCTTTCTACAATTATTTTTTTTCTATTTTTTTGTAATATTGATTGACTATTCACAGGTATATCGAAATATAAATACAAAATTTCAAAGATAGGTATTGTACAATAAATTATTGTAAATTATAGATTACGAAGTACATTAATTTAACCCTTTAGGAACGAATGTTATAATATACGTGGAAATTTTGTGACTTTTTAAAGTGAAAACTGCATGGAATGTAGCGAAAAATAATTTTGGCATTGTCATCGATGTTGTTATATTTTTTAACTCAGGAAATTTCCCTCGATTTGTTATTTCTAATTATTTAGTAGATACTCGATGTATCGTTAGCTTCGTTTCTCGTAATTTAATTATAAAGTGTAGGCTTTAAAATATTTAATAAATAGATTTTCTTTTAATTTTAGTACAGTTGTTGTTTGTTAGAGTATATTATATATATTGGAATAAAATTCTGATGTATACGTTACAGATATAAAACACGCAATTTGATTAATTATAATTTATTAAAATTGCTTTAATGAACGCTATAATATTATATCGAAGTAATTAACAGATTATTTTAATAGCAGGAACAAATACTGGCGAAGAATTAACGTGTACTGAGCTGTTTTACTAAAGTTTGAAAATTCGAGATCGATTTATATTTTTAAGAAAATTTGTGTTAAGTATTTTTTCCTGTTAGCATTGTAAAAAAACTGAATGGATTATAAATCAAAACAGTCTAAAAACTATCATAAATATTTCAATTTTTGTTTGATTCTTAGAAAATTTCTTAATCCACGATTGATGAAAGGAAATATTAATTTTTTAAAATTTAAGTTAAAAGTATTGTAAATAATACATTTTTTGTTTTATTATAAACAATCTTTTAGTACTTGTTTGGCATAATAATATATTAATATGATATTTCAGATTTAGTTGCTTTAAATTTATATCGAATAACGTTTTCTTTCAATTAAAACAAGTTATAAATTAAAAAGTGTCTAAGAATTTCGATTATACAATAAACACTTAAATTTTTTATTGCATTATTGGAAGATAATTTTTGTATAACTTACAGTAACAGAGATTTATAATACGGTAATATAACATACAATATAATATAATAATAGTAATTTATAATAACACAATATAACAATAATGATAATGTATAATAACTTTCGACTGATACACAACATATTACTCCAACATGATCAAATTTAAAATCAATCTTGCTAGTATATATATTCTATTTTCACCACACATATGAACGAAACATAAACATTTACCGAATGAGTACCACCGTTAAAATTAATATCTTACTTTCCTGTAAATAACTCTGCAACGTGTATATCTTCAGCGTAAAATCCCCTTGGATATTTACGATGCAAACGCTTCTTCTAAAGAAGCTCGTGTACGCGTAGCACACGTACACACTAGCACCGACTTAACACACGCGATGATTTGTCTGATTAATAATACGGAGTGTAATAATTCATAAAGTTTTTACGGTTTACGATTTATTCGAGGGGCTATCGAAAACATAAAAATCGACGGAACATTAAAATCTTCAAAATTACGCGTCGAAGACATCGAATTAATTTGTCAGGCACACCGAAACCATCATTCACCGCTGCCATGCGTGATATTTTGCTAGCGCATGTCGCACAGCACTGCAAACATTTTTTCGCTTATGATTTATGAACAAGTCCCTGGCAAACTTCGTAGTGAAGAATGTATTCGTGTCATGGTCCGGACCTCGTGGTTTCTCTGACTTTTTGGCTTTCGTTTCGTTCATCCTCCTCTTTTTTTCTCTCTCTTTTCCTTCTTTTCCTTCTTTTTTTCTCCAAAGCGAAATATTAAGTAACGGGCTTCGGCGATGGTAATCGGTTTGTTCACTGTCGGAAGTAATAAACGGCGGCATTGTACCTTGTCGTAGACGCTAATCTCGCGGGCAAACATACGATTTCATGGTGGAGGACTTATGGTTCTGCGCAACTTTTATGCCAAACTTACGAAATCCGCCTGAAACGGATACGAGTCGTCGTGTCGTATTCCTTCGTGAACCTAGAATACAAGAGTTTTAATTTTTATTTTATTTTTGCTGTTTATTACAAAATTCGTACTTTACATACGTGGAATATAGTCGAGCTTTGTAGTAATATATTTGGATCTGGTATAAAAGAGTCACAATGCTTTTTTCGTACCATTATTAATTAATTGAGAAATGGTACTTTACGTATGTGGCACGTACTTGAGCTTTGCATTAGTATATTTTAGTATTGGACCTAGAATAAGACAATTTTTATTTTTTTTTCTTGCTATTTGTCATTATTAATTAGTTAAAAAATGGTACTTTACGTATATGGAATGTAATTGAGCTTTGTAGTAGGGATTTCTTGCTACTGAGTTTTAATTTTTCTGCTGTTTTATTATTATCAATTAATTGAAAAATTAGAATTCTACTTACATGGAACGTAATTGGGTTTTGTAGTGGTATTTTTTGATGCACAATTTGCGATTTTGTTGCACGTTGATTGATCTCGCTATTGGCGAGATTTGTAAGTCTTCTTCATTTTTTCCATTTGAATGTTTCTCGTTGTTAAATAAAATTTCCAAATCAGTGTGGCAAATAGTATACATATACTTAAGAACATTTTTTTATATTTTATATTTATTTACTTTCAAACGAACAAATTTTATCCTACATTTTTATCTTATCTTTTCACATAGGATCACATAGTGAACAACATCATAAAATATTCAATGTTAGTATCACTGTGAATACTTATTCGTTTCGTTGTATCGAAGTAGTATATTTTTATTTTATTTTGTTATGATACTTTACTATACTGCATCATTGGGTATTTATTGATTATTGTTTTTATTAATGTCTTGAATCATTTGACTTCGTTGACTAGCTATTACAACATACTTTTGGAGTAAGGAGTTTCCTGAAATCGAAAGTTTTGTTTCTGCCAGGAAAGAATGGGTTTCTATCGGTGAAATCAATTTTAGATAATAAATTGCAGATTATCAATGTCTCTAGTAATAAGAGTAAGGTATAAAGGAATCATTTCTTTTTGAAAGGTTATAATAGGATTTAAGAAAGATTAACAGTTTATAAATATAGAATCAGCAGTGTTTCAGGATGCTATGAAAGTAAAAGAATCCGATAAATTTGTAAGCATTATTTCATTATATAATTAATTATTCCTAAAATTAATTATTTGATGGATTAACTGTATTATAAAAATGAATATGTATATAGTTTTTATAACATGTATATAATAGTCATTATAAAAAAGAATTTCGATTAATGTATCGACCACTTTTATTTATACTTTGTATAATCTTACTCTATACTTTTTATTTATATTTTGTGGATAGTTGTATAATTCAATTAAAGTATAGTTATATTTAACAAATTAGAAAAACTATTTTGTACTAATTGTAAAAATCAAATGTATACTATTTATTATAAATATTCAACATTTGTTGGCTAACCTAATAAATACGTCGCTACCCGAATAAAGCTATTTGTTTTTAGCATCTGCAAAAATAAAAAGTTTAAAACCATTTATTTTCGTTGCCCTAGAAGTTGAAGTGTCGAGAATATAATAATGTAATAGTAATTATAATAATATATAACACTAAAAATATTTAGTTGTAATATTACAATAGTAAATAATAATTCAATTAAATTAACAAAACTAACCAAGTAGAAAAGAGACAGCAGAGGCAAGATTAAAATGCAACACCAGTCAATTTCCACGAGTATATAGACTCGATATATTATATTGTTTTTTTTTCTTAAAATTGTAACTAAATTTTGCTAGTGCTGTAACATTGTAGTTACTGTTATATTAGGTTGTGGAAAAAAAAATCTATTATTTTTATAATCTCAAATGGATGTATTATATTAGGTTGTGGAAAAAACAATCCATTGTTTTTATAGTTTTAAATGTATTTCTTTTTCACCGACAATAAATTATATTAGATTGGAGAAAAAGAAATCCATTTAAAATTATAAAAATAATGAGTTCCTTTTTCCCCAACCTAATATAACAGTAACTATAATGTTACAACACTAGCAACATTTAGTTACAACTCTACGAAAAAAAAACACAATAATAACAATATCGCGATAATAACGTAAATAACGTAATAAACCAACATAATTCTAACCTGACACGTAAAAATGAATATGGTTAGCCCCGTACCTGGTAAGAAAGCTAACCCAGCAAATTAGAAGAAACGGTCTAAATTTCCAATAAGACTGTCCAGTCAACTTTCCTCGTTTCATAACACCCACCTCGCCGGACACTCGAGGAGACGCATTATTTACCACAAATATGTTTACTCGATTTCAAAGAGCTTTATCCGTTTACACAGGATTCGCCCGTATTTATTAATTCTCGAGAGTTCTCGATAGTCGGATATTCCTCGGACAAATTTATTAGCCTGCCGCCAGGTGGACCCGTGTCCTATGTTATTAACGATGGTAAGTGTTTGTTTAACACTCGATGCGGAACGAAGAGGGCACCTCTCGCAATTTCCCATCCTGCCGTGGATAGGCGGTAGGGGCCGCGGCGTGGGGGACGAGAGAGAAAGAGACAGCGATTGTAATTTATGCCGAAGTTAGCGAGCAACTTCGATGACTTTGTAAAATATTACTGATCCCCGTTTCGGAGATCTTATCTGGCTCCGACACCGCGCTCCGTTTCGTCGGAACGCCTTCTTTCTCTTCTTCTCCCTCTCCTCCGTGCCCCTCTCCCTCTAGCAGGCTGGCGCCTGTAAGGGGGTCGTGCGTCACGCCGAGAGACCCACTGCGCTACAACGATTTTGCTCTCCAAGTTCCGACGATCGACACACAGGGAACCATATAAACATGCCATTTGTTGATAGAACTTGTTCTCTTACATACCTCTTCTCTCAGATGTCGCCAATCTCTCTGCTCCACGTGTCGCGGATTCGTACGCGCAAATCCACTCGTCCTCTTACGTTTCGCTTTTCGTTTCTTTCCCCTCGCCGATAAATTTCCTCTCCGCGTTTCTCCCCGACCCTTCATTTACAACCTTTATGCTCGTTTTTTAAACGCGTTATTTCCGGATAGAATTTGCTTTTACGCGCATCCCTCTTTCCTCGGTCGTCACAGATACGGGTACTCGGTGTCGAGTCTTTGTTTGGAAATTCACTCGTGTTCTTGGATTTTAGCTCTTGCCTGCTTTAGTGTCGCCATAACGAATTTTCTGTTCTTGGTGTTTTTCGGAATTGATTTCAATTTTTTAAACATGTTATTTCTCGATTGTTACTAATCATTGTATTCGATGTTGAATCTTTATACTCCCGGAAATTTATTCGTGTTCTTGCATTTAGCTCATATCTCCTTTAGCATCGCTAAAATGAATTTTTTCTTTTTTTATTTTTCGTGTTCGGTGCTTTACTCGTTTCGGGATTGATTTAAATATTTTAAACGTGTTATTTCTCGATTGTTACCAACCTTTGTACTCGATGTTGAATCTTTATACTACTGAAAATTTATTCGTGTTCTTGCATTTAGCTCATATCTCCTTTAGCATCGCTAAAATGAATTTTCTATTTCCTTTCTTTTTCGTTTTCGGTTCTTCACTCGTTCCGGGATTGATTTTAATTTTTTAAACGTGTTATTTCTCGATTGTTACCAACCTTTGTACTTGATGCCGAATCTTTATATTCCTGGAAATTCACTCATGTTCTTGCATTTAGCTCATACCTCCTTTAGCGCCGTTAAAACGAATTTTCTGTTTTTTTTTTTTCTTTTTTGGTGCTTTACTCGTTCCGGGATTGATTTTAATTTTTTAAACGTGCTATTTCTCAATTGTGACCAACTTCTGTACTCTTGATGTCGTGTCTTTATTTTCGTGGAAATTGACTCGTGTTATTGCATTTTTCTCTTGTTCGCTTTACTGTCGCGAACACAGTTTATTTCTCCTTTTTCTTTTATTTTGGTGTTTTATTAGTTCGAAAACTGATTTTAATTGTTTAAACGTATTGTTTATTGGTAAATATCGTTTTTTGATATGTGTTTCTTCTTGATTGTCACTAGTTTCAGTAATCAGTATTTGTATGTAGATAGAAATTAACTTTCATTCATAAATTTAGCTCTTTCCGCGTTTAGCATTACAAATAAATTCTCTGTTTTCTATTTGTGTTCCATGTTTTGTTTTTTCGAGGACTAATTAAAATTTTTTCCGTTCGTCGGATATTTGTGTTATTGGTTTTTAATTAACGGTTGTAATAAGTCTTTAATTATGGAGAACTGTACATTAGTAGTGTGATGTGTATAGTTTATTTTCATATGGTTCGGGTTATATTAGGCATAAAGAATTTATGACGATCGATTTGTAATTATAGTGTGAGAGGTTAGATTATTTTGTGTGTAAATTGTTAATTGATTTTATTGAGTTTGTGTGCTAGACATGTAATATAAAAACTAAAAAAAATTGTAATATATTACATTGGTTAGAAATTGATCAAGTAATTAAAATAATACCAGATTAGTGTTCATAGCACGAAGATGATTTTTAAGTAAATATATTGGTATTTAGTGCAGTTTATATAAGAGAGAGTTACACGAGAGAAATATATTTTACCACAATTATTACAATTATAATTTTAAATTATATCAAAGTAATGTATAAGTGTAATATACTTAACATAGAAATTCTAAAACAGCATTTCAAACATTTCCTTTTTAATTTTTTATCATTTAAAATAATAGAAATTAAATTTCTATTATCATAGGCGCATTTTTATATTTTATTAACAAATTATTTCCACCCGCCAATTCGCTATATATGTATTTATAATATATAATGTTACTAAACATTATAAAGCTTATCTTATACTATATAATCTATAAAATAAATAATATAAAATATATAACTGCTATACACAATGATAACTCTAATAAATATAATTACGCTAACACGTAATCGTTGATACGATAAAATCTGTTATACGCGATATAGCGAAATACGAGCTATAGCATTTAACAGATAACGAATCTACGTTGACGTTCTTACAATTTCATCAAAGAAAACTTTCGTTTCCTGTCGAATAATTCAATAAACAGTTCTTTCAATTTCATCAAAGAAAACTTTCGTTTCCTGTCGAATAATTCAATAAACATATCGAAAGTACGATACAATACTACGCGTGTACATCATAAAACGCACGCTTTGTCAATATTTATTTTTACAAATCCCCGGGAATGTAGATCCGCGATGCATCGATCTCGCGAAAAATTCGTACAAGGAAAGAAATACCGGATTACATGAAACGCGTAAAACGCGTGTATAAAATATCGTAAAACGTGCAATTTGTTAATAACTATTTTCATAAATCCCCGAAAGTGTAGATCCGCGACGCATCGATCTCGCGAAAAATTCGACAATGAAAGAAATACCGGATTACATGAAACACGTAACACGGATGTACAAAACATAGCAAAACGCACAGTGCGATTTGTGAATAATTACTTTTACAAATCCCCGAGAATGTACATCCGCGACGGGTCGATCTCGCGAGAAATTTGTACGAAGAAAGAAATACCAGGCTACGTGAAACACGTAACACGTGTGTATAAACATCGTAAAATGCACGGTTTGTCAATAACTATTTTCACAAATCCCCGAGAATGTAGATCCACGACGCATCGATCTCACAAGAAATTCGTACGCCGAAAGAAATATTGGGCTACGTGAAACACGATAATCACGTGTACAAAACATCGCAAAACGCACGATGCGATTTGTGAATAATTATTTTTACAAACCCGCGGGAATGTAGATACGCGACGAATCGATCTCGCGAGAAATTCGTACGCCGAAAGAAATATTGGGGTACGTGAAACACGATAATCAAGTGTACAAAACATCGCAAAACGCATGATGCGATTTGTGAATAATTATTTTTACAAACCCGCGGGAATGTAGATACGCGACAAATCGATCTCGCGAGAAATTCGTACGACGAAAGAAATACCAGGCTATGTGAAACACGATAATCGCGTGTTCGTAGGAAGAAAGGGCCGGGCGGTTTTACGTGTCCGGTAGGAGGTCGGATAAAAAAGGGAAACGTTAGAGAGGGAACGGAGTCGGCGACTAACGTGAAAGTAGGTAACAAATTGACGAAAAGATAGTAAAAGTTTTTGTCGGGGTCCCGACGCGGTCATCGGATGGGTCCAGGTGTGGGTGCCGAAGGGGGTGGTCGAAACAGAGGGTTCAGACGCGGTGGAGCAGAGGGAAGCACGCCGCGGAGGACACTTTTGTTTCGTACTTTAGTGTCACGCTGTCCCATCCATCGCGTTTCATCAGATATGGTAGCTGGGCCACGGCCTATCTCTGCTAGATGAGATGGCGAGTGTCCATCTCGGGGCCCTCTCTTTCCGGGAACCCCGCGGAGTAAAGGAGATCTCGCAGTAGCCAAGCTTATCTCCTTGCCCGATCGTGTTTCGCCGTTTCTCTTATTTTGCCAGGCTTCGTTACGCGCAGGTACTTCGTACTTACTGCCGTATGTGGGTGCGTGCACGGATCGTACGCGTGCAAGCGATCCTCCTGACGTACGCCGGCTACTCGCCGCCCAGTTCTACGAAGTCATTAACAACGTCGTATCATTACCTGGAATTAATTTCCCACGTGCTTTGTTTCTCCGAGTGATTAGAACTAGCAGAGTCTGCGCGTGTACTTCGGAGTACTTACTGCAATTACCGATAGTCAACGTATGGTTATGGTTAATCTATGCGGCTTGCGATATTTTCCACTCACGAAATTTAGAGTTTACGAGTTTCTGAATTAGAAGTTGCGAGATTTGAAATTTTTGTAATTGAAAATTACAGAAGAGTTTACGAAAGCTATTCGAATTTGTGGAATTTGGAGTTTGAGCTATCAGAGATTTGCAAACTGCAGAATTCGTGAAAATCAAAGATTGCGAAATTGAGTGCTTATAGAATTTTGGATTTGTGAAATTCTAAATTTTTTATTTTCCACTCGTGAAATACAGGTTTTACGAGTTTCTGAGTACGTGAAAGTAGAAGTTGCGATATTTGAAATTTTTGTAATTGAAAATTTCGTGGAAGAGTTTACGAAAGCTATTCGAATTTGTGGAATTTGGAGTTTGAGCTATCAGAGATTTGCGAACTGCAGAATTCGTGAAATTCAAAGATTGC
>NIJG01000009.1:615740-643347 GCA_002201625.1 Euglossa dilemma
TATATTTAAAATTTAAAATTTTCGAAACTTAACATTATTTAATATTTATTAAATTTTGATTTTTGTATTCAGTTTGAAGGGTTAAACTTTAATTTAAGTATACTCTAATTTAATGTAGTATCATTCATGAGTAGAATTTACATTATATTCATTTTTTTAATATCGTATATATACATATATTTATACCCATAATTAATGATACGTTTATATATTATAGTTAATAGTATAATTTTGAAGCTTAATAATTATGTCGATAACATATGTATTCTCAATATAAATTATTTTATTCATCTTACTTTTCGAACAACAAATATACGTATAAAAAATACGTATGGCACAAGAAATGAAATAACTTTTATCGACACATCGAAGAAACCAAATTCCTTTAAAGAAATTTACTTTGTACAAAACTCTGTTTGTACAAAACTATTCGGTTCATAATCAAAATCGACCTGAAATTCCAAATTTTATTTCCTTAACGTCATCTCAGACTTCAATAAAATACCTAAAAGTCATTAAAAAATATTCAACAAGAATAAACAAACATCGAATTCCATATTACGCAAATATGTATCCTTCGTGATTAAAATTGCGTTCTGCAAATTTATCCGATAAAAATTACCCCGTGGTATACGTATACACATGTCCACACGCATACAAAGCCACAACCCGTATCTCGTCTGATTTTGGATATCTGACAGAAATAGGAAAGCCGCTTGTTCCCATGGTATTCAACAGTGCGATATAAATTGGTGGGAAGAGAATAGATCCGGCGATATTACTCAGATATATCGCGGTATCTTTGTCCCCTTAACATCGAAGTCTTAGGTACTGGTAAAACCATTCCGGGACATAGCGAGTGACATTCATTTAAACAATACTACGTGCTGGCGTTCAATCGTTAAGGGAACATAATGACACGGAGCGTACGTATACCGTGGACTACCCCCGGAACACATACGCACGGGGTAATGGCTCACGAACGTCCCGTAAGGAATCTCTCATAGACCAACGACGATGGCCGGGAGGCAATAGTGTTACTTTTCCTTTATCTCTGCACCCTCCCGTCCTCCTACCTCCTCTAGCTCCATCAGGTTCGCGTTCCTTATATCCGACATTACTATATGCGGTAGAATGCAGCATCCGTTTGAATTGTAGCGACAATACGAGTAACAGGGGATGAGAGTTCGGCGAAAGGGGGGTAAGACAGAGAATGGGGAAGAAAGGAACATTTGTGAATTCGGTAGTTTGGATGCCGCCGATACTAGGGGTCGGAGAGACGCGGCAGTGGCTTTATGCTTCTGGTACATAAATTTCTTTTCAATGGCGCGCGTATGAGCCGGCGCCCACCGTTCTCTTCTACCTGCCTCTCTCCTTCCATCTCTCTGTCTACATAATCTCTCTCTCTCTCTCTTTTTCATCTTCGTTTCATTCTTTTTTTTTCTCACCGCAACCCCCTTTCCCTTATTTTCACTCATTTCTCTCTGCTTCATACCTCGACTCGCTTTATTTTCCTTTCTTTTCCATTTCTTTCTGTTTGCTTCCATTTCTTTCCGTTTCTTTCCATTCCTTTCTATCTCTTTCCATTCCTTTCCACACCATTCCACACCATTCCATTCCATTCCATTCCATTCCATTCCATTCCATTCCATTCCATTCCATTCCTTTCCATTCCATTCCTTTCCTTTCCATTCCTTCCCATTTTTTCCATACCTTTCTTTGTTTTCCTTTACTTTTCTCCTTTTTCTTTTGATTTGTTTTCCTTTATTTTTCTTTGCCTCGATTTCGTTTCCTTCCCTTTCCTTTGATATTCTTTACTTTCCTCTGCTCTATTTTGCGTTGCTTCGATTTCTTTCATTTTTCTTTGCCTTTATTTCTTTTCCTTCCCTTTCCTTTGATATTCTTTACTTTTCTCTGCTCTATTTTGCGTTGCTTCTATTTCTTTTATTTTTCTTTGCCTTGATTTCTTTTTTTTTCCTTTCATTCGATTTCCTTTGCTTTCTTTTGTTTTGCTTTCCTTTGCTTTTCTTTGCCTTCGTTTCTTTCCTTCCCTTCCTGTTGCTTTTCTTTCCTTTCCTTTTTTCTTTGCTCTCCTTTACTTCTCTTTTTTTCCTTTGCTTTGCTCTCCTTTGCCTTCCTTTCATTTCTTCGCGTAGGGTTACAAATACGATTATTTGAAATGTCATCCGGGTAGTGTATGAGTTTGGTTAGTTGCTCGAACTGCTTCGGATTATTTATACGTTTATGCATATGTAGACTGGAATTATATTTGTATCAGATATTCAAAATGTAGTAATTGTTTTGAAAATTTGTTTGGAAAAATTGTCCGGTAACAATTAACTTTGGTTCGAATGGAAGTTAGTTACAGCTAATTTATATTACAAGAAATATTTGTTTTTAATTATCCTAATCGCGAATAATCATTGTCAATGATTAATATCTTTTTGGCTAGAAAATTCATCATCGATGAAATTTAATTTTGATTTCGGTTATCAGTATTCATAACCGTGTATATATGTATATAATTAATATTTATATACTTTTATAATACCTTTGTTTTTAAATTTGTTTTATGTTGTTGAGAAATAAATACCTACTAATTATCAATAACGTTAGTAACAATTAACGACCCGTAAAATAAAAATTTTGTCATTCATATTGATTACAAGTAAATAAAAAATTTCTTTACTCTTGGTAATAGTTACAAATAACTAAAATAAAATTTTAGTTATGGATAATAGTCGTTAATAAAAAAATTTCAGTCATTCGTATTAATTACTAGAACTAAACTTAAATTTTTATTTTCGGCATTTCAATCATTCGTAAATCATTTAATTTACAATGTTAATTCTTACGCAGTAATTCTTCAAATTGTTTTACAACTTAAGTGGTATTTAAGCAGGATATGAATGGCATTTTATCAGTAAAAGCATAAAAGAGATCTGAAAGCAATTTTACTTTTTTAAAAAACTAATATCTGAAATTGCTATTTTTTTATAGTCGATTTTTATAGGATATTGAAGTCCGAAGTGTAGGATATTGAATTCTGGAATATAAAAGTACCGAGGTACCTTTATTCCGAAGACAATTGACTTTGTTCCTTCTATTATTTTTATTATACGTCGTTTTATGGAAGTGAAGATTTTTTTTATTGCTTCGAACATGTTTTATAGTGAAAGTAATAAGACGAAGTCATTTTTCAGAAATGGTTAATTTCAGAATAAACGTATCTCTAAATTCTACATTTTATCTACATTAAAATCGTGGATATAAATTGGTTTTGTTTAAAAACACAAAATTTACTTATAAATCTGCTTTTTGGATTCATCTATAAGAAGTCATTGTTACGATATTATATACTTTCACGAATCTTACGATTTTTGTAATTCCACACTTTCACGTTTATTTACCGTATCGAAAATAATCAAGTGGGTCACGGTCTGTATGAAAAATTTAAATTATTTTTAATAAAATTTCGAGGTTCTAAGTTTTTGTAAACCTTAATAACTTTTAATGGGGCATTCTTGTAATCCGGCCAATAAAAATCGACTTCTTTTGGATTTTTTTTTAAGGAAACAATAATACATTTTAATATGCAATTTTCGCACTCAGATTTATTTATACTTAAACAATATTTCCAATTTTCTTTCAACAAAATTATTGAAAATTGTGGAAATTATATTGCTTTAGGTAAATCATGATTTTAAAAAACGGGCTCGAATAACTAACACGATTTCAGACCATCAGGTTATCTGAAACGAAAAATCTAAAAAGCGTCTTAATTAGTGTCATTACAACTGTACCACGAACCATCGAAACAGCGGAATTTCGAATATTAACAAGATGGCAGTATTTTAAAATTTACATATCGATTTTCCTTGTGTCCTTCGTCCTTTAAATGGTAAACAAAAATAGAAAAAAAACATCAAATTTTGAAATCCTTGGTTCACGCGATAAAGTTACATCCGATGAAGATCACCTCCAAATTTCAAGTCAGTCGGTCAATTAAAACGCGAAATATTCCATCAGTCATTTAAAAAAATACGATTTCGAGAAAAACGGATTTGAAATTTTGTTCAGCTAATAGAGAAAATTCGTGCTACTTATCTTTAGGTTTAGACTAAAGAATGTGAAGCTATTATGCTATTGACCAATCGGATTCTCATTTTACTGAGATTCGTCGTTACTTACATTAAGGTGAAACGTTGGAAAGGAAAGTGTGCATGGTGAGAAAAAAATATAAAAACAGGAAGACTTTTTGTGGAGAATAGAGTTGAAAGATTCGAGTTCAGTTGAAGTCAGTCGAGGTCAGTTGAAGTTAGTTGAATTCAGTTGACAGTTAGTGGAGAGTTAGTCGAAGATAGTTGTAAAGAGTTAGTAGTAGAGTCGTTAGTTGTAAAGAGTTATAGACATTGAGTTGTGAACCGAGTTGTAGAAGTAGGGCCACATCGAGAAATAATTCATATATTTAATCGCCACTAATGCATTTTTAAAATTTATTTACTCATTGACTGCCACGCAAATTTAGCGCGTCTTGCCCTGGGTGCCACGGTTTTATTTTAAAGAAAACATGAAGTTGTGATCCAATCGTGTAAGTTATAATTTTAATAGTTTTAATAATAATTTTAGTAACAAAAATTTATAATCAACACGTTCTTTACACTATTAGGTCGTCCCATAAGTTCGTTCCGCGACGCTATTTACATTTATCGTCGCATTTTATAAACTATATCGATGATTAACGTCTTTGCCAACGAAATAGAAAGAAGTCGTAGAACAAAAAGGCGACTAAATTTTTTCTTAATATTTAAAGGTTTATTCGATGTATAATTTTAAATGATAAAAGTAAAAACCGGCGCGAATTTATGGGACGACCTAATATATACATTTTTCATTCATCCTTTCTAATAGTTTAAACTCAAATAGTCATTTGTAGCCAATCTAAACTAAGCGAGATATCTCGTAGTTGGCAATCAATGAGTTAATAAATTACCACAACCTATATCAATCCCTTTTATTTTATAATAAATTTAGAAACTTTAAGGGCTATTGGTAATAAATTTGAAATATAATTCGGACCGCAAAGGGTTAAGCGCATTAAAAGCTGCTGGTAACAAAATTGAAATGTAATTCGAATCGGAAAGGGTTTAGATATGCGGATATCGCGGGCTGATGAGTTCTAAGAAAAAAAATAACGTTAAAAGCAGTAACAGAGCGAATGGGTGTGTGATTTTAGCTCTGAATAAATGCGGATGGATATCGTATACAAGGAGATCGGATGAACGAGTATATCTGTGACAGTGCCAGATGTTTAGAATACGAATATACCGAAGAAGGAAGAATCTAGAAACGCGATAGAATGTTTAGTATACGTATCAAGAATATAGTCGAAGAAGAGAGCATGAGTATAAAAGGAGACAGAGTGCAAGGTTTAAATAAGAGCGATAGGGTACGAGTGGGTCAGAGTTCGGGTGTTCAGTGGAGAGTTGAAAGTTGTCAGTGTCAGTAGCGAGTCAGTTAAGAATAGTCGTTATTAACGACTATTAGTGTCATGTGTCAGTTATTAACTCTTTGTTAAGACAATTTTTTCGTTAGAGGAAAATAATAATTTGAAGACTTCCTGCCACAAGGTCGACGACATTTTTAAAACGGTAAATAATAAATCCTATAGAAATTAAGACGTAGATTTACTTTACTTCGATATTTCATGCATCGGTGGGTAATTTTAAATTTTATATATTAATTAACATTGATCCTTTGAAAATTTGATTAAATGGCGACCGAGGCTCGCCTCTTGAATCCAAAGGGTTAAGAAATTATTTATTATTCTGAATAAACCATTTTTATTATTAGAAAGACTTCCTTTCCGTTGTCCATCTAACATTCTTACTCAAAATTTGGGCTCGTTTTTTGTTTTTTATTATTCACGGAAAGTATATGTTTCTTTGAGTGTTTCTTCAGAGAGAAAATGAAGAACGTACGCGACACAGTTCGTCTAAATCTCTAATTTACGTTTATATAAACAATCCTTCTCGAAATTAAAATCTTATATGGTGTTAGATTAACCCCTTGGCTACTATGGGTGCCTATAGGCGCTTAGAAATTTTGCGTTTGTGGTACTGAGAGTGCCTATAGACCACTTTTTATTAACAAAATTCTTTCCTAACGACTAAAACATTTGTATAAAAAAGAGTTATGACCGTGTCTTATAACATTTGTCATTTGTATTATCCTTTGTACATAAGGGAAGGATAAAATAACTGTATAAAAAGGGTTTAGTTTTGTCTTTTATAAATAAGAATATCTGACTTTTTATTATAATAAATAAGACCATAATCACATTTCTCATGGAAAATCACTGTAGCGAAAGGGTTAAAATATGATAATTTATTGAAAACTGTCCGATATAACAAAACGATGTCTGCGATCTGACTAGTAGGATCGATTTTGAAAAAGTTTGTTTTCGGGTTTGTCAGCAGGGTCCTTATACCCTTCGGTGACATCAGACCTCCCATTATTTAGCCTACTTTCGAGGAACCTTCAATTTATCACTTTTCCCCGAAGCAAAATACATCCCGATGCAGGGTGATGTCATCCAAATAAAGATTCATCTTACATCCGTAAACCTATAAATTTATTCTCAGTTTATATCCTAGATTGATTTTTGGAAATCACTAGACTTATCTTATCAACAGAACAAATATCCAAATTTACGCTTCACTCTCGCAAACACCTAGGTACACCTAAAAAGATTCTCAAAAATTCCTCGCACACGGATCCACCCCTATAGATGCCATCTAAATAAAAATTCATCCTACATCTATAAACCTATAAATTTATTCACAGCTTATATCCTAGATTGATTTTTGGAAATCACGAGACTTATCGACAGAACAAATATTTAAATTTACGCTTCACTCTCGCAAACACCTAGAAAGATTCTCAAAAATTCCTCGCACACAGACCCAGCGCTATAGATGCCATCCAAATAAAGATTCATTTTACATCTCTAAACCTATAAATTTATTCACAGCTTATATTGTAGATTGATTTTTGGAAATCACGAGACTTATCAACAGAACAAATATTCAAATTTACGCTTCACACTCGCAAACATTTAAATGTCCGTAAAAAGATTCTCAAACATTCCTCGTACACGGACCCACCCCTATAGATGCCATCTAAATAAAAATTCATCTTACATCTATAAACCTATAAATTTATTAACAGCTTATATCATAGACAGATTTTTGGAAATCACGAGTCTTATTTTATCAACAGAACAAATATCCAAATTTACGCTTAACACTCGCAAACACCTAGATACACCTAAAAAGATTCTCAAAAATTCCTCGCACACGTACCCACCCCTATAGATGCTATCCAAATAAAGATTCATCTTACATCTATAAACCTATAAATTTATTCTCAGCGTATATCCTAGATTGATTTTTGGAAATCACGAGACTTATCAACAGAACAAATATTCAAATTTACGCTTCACTCTCGCAAACATTTAAATACTCGTAAAAAGATTCTCAAATATTCCTCGCACACGTACCCACCCTTACGTGCATCGGTTGGTACCGATAAAACGCGAAAGGACCAGCAACCAGGAGAGGTAAGCCGCGATTGTATCGTAAATCTGGATATAATATCAGGAAAATTGGCGTTTAGGTGGGACGCGATCCCATATGGACGATCGAGAGGACATAACGTTCGGGGATGTAGTAATTCGGTTGATCGAGTAGACGCACGGTCGTCGGCTGTTCCAGCCGGAAAAATGAACTTCTTGGCAATGCGGCTGGATAGAACGCGGGACCAAAGGGGATGACAGGAGTGGGCGTATATTTGGGGATGATTGGTGCGGTGCCACGAGCGCGAACGCCGGCACTTAAGATCCAAGGGAACTCGTTGTACACAGCCTGCGAAGAAGGGCTGACGAGGCGGGGTCGTCGACGCGGCAAACAAACATTTGTTTAAACGATCCCGACAAGTCACGGTCGTAAATACCTGCGAGTCGTTAATCTTGCTCTTGGTCCTGCCGCTTCTTCGTTAATGTATAATGTATTCTCACCCCTGTAGCTAAAACAATCAAGTTCGATGGACGCCAGGCAATCCTCGGCCAGAGGTATGCCGTGAGTGTGATACGGATTAGGAGTATAGATTATAGGTTACCGAATTCATCTTCTTGTCGGCGAAATTGATTCTTTGGTTAGGTTTCGGTACCTGGATTTATGAGTGTCAGCTGGATGTCCGTTAGGTGCTTCGCGGTAATAGATTCCTCCTTTTCGTAATGGCGTGATTTATTCCCGCGATGGAATTTCAACGATCCCAGTGTTACCTCGGGGTGTGTACAATTGTACGATTGCGAGGATTAAGATGGATGGTTTCCTAATTTTATGATCGATCGAGCTAACGAGCGAACGGAGGTATGGGATTAGGTCACGATGGACCAACTATATCGAGCGTTATAAAATTTCGGATAAATTTTCGGCGTTTTATTATCTTTGCTATATTGAAACTAGTTGTAAAGTCGAGAAAATAAAATCGTTTAACCTTTTTGATTTGTGGAATCCATCAATGACCAAAAGAGTACCCGGAGATTTAAAATACTATTCTTAGGGTTTAACAAAATTTTAATTTATTTGCAATTAGGTCCATTGAGTTAGTCATTTTAAGTAACTTTTCACGCTGCTTTAATTTACTTAACTTAAATTGTAAATTATTCCTTCGATAATAATGGTGGTAATTAAATATTGTTGGAATTCGTAAGGAAACCGTTATAAACCGATTAATTTTTAGAATATATATATATTTTAGAACATTTCTTTATGGAATAGACCAGTTGTACAACGTGGCTTCGTCGGAAGAAGGAACTGTTTCAAACAATTTTCGGAGGTGTTCATATAATATATTCTTTTTTTTCCGGAGAGTGATTGGCCCTTAGTCACAGTAGGAATTAGTAAGATGTTTTGAGACCTGCCCTTATCAACTAGGTCCTTTTAGTAACTAAGAGTCAACGGATCGTTGGTCATCTCTCTCTTTAGTGAAATTGAAGATGATGATCTTCAATTATAGAATTTGCTTACTTTACAATTATAAATTTGAAATTAGTGAAATTACTTTTATACATTTTTAAGCGAATCAAATTATTAGACAAATAAATCAATTAATTTACTCACAATAGCTAGCTTTGATCAGTACACCAGGACTTTCCTATGTCAGATTTCAAAGTCTTCCTCTACAGGAATAATTTTTTACGCTATACGTATTTTTTAATTTCTTAAAAAAGTATCTGTCGATACCAAACGATCCAGACCCAGTGGACAGAATTATTCCACTCGTCCCACGCGAACTCGAGTGAAATTTGGAAATAGGACGGAGAAAAAAATATGGTAGTCTGGCAGCGGCACTTAGGTTTGTCAGTCGCCTCGCCATTTGTCGTACAGGAGGAAAGACCACCGGAGACAAGGAGAAACAAATTCGAGGAACAAATTCGTAGGACAGGGAACGTGAAGGATCGCGAACCCGGGCTCGTTCGTCTGCGTAGTAGAAGAAGAGAGCGCCTGGACCCCCCGAGGTGCGTGGACCGCCCTGAAAATATTTTTAATTTTATTACAGCCTGTAATATGGAAATTCTACGGTCGCGGTTATCAGGTGTGAATTGAATTATAGCGATTGCCGACGTGGTCCTATTATTTATGTCCAACCAGAAACACGTTCTCCGCCGCGATAGCTTTCACGATGCCTGGTGATAGGGAACGCACGGTTTCTAATGGCAGTCTATAAAATTTCGTGTCCAGTCGATACTAATTCGTTATCTACGTAGAATGGCGAGGGTATATACTGTCGCATCCTCGGTGTACGAGGTCTGTAATTAATTCCTAAACGCTTGTACTGTCCTTTTTTTTACGATCGAATAAAAACGTCCCTGTCGATGGAGAAAGGCAATAAAAGCTGGCGTGATACTGTGTCTCAGCGTGATCGTGATGCGCTAAATTTTTCTGGACAGAGACCGGGTCTTTTCCCTTTCAGCCACGTTCTTTGGAAAGTTCCGGGGGCAGTTATTTTCGTACTTAACGATTTTTCCAGCCGGACTTCACAGTGTGCTTTAATTGTCAGCTTATCGACCGCGCGGGATCTGTTGAAAGGAACAGAGGGACGATCTCGGAGAACAACGCAGAGGAGAGCCCTTTAAAAGGTCCCCCACAGCTACCGGTACCATTATTGCTTGGACAATCGATCGTCGCTACTGACATAGTGGGGTAGAATTTGGGAGAATCGTGAATTTTACCGTTTCTTCTATCGTGCCGACAGGGAACTGTTTTTTGTATGATCTATAGATTTCTGGGCTTATGGATCGTGATAGCGACGCGTTTCAAGAATAGTGTTTTTGAATAAATTTTTCTTTATGGACTGTTTCGGAGAAATATTTACATATTAATTTATTTTTATACCGATGGGTATATTTAATCGTGAACAATATTTCTGGTAATTAAAATTGAATTAGAGATGCAATTATATATTAATTTCCCTTTGTGTTGAACCGTTCTTGTAAAATTAAACGTTAGAAATATTTACCGCAATTAAAATTTGATAATTATTTATTTGTTATTGTATTATTTTATTTGTGTATTCGTTACATTACTATTTCATTATCTTTCTCATTTANTTTCATTATCTTTCCCATTTATTTAATATATTATTTTTTATTATTTTATTTATTATGCAATCAGTTTATCATCTTTTTTATTACTTTATTATCTTATTGTTCATTTATTACGCCATTATTTTCTTATTTATTTTATATATCTTTGTTTCATTATGTTAACTATTATGTGTCATTTGACTAATTATTTTTTTCTATTATTATTAAAGGTTTCAAATCTGACAAAATTTTTTAAATTAGGCAAAAATGAAGGAAACGCTTTGTCTCCATTTGTAGGATAAATATCGCGATATTATTGTCGAATACAATTCCTCTCGTAGCATGAATAATTGCCGTGATACAATAGATACCAACAAGTGGTTATTAATCGACGAGTATCGGATTGTATTTCGGTTTTTTCCGCGATTAGAGATACGTTGGGTGAATGCCGAATCCTGTGATAATTAGGCACGCAACACAGGTGGTGAATCAATTTTCAACGGGCCTTCGTGAAGTCGTTTCGTTTTCGAAAAATTATACCTACTGTGCAAACGATGGGAAAGATTAATGGATCGGCATTTCATTTTTTATCCGACTTCGATGGATCGTTTTGACTTATACTAAACCGAATAATACCGCGTTTATGGTTTTCATAGAAATTTTATTAGAATTTCTGACATCGATGTTTTCGTTTTGATTTATGTTGAAACGAATGATACGAGATCGTAATTTTCATATGAATTTAATTACGATTGTATTGCACGTATACATTCTGTGAAAAAAATATTATCTCGTAATAATCTCATTAAAAAATATAGAAAAAATATAGAAAACTCATGTTTTAGTTAGGAAAAACTTATTCCTGCATTTATGAGAAGCAAATTAACAAAATCGAATAATCGGTTTTATATTGTATTAATAATGTTTCAATAGATAATTTATAAGTAATGTATGTGCTTCCATAATTTATAGTTCATAATTTTATCAAGAATTGGAGATCAAAGTTTGAAAGTTAATAAATGGTTTTAGGTTTAAAAGTTAATCAATGATTCCATGAAAGTTATTATTGTAAAATATTTTTTATAATGTAGATGTTCAACCTATTATAAAATGTTTAAAAATGCAATTTCATTATGAAGAATCAAAATTTCTGTTTACTATTGTAATATATAATTGTTTTTTAAAATGTGAATTTTTTAGACGAAGTTATAGTTATTTATTTGAAAACAAAATACATAGAAAATTTATAACTTATAACTAGATATATAATTACGATATATCAATTATCACTTGAAAGGAGTTGTTCCATATTTTTATTTCTACAAGATATTCAAAAATCATTAAAATCAGCTGCTGAGGAGTTTATTAATAAATTTACCTAAAGTAGTTCCATATATTAATTTATATACAATGTTCTTTTCTGTTATCATAAAAAGATATCCTCGACTTTATATTAGAAAATCTTCGAATTTCTACTCTATCAGATTTTATCGATGTGCTAGTTCCTGCCCAATTTCAAATATCCTGTACACGACAACATTTCGAACAACTTTATTCTGTATCGGTTACAGGTAACCTACTTTAGTTCTCCAGATATTAGCAAACTGTCTAGAACATCATTCTTTATAACATATTTCAAACTCGTGAAAATCAGCAAGAAAATCCAATCTGTCGATAAATCGATAAAAAAAATGTTGAGTTGAAATGATTAACGCAAAACCTACCATAGCCTAAATCACAGTGTTTAAGACTTCATAAAAAATTTCACATTTAAGGTTATCGTCATGATTATTTTAATGATATCGTCTTCGCGATTTTCCTTCCTATTCACGTATAATCGTTTTTCCAATGTCTCCTTACTGAGATTATGGATTTGTAACTGTAAAATAATTACGATCTATATAATCGCTTTTAAATATTTAAATTACTCAAGGAAGTAATACAATTTTTCTTTGAGTGCGTCTATAGAATGACTGATCGACTCGTGAGAGAATTTTAACCCTCAATTTTAATCTAACGTTTATATAAACAGTCCTTCTTGAAAAGTAGATCTTATAAACCTATAAATTTATTCACAGCTTATATCGTAGATTGATTTTTGGAGATTACAAGACTTTTCTTTTCTACACTCCCATTCTTCATTTCTCAAGATTCTAATTCTTTTATATTCACCGGTCATCTGATCTTGATAGGTTAACCCTTTGTGCTTCAAAGAGTTTTTTCGTGCTGAATGACAGTAACTCGAAGCTTTTCTTATGTTTTTGTATCCTCGTTTCACTTTTAACACTAGATACACTGGCGTTTTTCGTCTACCTATTTTTACGGTCACCCATTAAATTTACAGGCATAGGAAATCACGTATTTTCTTTAACCCTTTGACATACAAATTAAATACACTTGATGCTATTGAAAAATAGTATTTTATTTCACTAATTTAAACTAGAGAATCGAAAGTGGAAAAAGAATACATTATTTTTTTAAATATTGGATTTTTATCGATAAGATTAATTCATAATACTTATCCCTTGACATACAATGGAGAGAAATACTTACCAAAGTCAAAGAGGGTCCTTGAAATAAATGATGAGTCTAACTCGTGTTGTATGTTAAGGGGTTAAAAAACAAACGATGAGTTTAATTTGAAAACAATCGCAATATTAACAGACTTCATATAAGTTAATTAAATCTGTCAGTATCTTATAATTGAAGCAACCCCCTTCAAATTGATGGGTCTCGTGAACTTCGCGTTAATAGCGAAATAAAATAAGAAAGTACGTGTTTAGGTTAAGTTATCGGGGTATTTCATTTATAGTTATTCCTAATATATTTATCGTTTCGTTTCGTTATTCACATTACGGCATTAAAATAAATGAGAGTCACCTTTCGAGTGCAAAAGGTTAACCCATCGGATTACGTGGTCGAAGCATTGTGAAGTGTTCTGAGCCCCTCTCATGGCTAGTATCATAAGCGTGATAATCGGTGGAAAATGATTGAGGAATTTATTATTTATTATTATTATTATTATATATTTATTCGTTATTTGATTAACAGCATTGAAACAAATGAAAGTCGCTTCTCGAATACAAAGGATTAACCCTTTGCGCTCGAGGAATTTTCGCGTAATGAACAACGCAATTCGTACCTTTTCTTATATCTTTCTATCCTTGCTATCGCTTTTAACAATGAAACGAAAAACGTAAAACATGTGCTTAGTTTAGGTTATCGAGTTACTTCGTGTATAAGTTATTCTTAATATATTTTTCGTTTCGCATTCGTTTTAATGCCACAGCTTGAATTCGAATAAGCAATAATAACTATTGTAGGAAGCTAATTTTAGGAAAGTAGGATTATAGGATAACATCAAAGTCACCGATAGACAAATATTGTTTTTTCGAAATCAAACGTTGAGTTTCGCGGGCTTTAAAGGGGGACGAAGCGCGAATCGACGAAAGCTTTAAAAGAGAGACCTTCGACGGTATATGCAGAGACTTTTGCGAGATTTGAGAGACTAGAGAGATTTGAGAGATCCGAGAATATCGTAGTCAAATTCGAAGAAGCGTTTTTTGTCTTCCCACTCGTTAAAGAGTGAAATTTCGCGAGTTCTATTAGTTCCTTTAACCGTTCTCGTTGTATCTTCGATTCTTTCTATAAACCAAGGCGAAAGAAAACCCACCTTTGGTTTTCTACGCTATATTAAAAATAACTACACGCGAAATATCGAAATAAAATACTTCCGTTCGTACCAAAGGCAAACGTATAATTTTCTTTGCATATTTTCACATATGGGGTACCACCGAGCTTATAGAAACGTAAGAGAAGCTTCTTCTTCATAGCGAAAAATTCTTCGAGTGCAAAGGGTTAACCCGTCGGATTACGTGTCTAGAAGCATTGTGAAACGTTCTGAGCGTCTCTGCGGCGAGTATCGAAAGCGAGATAATCGGAGGAAAATGATTGAGAAATTTATTATTTATTTATTATTATTATTATTTATTTATTCGTTATTTAATTAACGGTATTAAAACAAATGAGAATCGCCTCTCGAGTGCAAAGGGTTAATCTGTCGGATTACGTGGTCAAAGTACTGCGAAGTGTTCCGTACGCCTCTCGTGGCGAGTATCGGAAGCGAGATAATCGGTGGAAAATGATTGAGGAATTTGATAGCGGGTGCTACTTCCGACACGTTCCTTTGTTGTACATATCTGCCCGGTTAAGGTGACCCATTTTAAATCGCTTCGAATCTTCTGCCAAACGAGGAAGTAAGTGGATACAGATAACGTCGCGCATATATCAGCTGGCGGCAGCCATATAGCAGTCTATATGGCGTTTCGCTACGATTCTATACAAGAGTGTATAACCGTTGGCCCCACTCGAAATGTTCTCCCGCGAGATGTCTCTTCCGTGCTCTCTATACGCGCCCCCACCACCTCTCGGGCTCGCTCCTTGTCCATAAGGGAATTTAACAGAAATCGTCTGAACCGTTTTGTGTAACGGAGAGGTCGTTTGCTTCTCGCAGACCAATGTTTCGCGATCAGGATACTTTTACAACACTTGGCCGATCGATCTTCACGCGCTATATACACCGGTAATCTAGAAACTGCTCTATATCGAATGTTCAAACGATTTTGTATTTATGATAGAATAAAATTATTCTTTTATTTTTAACTATTCCGAGTGTAAAGTAAAATACAGAACGTAGAGAATTTTTTTTTATGTTTCTAAACGCAATAATTAATATTTCCAAAAAAATATATCACTCGGATCACTTTTGTAATTACCGGTGTATATGGAATTGTATATACGAAATGATAAGTCAGGTTCTATAATTTTTTGTGCTTTTTTGGAACTGGTGCTGTATATATGTATTCTTCCCTTGATAATGTTCGCAGTTTCCATTTTTTTTTTCTTTATATATAAATTTCACCTGTTTCTGTGTAAAATGGAAAAAAAAATGAATCAACGAGATTCTATATATAAGATTTCTTATATATTACTGTGGGAATACGAATTTGGTAGTAAAAATTGCTTATTACTATAGATTTAAAGAATAAATAAATAAAAACTAGGAAAATATAAAAATAGTAATATATTTGTCATATACATCGGATGGTATTAACAGTTCTCTTTAAATTCGAATTTGATTTACAATTATATAATTTCTTTTAACAAGTTATATCAGTTCGAAGTTACTCGGGAAATAGTGAAAATGATAGAAAATTAAAGGTGTTTTATTGTTTTGTTCCGTACTGTGTGTTTGTAAATATTACGTGAATCATACGTGTAACTGTGAAAGATATGTTTGGTATCTAGTAATGCTTTATTAATTCTTTCAGAATGACTGTGCATTGTACGAATTCTCGTGACGTTGAACGTCAGTTTTTTTTTTTTTTTCTTTAAATCGTTTGCCTTTAATCGTTTTTGCACTCTAGTGTCGCGTGACCGCGACAACCGCGCGAATTTTGAACTACAATCTATTAAATTTAAAATTAACAACCAAATTAAATAACCAAGTTTTTATATTAATTGTTTCATTGCGTGTGAATATTAGATTTTTATATTAGATTAATTGTTTTATTATATATCAATATTTAATTTAGAAATAATTATCGATTACTCGAAACGAAATTAGAAATATTAATATCAACGTTAAATTTTTACATCAACTGCGGTATTATATGGGAGTATTAAATTTTCTAATTATATTAATTATTTCATTATATGTCAATATCAAATTGTCAAAATGATATTCCTTATTTAGATTTCAATTTGTTACGTTGAAAATTTCTCAGTTTGTAGCAAATATATCAGCAAATAGATATTACAAAAATAAGTAGGAACATAATATATAGTGACACGATCATTTAAATTTAGTTAAGTAAACGTTTAATATGCTTCCATTTGTACACCTTAAACATATACAGATTTCTGAAACTGAAAGAATGATACACAAAATTATTACCGATAAAAATGATACCTTTGCGTAATGCCATAAAATTTCGACGTCGTAAAATTTCGCGATAAAATCAAACGTCGAATAAATAATTCGTATATCATGTTATATTCGTATAACACAATTAAATAATCGTATAAACTAAAATATTGTGTTCGGAAAATTAAGGTCCCCTAAGCAAGTATAAATCTACTCGCTGCCATAGTCGTTATCCACGCTTGGTGACTACTGGAAAAGTTTACGATCCAGAGAAAGTTATGGTAACCTAGTAGCATGTAAAACACCACGCTCGGTCTCTTTATGAGTTCGGTTATATTTGTTTTACCGTTTATAGTACATTTGAAGATATTTGTATCCGGATAAAAGCATTTCTCATAAAGGTCAGGAACCTTTTCTCTTATTCGTGAACTCGAGCACGTTATATCGCGGAGTTCAGTGGTTGCCGGTATCTTTCTATGAAAGATGAATTAATTTCTAATAAATTAGAATTATCTGTTCACAGTAGATTCGGGAATACTTAAATACATGAAATTTATTTCGTAATTCTTTTTATCGAAGTCACGAGTGCACGAGAACGTCAAGTTGCAAAAGCATTCGATAAATTTTATTATATTGCTTATAATACGGAGAGATGAAGTATCTCAGTACTTTTCATTGCAGTTATAAAATAATGTAACGTGTCAGGTACCATTCTTTCGTATAAAATATTGGATAAAGCGAAATTGTTTAGACTCCATAATAAATTTTCAACGCTTCTTAATGTCGTATTTTATGCAGTAACATTATACGTATAACTAGAAGCACGTCCGTCACAAATATAAAGACATAAAAATGTCATTATTTTTTAATATTAAATGCTCGACAAACTTGATTATATTTTTAAATTCGTTATAAGGTAGAGAATTAAAGTAACTGTTTTAATACTTATTATAACAGGCATAAATACACCAGCATGTAACATATCAGGTACCACTTTTAATAAATACTCGATAAATAAAATTATTTATAGGTTCATGATAAATAATATTATTCGTAATAGAGTAATTATTCCAATACATATTATCAATGTTATAAAGACATGAAAATTTAGCATGTCAGATATTATTTTTTAATGCAAAATTTGTTAAACTAAATTTACGTAAAATTCGCAACATTTTTCCCCGATTATTATCCTAATATACATCACAGTTATAAAGGCACCATTTAATAAACATTCGATAAAGTAAAATTAATCAGAGTTTCACAATAAATTATCATCGCTTCTGCTATATTAATTCTTCTAAAATAAATATTTTAATATCTACTACCACAGTCATAAAGATATTAACACTAGTATTATTAAAAAGGTCAAAACGACGTGTTCGAGATTTTTTATTTTCGCACTCTCTGAATATATCTAATGCTTTTTGGCAAAGTGAAAATTGATTTTTATTCAGTTATGAACACGATTATGCTTTTATTTTAATTCCATCGCTTTAATCACCACCCTTTACGAATTTTATATTCAGATACGCGTTACAAGTCGATAGTTATCTATTAAAGTGCAAGTGTCATGAACCATTACACGCTCTTTACATCTCACGCAGTTAACTAAATGTTCATTTGACCTAAAAATTTCTATTAAAGCAGTACCATAGGTACCGCGTACTTATATTTTATATGAAAAAAAAGAGAAAGAGGGGGAAAAAAGAAGAAAGGAAAAAAGAAAGGTACCGTGACGTCAATATCTTCACGGTTAAATCTGCGGACGCCTTTCGCGATTCTTTCCGTGAAATTTCTCACGGCAGTTCCGCTGAAATTGCGCCGTCGCGTCGGTTTTGGATGACGGGGCGAGGACCTTCGAAGTATTACGGCCCACTCGGCCCGAAAGCATGAAAGCGCACCCCTCATAAATATTCCCAATAAATACCACCAATACCTACCGTTGGTTCACGCCTACGTCGCGCGCCGGCGTCTCTCTTTTCCGAAGGCTCTTTGCTGCATTTGCGACTGATCAAATTTATCCGCTTGCCGAGACAGTCGAGGCGTCGCGTTTTCACCTGTCCCGATGGCCCCCCTCGTGTAAATAGTTCCGTTCGCGTTTAAAATTAACGAAATTCTCTATTCTGTTTACTAAATAACGAATGCTAGGTTTTTAGGCGAAGTTTGATTTATTTGCTAGGTACGAAAATGTTCAAGAAATGTTTTGCTTAAAATTAGGTACAGCCAAGATTGGTCAAGAAATATTTTATTGTGAAATTTTGGCTCTTCAATTATTATTGGAATTAAGTAAGGTTGTAATGAATTACTCTATATGATGTAGATGTTTTTTTTTATTGAAATTGAATGACTTGTTCTTCTTTGGATTTATTTGGTAGGTACGAAAATGGCCAAGAAATGTTTTGCTTAAAATTAGGTACAGCCAAGATTGGCCAAGAAATATTTTATTGTGGAATTTTAGCTCTTCAATTATTATTGGAATTAAGTAAGATTGTAATGAATTACTTTATATGATATAGATTTTTTTTTATTAAAATTGAATGACTTGTTTGGATTTATTTGGTAGATACGAAAATAGCCAAGAAATGTCTTGTTTAAAACTAGGTACAGTCAAGATTGACCAAGAAATATTTTATTGTAAAATTTTGGCTCTTCAATTATTATTGGAATCAAGTAAGGTTGTAATGAATTACTCTACATGATGTTGATGTTTTTTTTTATTGAAATTGAATGACTTGTAGTTGTTTAGATAAAATTAGTAAAAAAATGTTTTGCTTAAGCGCAACCACAAATAGCCGAGAAACATTTCAATGTATAATATTGTTTTTTTAATTATTATTGGAATTAAATGAGGTTAAAGCAGAGTAATGAATTACGAAATATATATAGGCTTCTTTCTTTAATTTAAATCGAATGATTTGCAGTTGTTCATGTAAGATAAAAACTGGTCAAGAAATATTTTGATATATATGGTCAGTTTTTCTCTTCATTAGTAGATATGTATGAGATGTCACTGTATTAAGTATTTTTAGTACAATTATCATTAGTGGATCATGCATTCAAAAATATTTAAGTGTACACATACATCAATCGTTAATTTCTTTACATTTGGTTGCAATAAAGTTTCTAATCAGTGTTCTTTGCTATGAACTAATTTCCTCTTTACATTTGCGTCAATAAAATTCCATATTTTTACAATCTGTTTATGTAGTAATTTTTTGTATTCGTTGCAGAATTATTTAATCTTCTACCAACTTCAAACCAATTGCCCAACATCATTAATGTTTGCAATTCATAGTAAAGTATATATAAGGTGTATTACATAATATTCAGTTTTTACAGCTCATTGTAAAACAGTATACTTCAAATTGCTATCTTATCAAAAAACAAAATGTTTACTTTCCTGAATAGTTTTAATTTCCTCGAAACAAATCGTCTGTCTTTTTTAATTTTATTAAAAATTGAATTTCATTATATCGTCCAAATATCTATATCTAAAATTCGATAAATTGATGAATACTATCGATTTCCAAGATTAATAACTGCATTACGTCATGACAAAGAAATTTCATCGAAATTTTATTATTCGATTGAATTTTGTATTTCCATTTCACCTTTATCTATACATAATTATTATCAGCCAAGTTAAAAATAATTATATCTGCTTTCAGTCGAGAATATAATTATTCCAGAAAAAGGTATTGTATTTATCGATACGCTTAGCCACAGAATTTAATTTTTTCTTAGTGCTTGTCTCGGCAATGCACGACTTTTTCCTTGCAACTCTTATTATGAACATGATTTCGTCGTAACAGTATTGGAGGGACATCTGAAAGGTTTAAGAGGTCTGAGAGTCGAAGACTTTTTCAAATGTAATAATATTCGCCATTTTCGCAACTGTTCGAGCCGATATACGCCGATTCTTTTTTATTTCGCGAATAATAGTACACTTTTCTCCACGAATCAATTCCTTTCGATGGCTTTTACGTGTTACATTTGCAAGGACCCCTCTATTTTTCCATCTTTCAACGGTGTGATGTATTCTATGGGGAAGATGACCTTCTCTCTTTTAGATTTTTCTCTTTTATGGGCAATTTTTCTTCCCTTCTTTTTTTCTTCTGTCTCGATAGAAACTCTCGTTCTTTTTTTTCGCGTTCGTGGCTCCTACAATTTGATATATGCAATTTTAACAAGGAAATAATTAAACGCTATTTTGCTATAAACTAAATCTGTCAATGGATGTTTGTTTTATTTTACTATTTTCACGATAGTATTTGTAATGAACGTTTTGCAAACAATTTAAATATTATCGAATTATATGCGCTTTAATTTTAATCATACAGTAAGTCGATTTTGCTTTATGTATTTTTTCCTCTTTATTTCTCTCTTTATTGTTTTGCAAACAAAGTAAATATTATTGAATTATATGCGCTTTAATTTTAATCATTTTAATCATTCAATCGATTTCTTTATATGTATAATTTAGCCCTTTGCACTCGACAGGCGACGCTCAGTTGCCATTTGTTTTAATGTCGTAATCTAAATAACGAATACGAACCGATAAATATAATAGGATAACTATACGTGAAATAACACGTTAATTTAATCCAAATAATTTGCTTATTTTATTTCACTATTAAAAGTGTCAGCGAGGATACAAAGAGTTTTGAGTTCCCTACGAAAAAACTCTTCGAGCACAAAGGGTTAAAATTATAATTATTATACGTGAAAAGAAAATTAGAATCGGTTAGAGAACCATTCACCATAAAATCTCTCGACAATAAAAGAGAGAAAAACCTCGTCGAATATCACCGTTAATAGCGGATCATTTACTTGATAATCACCATTTCGAAATCATTGTAACTTAAAAAAAAAATTCATCCCTGAAGAGGTTAATCACACAGTAGATTCCTCTGTTTCAAGTAACTCGAGTTTCAAGAGGGAAAAAAGTTGCGTACCTCAAAAAATATGCACTTTCCTCTGCATTAAATTTCATTTATCCTGGTAGAAATGAACAAAATCAACAGTCCTTTTCAATACTTAAGGATCGCTATATCTTTCCAGCTGCTCAGTCGCATAAATTTTTCTTCACAAGTTGCTGTGCAGAATTACCTTCTCCCTCGTAACGTCCATATACACGTTAAATTATTCGAATAATCAAACATTGTACCACGATTTTGAAAGTTATTAGAATCGTACTAATCGCGAATGTTATAATAATGAGATATTATAATATATTTAGTTTAAGAGTCATCTAGGCTTTGCGGCTTTGTTCTAATCACTCTTGTTTCGGCAGTCACTCTTAACACATGCATTAGTTTTATTATATTTATTAACCCCTTAACATACAATGACGAGTTAGACTCGTCATTTATTCCAAGGCCCTTCTTTGACTTCGGTAAGTATTTCTCTCCATTACATGTCAGGAGATAAGTTTTATGAATCAATCTTATCAATAAAAATCCAATATTAACATTATATCGTCCGCACTTCTATTCTCAATTTTTTCGTGTCGCGCCGGTAGAACTGACTTACATCATTTCGCTTTTCACCGGCGGTTTTTCGAGGTTTTTGTTTACTAATATTATCGTCAGTTCCCATGTCTCAATCCTACTCCTCCATTTTCTCGAAATTGTGATAGGTAAATAAGTACAAGATTTTTTTGTAATCACTGGTACTTAACCGATGGTTTTCGCATGGCACCAATGTGGAACCACTGGACGTCATAGTGTTAAAAAAAAATATTCCTTTTTAGCTTCAATTCTCTAGTTCAACTTTGCGAAATAAAATAATATTTTTCAATTGCATCAAGTGTATTTAATTTGTACGTTAAAGGGTTAAATATATATGTAGGATCGTGTTTTTGAAGAAAGAAATTGAGTCGAATAATGTTACTTCTTGTTGGGATACGATAACTTTATTAAAACAATAACAGCAGACTGGATTAGAAACTGATCTGACAAGTGTCTAGAAACTGACTTGCAACTGAACACTTCTTAAAATTGAACTAAACTCTTGCTAAAAAATTCTTACTGAACTTCAAACTAAAATTTAAGCTGGCCTTCGTTCTTAAATTTGTATTTAAATCTTTCATTCTGTCTCCTTTCGCACAGGCTTTTTTCTCATTCACGCATTTCCCATGCATTCTGGCCCTTGGGTGGGCCAGGTACTTTAGACATTCAGGTTGTATCACTAAACTTTCATTCGTTGCTGACATTCGTCTCTATCAGAAATATTTCTTACACTCGGGCCTCTTGCACGCGGTCACCTACATTCGTCTTGGGTCCTAATCACTCCTGACATTCATTCAGAACTGTACTCACCCCTTTTCTACACATATATAAAATTAACCCTTTGCACTCGAGTGGCGACTGTCAGGCACCATGAAATTTCGAAGACCTGTATTAATTAATTTACCAAATTTCAGATGATATAACAATACGCGAAAAATCGGAATCGAATAATTGTACGTGTTAATTATTACACCATTCTTTGTGTAGCACTAAAAAAAATAACGTCAGTTTTATAGCAGAAAATCTGTAAGTTTCTACTCTTCTGTAGCTAAAAAATCGCCGAGTGCAAAGGGTTAAGTGAATGCTGGAAATTACCAATATTAACACTAGGTTTACGGATGTTTTTTGTGTACCTATCTTTATGGAGACTCGTCAGATTTACGGGTAAAGAAATGTATTTTCTTTAAAAAGAAGACTATAAGTTTAATTTAAAAACAATTACACTATTAACAAACTTAATATAAGTTGATTAAATCTATTAATATTGTATAATTGGAGTAACACACCCGGAAAATTGACGGGTCCCGTAAACCTAGTGTTAACATGTTGAGCCCGACATTTGGTCCATAGGGATAGACAGTGAACTTTTTGTTTAGGCAACGTTAGTACATGTAGATTGACAATGTACTTTTCAGTTGGGTGACGTCGAACCGTGAGATTCGCAGTATCAAAGTTCAAAAATTAGTGTAACGTTATAATATATCTAAAAGAAGGTGAAAAATTAACTTTTGCACCATTACACGAACTTTTTCAACGGGCACAGGATGTATTATTTTCATAAATCAAACGAACATAGATCGTCGTTGTGTGCCGCACTCAACGTGTTGACTGGTTAAACCTTATTCCACGAAAAACAAGCTACCAATACCGAAACAACTAAATTCCTCGATTCTCGTCTGTCTCCATAGATCCTTTCTTCAATTCTCCGTTCTAACTCTGTCTGTTCCTGAAACTCGTCTCCGCGATTACGCTGCTAGACCGGAATAATCGTGGTTCTTCGTAGCGAGAGGAACGAAACACCGATATACGCGCGATATTCGAGGCTATCGTAGATGGTAGAAGGAAAGGAAGTTGAAGGATCGAATTGGGAAAGCATCGGTGGTGGGAAGATGCACCGACGAAAAGGCCGTGGTTGCTGCACAAGCTGGTGCGGACCGCCGCGAAGGCTGACAATGGAGGCGCAGCTCGCCGGTCGATAATCCTGATTTAGTCGCGGTCGTATATTAGACTAAGGATCGTGAAATTGAATGGTGGAATCAGCAGAGAGACCGATCCTGCTTTCAACCGGAGGAAGCTGAACTGTACCGTGCGAAAAATAAACTACCCCTGACGCGGCCAGGGTTAGTAAATTTTACAGGTGGGCAGCATCCCACAGCTTCAATTTCTGCTTCTTTGCCGCAGCTTCCTCGCTTCTTTTCTTTCGCCTCGCTATTTTCGCCTAACCTTTTTACGATCGGTCACTTTCGATTTATCGATCCTCGATGTATACGTTAGGGCAGCTCGATTGCTTCTCTGTTGCAGGGTGGAATGATAATGACAGATTTCGTCACTTTTTATTTACGTTAACGACGTTAGTGTTGCGTGAATTTCACCGATTTACGATCGTTTATTTATTTATTTGGTATTTACGTCTTTTTGTTACGTGGATTCCGCGGAAAGTGTTTCAGTGTATTTTATATTTCAGTAATTGTAGAAACAGAAAGCGAGGAAATAATTATTTTAATTGCGTTAGTAGTCGTAGGGTTAAACGATTGAATTATTTAGATTTTAAAAATGCAATACGCTACGATTTTCAATGTTTCTTGATAATTTTAAAGTGGTATATATAGCAAAAAATAATCATTCGATTATAAATCAAATTCGATTTTACAAGGAAAAGTTAGTACTAGTCAAAATGGTTGATTATTATGTTGGGAAAAAATTGCTATGCTTATTGTAGAACAGTAATAGTATAAATTAAACAGGAATTATGAACGATAGATGTCATCATTATCTCAGTGTGACGCTCTGATCAATGATTACACATCGATATTAATCGTTCTTTCATTCTGAATCGTACCTACAAAGTGAAAGGGTTGTATATCAATTATTTAGCATACAAAAATTAATCCAAATATTCAAGTGTGAAACCAAAGCAATCCAGTCCATTCAATTGTTTGTATATGTACAATTTATATTTAGAAAATTTATTGTTTGTTTAATTCATTTAAAAACCACGCGTTATTTCTTGACTTTATCAACCTTATTTCAAGATTTATTTATTTATCTCTCAAACCACAGATTGTAAGCAATTTTTGTTGACAGATTCGAGGTCAGATAAATGGCCGTATTTTGTGTCACAACGACTATATCCGTTATGCTTAAAATTTAGTTACCATTTGCTATTTAAATTGCAATTAAAACTGAATAAAACTAAAATATATACGTAAATTTCAATATGTTTAGAATTTTTGGAGATCAAGACAAAATAAAACAAATAAAAATTTGAAATGGATTGATGCATTCCCGTATTCACTGACTGGAACTCTGCTTATCAGTTTGTATTAGGTTGTTCGGAAAGTAATTTCGTTTTTTCGAAACAGAAGATCTAATTGTATTTTTCCACAGGCAAGTTCGCACTTAACCGTTTGAGTGCCACGTATTTTTGCTGTTTCCCTGTCTATAAAAGTGCCAAAAAGCGTTTTTGCGCTTATCTTATTCTCCGATTAAAAATGCCAATGACCTCTATTGCGCTACTTGCATCCAAATGTTATATTGAAATTAAAATTCGTTCTTTTATCAGCTGTCTAATTATTTTATGTTTGTGCCGGTTGTCGGTTTTGCAGCCTAGAGCGCTAACACTTTTCAAGCGAAACAGAAGAAGCGCAAAATCGCTTCTTAGCACTCAAACGATTAAGTCGCATAAAAAGAAAAGAAAAATGAAATTACTTTCCGAACAACCCAATATAACCAATTTATACGCAGAACTACTTTCCGAACAATCCAATATAACCAATACACAAAATTATATGCCGGTAGCAGTAAAATTTTATCGAATAACCACTAGAGCTCGCCTTTCGAGTACAAAGGCGGTGATAACTTCTATTTTTCTCTCCGTTTCTAATAGAATACTGTGCTCTGCTCCTCGATCTGCCTCATAATGACAATCGGTCATTATTAATCATTTCATTTTTCCAATTTAGGAGACCTAATTGTATTTGTTTACAGTCAACTTCACACTTCAGACGCATTAAAGAAAAAAAATGACAAAATGAAATGACTTTCCGAACGACCGAATAATTTTGCGTCATTCATATCCGTAACGGGGTGTAGTTTTTGTAAAAAGGTAGCAACAAAATTGACAAAATTCTCTTAATTGTAATTGTATCAAATCCATCAACAATGTTGTACAAAGGTTTTCGTAATTTTTTAGAGCGAAACCTTGTTATATATTGCAGTGTTATACGAGGGTTTCCGCAATTTATCCTATGGTGTTAGAGCGAAATCGTGTTGTAAGATACCGTGCTGTAGGAAGGCTACTTGTACTTGCGAATCCAACAACAGTGTTGTACAAAGATTTTTGTAATTTTTTTTTTAGGACGAAACCGTGTTACAGGTTGCAGTGTTATACGAGGGTTTTCGCAATTTATCCTATGGTGTTAGAACGAAATCGTGTTGTAAGATACCGTGCTGTAGGAAGGCTACTTGTACTAGTGAATCCAACAGCTATGATAAGATTACATGTTCACGAGTGAAGCGTAGAGTTGCTACAGCGGCTGACGTTACTATTAAGATACGAGAAAGTCCCACACCTAGTCGACAATGGATTATTATGCTTGGCTACGAAAGCTATACCACAAGCCCGTTATTAATGCGACCGATACTCATTCCGCACTCATCCGTAGATACGATCTCTCCGCCCAGTCAATCGGATCGCGGAGTCTAAACCCGTAATTACCATTAGCCCACCCATCGCGAGTGCGATGGTACCAGCCAGTGAACGAAAGTTTCAATTTACGCGTTCTTAGGTATACTCTATCCAACCTGTGTGAAATACCCGCGAAGTGAGTGGTTACCTCACTGTTCTGTCTCAAGGTCTAATTTTTCGATTCAAGTTGTAAATTGATTTATTTGTTTATTACTCGCGGTGGATACTCGTGTCATTTGGAAACCACGTGCGTCAATCTTCAGCAAAGGATCCTAAAATACCTAAATTACCTAAATTACCTAAATTGTCACGAGTGTAAGAGATTAGATGACAAGTTAAATAATTCCGTCACTTGGTGACTGATTGTTACTTGAATTTCTCTGATACAATGTTCTCGTACCGAGTATCGTTCTCGTTTCTGATCTAAACTAAATTGTTTTGTCTATCTAAAGTTTAGTTATCTAAACTAAACTGTCTCTTGTTAGACTAAACTCTGTCTTAACACTTTACCGACCGCTAGCGATTCAATAGATCGCAGATCTAAACTTTTGGTGTTCGATTTTAGATCTTTTACGGATGTTTTTGAATACCTATCTTTATGGAGACTCGTCAGATTTACGGGTAAAGAAAACTACGTATTTTCTTAAAAAATAAGACTATGAGTTTAATTTAAAAACAATTACGATATTAACCCTTTTAGCACCGAACGACGATATATCGTTGCGCCTCCGTTAGAGCCTTATTATACTCATCACAAGAGGTCTGCGTTTCAGAATAAGTTTATAAAATGTTAAAATGGTTCATATTCGATGCAACACAAGTGAAAAAAT
>NIJG01000009.1:644011-658957 GCA_002201625.1 Euglossa dilemma
GCCTATAGGCGCTCAGAAGTTTTGCATTTTTGATACTGAGAACGCCTATAGGCGTCCACACAGTAGTCAAAGGGTTAAAAAGATAAAAAATTTTTATAAGAAAGTTAAAAGACTATTTGAATTTTGTGCTTTATCGGAAATATGTTTTCTATATCAAAAAAGACAAGTAGGATTGGGAAACCATATGAAAAAATATTTTAACTTTTTTTATGTAATATACTTCCGAACTTAAACTATGTATCATAAATTTGTAATGACATTTTTTGGAAAAATTCGCCGTAGCGAAAGGTTTAGGCCAGTTATCGATAGGTGCTTTCAACAAAAAGCCGATTAATATGCTTGCGGTCGGTGAAGTCTTAACTTTCATATTGAAATATCTTAACCCTTTGCACTCGACGTTTTTTTTTTTTGGCTACAGAAGAGTAGAAATTTACAAATTTTCTGCTATAAAACTGACGTTATTTTTTTTTGAGTAGTAAATAAAGAATCGTATAATAGTTAACACGTAAAATTATGTGATTTCGATATCTCGAATATAGTTATATTATCTTAAATTTGACATATTAATTAATATGGGTCTTCAAAATTTTATGGCGACTGACAGTGCAAAGTGTTAACTAAACTGTCATCGACCGCTCCTCGAGCTTCCTTTTTTCAAAGATCGTCCCTCTTTGTTTCTTTTCCCTGAAATAAAGCAGATCAATATTCCTAGAATATTTTTCCAAATTTTTAATGTAATTCTTAAAATATTAACAGCCTGCAGCATGAGTATTGTTGTGTGCATTTTCGCGCACTTTTTTTCAAATTGACGAGCAAGATATGTAAAAAACTAGGTTACCATTTCACTTGAAATTTAGTATACATATACTATGATACATGTACCAATCTAATCTAACTATAAATTAAACAAAGTAAAGAATTTAAACAACCACTTTATACATAAGTAGACGAAAACATTGATTTTTTCTTCAAAGTGACCACGTTTTAACAATTTTCAATTTTCTCATATTTTTGAAAATTCATACACCGACTACGTTCATAAAGAGTAAGAAAATCGTTTTCTTTCGTATTTTCGTTTTGGTCAAATGGGGTAGGAAGTAGAAGCTTCCGCCAATTTCGTTATCGAGGCGTTACAAATACGTTATTATAACTCCAAATTGCAATATAAAAATGTAGAAAAAAATTGTTGTTGCAACCTTACAATTTTCAAAATGATCAAATAAATATTTTCTTTGAAAAATATCTCAACGATACGCACATTTTTTGCGTTCTACACCAGGATCCCTCTTTAACCCCTTGACATACAAATTAAATACACTTGATGCGACTGAAAAATATTATTTTATGTTGCTAAGTTGAACTAGAGAATGGAAGCTGAAAAGGAATATATTTTTTTAAAATATTGGATTCTTATTGATAAGATTGATTCATAAAACTTATTTATCTCTTGACATACAATGGAGAGAAATAATTACCAAAATCAAAGAAGGGGCTTGAAATAAATGACGAGTCTAACTCATTATTGTATGTTAAGGGGTTAAGAGAGTATTCTAGTCTGCGATTTTTTTTTTTAAAACCATAAGAGCAGTATTGTATCAGGATTTATGGCATGATTTTAACCTATATTTAAGGAGTATACACTTTCCACGAAAACATATTGAAAATTGTCGTTGATAAAGCAAGTTTAGCAGTGTCCCTTCAATTGAACATGCTTGCAGCATGTTGCCCGTGATTCCCGCCATTCTTCTTTGAAATGAACAAATAAACTTCTCTTATATTCGGTATGAACGTGACTATCGTCGGTATCAAAAGTGTACAAAAACCTTGAAAAGGAAATTTTTGGTAGCACTTTAAAGTTAGGTTATCGATGTTTTGTGCTTTTTTCCAATTTTACCGTTCCAAAAAAAAAGAAAAAAATACAAACATTAGATTTTAAAAATTTTAGTTTAGACGATAGAAATACACGTGCTGAAGGTACCTTCCAAATTTGGTCGTAATCGGTCAAACAGAACTCGAGATACCACGCTAACTATTTGGAAAAATGTGATTTCGGAAAAAACGTATTTAAAGTATTTCTTACGAATACGTGTATGTAAATACTTACGATTAATCTACCACACCAGAACCGTTTCGTACTGTTTCAATATCTTGCTCATCACTAACGCAAAAAATCATGGAGAGAACAGGGAAAAGGTTCAAAATACACGAGCCAAAAATATCGGAGATAATAACATCTTCGGAATCCTCTTTACTTGATAATTTTTCGAACGATGTGCTCGCATGACTTATATCTTCGTTTCTATCGGTGGTAAATTGATTGCCACGAAACTTTCTTTTCTTAGTACAAGATGCATGAATATTTTCTGCTTTGCATTCTTTTCATTACATTCTTACACGGATAAATTACAGACAATGTAGTTGAACAATGTATACCTATTCTTCCAATGTTCTAATTGTGCTCTTGGCTCAGCGATCGATACTAAATTGAACACGACAAATACTTTGGTACTCTTTTAACGAGATTCTCTTCGATTAGACTCATTCGCAACCCTGTCGTGTCAAAGTAGCTGGTCTTACAACTTTGCGAAAGTCCAATCGAGAGAGTTGCAATGTTCGGGACGCAACATTCTTCATTCTTCCGCTCTTTTAAGTTCCGCCATTTTCTTCAATTGCTGGACTGCGGCCATCTTCTTGTGTGCTTTGCGTTATATCGTGTATATACTCCCTTTTCTAGTTTATCATGCTACACTTAGTTGGTTCTAATTATTCGTCACAATGCTAAAGTGTATTTTTTTAATTATTGTCTGAAATTTCGCATCTTTATATTTATGTTTATATAGATATCAATTAGTGCGAGTAATCTTAAAAATTCATCCCATTATTCGAATTCGTATTATTCAAATATTTGAAATACAACAGCTCGTACGAATTTAAAGCAAATTTATAAACGATAAAGAATTTCAAATGTGTTTTTTGATACGTATTTTATTACGTTATTAAGGAATAAAGATGTTTATTGCTTTTTTAACTTATTGTTTTCTTCTTCTTATTGTTCATATTAATTTTTCTTATTATTAATTTTGACGGTGTTAATTGCTTCTTATTTTTCATGTCTCCATATTTGACAGTGTTAATTTCACTTTCTTCTTATTCTTCGTATCTCTAATGTTAACAGTGCTGATTGCACTTTCTTCTTATTCTTCATATCTTTAATTTTAATAGCGTTAATTGCTCTTCCTCTTCATTTTTCATGTCTCCAAATTTGACAATGTTAATACTTTCTTCGTATTCTTCGTATCTTTAACGTTGACAGTGTTCATTGCACTTTCTTCTCATTCTGCATATCTTCAATTTTAATAGCGTTAAATTGAACTTTCTTCCTGTTTTTCATATCTTCATTTTTGACAGTGTTAATTGCTCTTCTTATTCCTCATATCTTTAATATTGACAGTATCGATTCCACTTTCTTTTCATTCTTCATATCTTCAATTTTGACAACGTTGATCGCATTTTCTTTTTCTCAATATCTTCAATTTTAATGGTATCGATTACACTTCCATCTGCTTCTTCATACCTTCAATTTTAACGATATCAACAGCACTTCCGTCTTCTCGATCTTCGTATCTTCAATTTTAACGGTATCCATCTCTTCTTCTCTTTCTTTCTTCGAAGAAGTCTCGAAAACCTGACATTAACTGAATTTCACACGTGTTAAACACGATCCTGGTATCATTTCGTTATTCGATAATTCGCACCAGCGATCGAATATTGTCCTATTTCGACTCGATATTATATTATATCTACCTGTACATCTCCAAAACCGAAGTGAAACGGCGATTATATTTATCATGCACACAAGAAAATGAAAAAAAACATTGACCTTGATACTGTTAGTAATGGATAATACATTTATTCAAATATAATAAATATTTATTTTAAACTTTAAAATGGATCGCTTAACAATATAGAAGGAATATATTTATATTTAATACAAAATATCGGATATAAAACTATATATCTTCCAAACAAATAACAAAATGGAACATTTTCGAGAAAATCTTCTTTGTTGAAATGTGACTCTGGCAATGGATAGTACGAATATAAACCAGGTTGCGTCAAAAACAAAAACAAAACAAAAACAGGAAGATAAACGTTCACATGTAAAGAAAGTCTGACATTTCATATGCACCATCCTAATATAAATAAATATAAATAAAGACTCTCCCGTAGAATACACTTTTAAACGTCTGTTCTCAATGATTTCTCAATTACTACTAAAATTTCTATTTACTCTCTCATTTGTCCTTACTTCTCTCATAAATTACTCACACGTATATGTAATCCATATCACAGTTCGTTCACTACACGTATACTCGTTCTCTCATAACATCCTAAATTCACTTATTTTTATATATCGATCGGGAAGTTTTCTAATTTCGATTTTTCAATTTTAATTTATAATACTTACATGACTCGGGTATTTGTGTAATCAAGATTCGCATAAACGGTGTTCTAATAAGCGTCTAAATTTTCAGAGTTTTATGTCTGGTCAAAGGGTTTTGGGATTTGCAATTAAATTTAGATCAGTATGTAAAAATTGAAGGTATGATCGTTGTCTATAGAAATTAACTTGAAAGTCTGTATTTTAATTTAAATAGCGAGTTATCTTTTCGATAATGCGGTAAATATCTAAGATGATTCGTGATCAATAAATTAATTACTTAAACAATATAGAATACAAAGTTATTAACTAAAAGTGTTTACTTTCAACTGATCCATATTATGCTTAATTTAAAAAAATCAGTTTGTATCTTTCGTGACGATGAAATTTCGAGTTTAAATCGTGTTTGGAAAGCGAATCGCGCGTTTACGATGAGAAAAGTCATGCAAATATGCGATATTCACGTTGATTTCGTATCATTGGAGTGTATTTGCGTACTTCCAACAAAGAAACTATGAAAATCCTTACTTTGACAGTGAATTTCTGTCAAAATACATTGACTTCAGTGGCTTGCATCAAATATACACTCATTTATTGTATTAGGTTATTCGGAAAGTAATTTCTCTTTTTTTCCAACGGAGGACTCAATTGTATTTTTTCACTTCACACTTAAGCCGAATAAAAAAAAAAACGAAATTACTTTCCGAAGAACCCAATATATATAAAATTTATGTTTACCAATACCACAGATCCCTCTACCCCCATCCAAGGTCATAGAAATCGATATAACATACTATATTCCAAGAATTACCATCGTTTCAGCTGCGTGACGGGAATTTTGCGAAAAGACGCTTCGTCCAAATTGCACGTTACTACAACTATAATAACGTGCACGGTGAGGTCGTAATTTACCAGTTAACTCGGGTGTATTCGTAGAACGAGGAGGTAGAATAGCTGGCCAGTACAATGTCTTCGAATATCGCATGATCATCCTTCGAGGCGCGTGTAAATTTCTTTTGTGATTATCGCTGTCGTCACGTGTCTTTATTCAACGCGAGATACTGGCCAATCAATCACTAGGATGTTAAATGCGATTCGCCAACGATACTCGAGTTTCTCTTATTTGTTTCGCTTTTCTCCGCGCTGCTAATTACCCAGAGATGGAGGATGACTCGCGTTTTATCTTATCTCGCCGCGGATACGGGTCAATATAACGGTGGTAACTTCCATAAACGATTCAGCTACCCGAATATGCTTCTTAACGTCTCTTTTAGAGTACCTCGCGCGTGAACCTATACAGGGTAGCAAGGAAAAAGGGATAACGAATTTTCGAAGCTCGTAGTGTTCAACAAGGACTAGTAAAAGATTGTTCGTAATAGATATTTAGGTTTTACGATAATAGGATCAGTGGATCAGCTTTTATTATTTAGTACATTTGATGTCGGCAAGTTGATGAGTTGTTTTTAACTCATTTGCATCATAAGCGTATATATTCGCTCAATTTTCCTGGGGACTATCACCGGAGCCTATTTATACGCGGCTGCGTTCGGCATTGAATCCAAATATTTAATTAATAAAATAACACACTCACTAACAGTATAAGATTACAAAGATAAGCACCGATAGTTATATTATTTTCAAGAATATTCATAAAGACAGAGCATTTCACGTGTTCAAACAAAAACTTGCGGAAGAAATTATTAAAAATAATATAGGAGAACTAAATGCACCAAGAAAAACACAAAAAGTTACAACGTCTGTACCATTGTCACCAAGATTTTCTAGACAACATTTTCCAATGGTCATACCATCAACTTCGTCAAAACAAGATCAAAAGCGTTGCGTTGTTTGTTTACAAAAAAAGAAAAAGTGGGAAACTATTTACCAGAGTGAAAATTGTGAAGTGCTTATATGCATCTCACATTTCAAATATTACCACACTCAACAAAATTTCTAACAAAAATGCTGAGAAATGATTCTTTTTTATTTTTATACAATTTTACACCTAAATATAAAATAAAAATTTTTCGGTAATATGGATCTTTTTTCATATTTCTATGTGATGCAAATCTCTTTGCAGTCTGATGCTTGACATCACAAAATTATTTCAAAAGATATCATACACTTGAAAATTACAAAGTACAATAGTGTAAATAAAACTGGCATTTGATTGAATTTGTTTCTTCCTTCATTTATTTAAATTACCCTATTTTTTAGTAAATTCCAAATAACAAATTTGAAAGCGTTAAGGGCTGTTGGTAACAAAATTGAAATATAATTCGGACTGCAGAGGGTTAAAGATTTTGAACGTGTAATAAGCGATAGTATATGTTTAGAAGTATGTCATTTCTAGGTGTAGAAGATTGTTATTAACGTTAACACGTTTCATTTAATTTTAGAAATTTATTCGTCTAGTATTTTAACAATTAGGACTGCACACTTTTATTTAATAGCTATCGCGACACTGTACACTGCTAATTAAATTCTTAACAAATTCATATCAAATTAGAATTCAAAATAATACACGAGACTACATGTGAACTATAATCTAAATACTCTAAAAATGTAAATGAAAATTTAGATAATGGAATGTTTAGTATAGACTCCTATATCTTAATTAATAAAGTTACAAAAGTGTTAAATAATTAAATATTGGATAATAGAATGATCATTTTCTTTATATATTTTCTAAGTTTAATTTATTTACATATGAAGGAAGTTTGTCACATTAAGGAATAAACGAGCCAAATACAGACTGCGTGTGAGTGATACGTTTGTTTGTTTCCATTGTTCATTTGTTTTGTTTATTTGTTGCCCACTATAAGTGTAAAAGATAAAAATGAGAATTACAGTATTAATCAATTAATAACGAATCCATTAATAACTAGTTTAAGATTTAGATTAATAACTAGTAATATAATATAATATAACTAGTACCATCAAAAATAAAAATAAGAAGTCTTGTTAATCAATCATGACTAATTATAAAGTTTTTGTTTTTCTTCGATCTGTTATTCAGTTCTACAGCATTCTTATGTAAAGAGCATAGATCTATAATAGAAATTGATGAGTCTTTATCTCTCTGTTAGAGAATCCATTGGAATACGATATCGATTACTTACATTTCACTTATCGGATTCATTAAGCTTTTTCCACTGGTACCGAAAGTCTGAGAAATCTGCATCTTCAAATGTCTATGACTGTCTATTTTTCGATGCCAAGTATTCTTGCCAATTTTCCTGAACTTTCTCCACTTTCGCGCTCTATAATTTTGTTTTTTCCCTCAGTACTTACAATTAGATCTGCATGTTCTTATTTAATTGCTATCACGTCATCATACACTGCTAATTTAATTCTTATCCAATTTTTATTAAATTAAAATTTTAGTGTTGAATTCTAAATATTGCTCTAAAATACTGTTTGGATAACAGAACGTTTAAATAATAAAATGTTTAGATGTTAGAATGTTTTAATAATGGGAATTCTTCTGTAATAATAAAGTTAATTACAAAGGATCAATCGTGGTTTAAATAAACGTGTATTTATTAGATATTCTTAACTTACTCAGTAAGTACTATATACTTACTAACAGAAATTTTAAAAAAGCAATAATTTGCGAATTTTTTCATATTCTTTATCTTCTGATACGTTATTCTTTCGTTTTATCTTTAATATTAAATATCATGTAGATAGGAAATGATACTTTATTTAGTATAATAAAAATTAATAAGCATACATAATCATGCTCCCATCTGAATAAAATTCAATATTAATTATATTTAAAGCACCTGTATATTTCAGTATAGTCAGGACCCATTATTTTGATAATTAATTTTAACGTGTGCATGTATTTCAGAAGATAAAGAAAGTACAAAAATTTACAAATCTTTATTCTTTAATTTTTAAAACAAATATAAATTCTTAATTGTTGATCTTTCTTTTTCATCATTTTGTATGCAACTTGTGTACCATCACAGAAGGTAATTAACCTTTTGCACGTAAATATGTAAGTTGCTTGAAATAAAACGATAAAACCAATAAAATGATTCAAACCAATTATTTTAGTTGAGTGATGTTTGACTAAAATGTAATTAGAAACACACATCTTTGACAAATTGTGTGCTTACGTTGTTTTGTCCTGTATAATTTCCACTAATCTGCACTTGCAATTAGAGGAGACATTCAAGTGGTTTGCTAAATTTATGATGTCTCCTGGGAGAACATAAGTGCAAGGGGTTAAGTACGTCGTGCATGCATTCGTTGGATAATTCATCAGATCTTGCTTTTTCTTTTTGTTTCAGGCTGTGAGTAACAATTTAGAGCCGGAAAATCGGTGAGTAGATTCGCACGATTATTTTTCACTCGATTAGTTTGTGTTTATTGTACTGTCAGTTTATTTTAACGTTTTTACGTTTCTTATGTATTAGACACTTTAGATTATTTGATAAGCTTCTGCATTTTGCGAATAAATATTAATTAATTCGATAATTTTATTCCTCGACTTAGAAATTTAAAATTATTAAGGCTTTTATCTATGACAGTGCATGTATTTATTGGTATATTCGACAAATATTTTCAATCTGTTATTTAAGGGCTCTCTTTATCTTTGTAATAAGGGTTTCTAACAACAATTTTATATACTTAATTGTTTTAAGAATTCTTATAAATACATATATTTTATTAATATTTATTTGTTACTTTCGTATCAATATTGTTACAAATTATAAAAATTCAATACAAATTGTAATAGGTGATAGAAAATATATCTCTGAATTTAAAAACCTTTACTTTCCTTTTCGTGCTCTCTATAACAGTGTTTCTCAACTTATGGGTTATAACTCATTTTCGAATCGAAGCATTTTGGATAGATTGTGAAATGAAAATAATAGGTCTTATATTTTTCGTGGTTATATTTAACCGTATTTAAGTTTGGTAAAAAATAAAATTTATTAATTATTTGTTATAAATTGAAATCTGCCATTACTTATATTAAAATAACTTTTATAAATGTTTCACTTTCAGTTGTATAATTCATACGATTTAGTAAATGCATCTTAATTAATTCAATATTACATACACAATTTTTTGAATTTTTAATAGCATTTTCCAATTGTTTGTTAAAATGTATCAATAACTTATTACATATTAACATTTTATTACATTCATTACATTACATTTATTATTACAGATATTCTTTATTCTTTTCCTTCTGGATTACGAAGATTCCGTACTGTCACCTTTTTGTTGTTGTATATAAAAGTATACGAGCACATATATACATACATTGTATTATTATCTTATTTCTAAACCTAGTTATTTAAGAAATTTTAAGATAAAAACTTAATAAACTAACATTCTATAGTATAAGTAGTTAGCATAAATTCATGAACTATATCTGAAAAAACGCAAAACATAATTACGCTTCATTTTCTTTGGTTTCCATCGTCTTCTCTTATTTCCTGATACATACTTTCGATCACTACTCTTCTAATCTTCTCGCCTTCGAAATTCTCTTAACACGCGTTACTTCTCGTACATCGACAAATTTGATAAATTAACGAAAAGGAATATCCGGTAAAAATTCTGATGGTTAATAAAAATTGTACAATTTTTATACACATATATTAACGAGAGGAAAGTTGGATAAAATCGAGTTTGTACAGCCCCCTTTGCCAGCATATTTCGCCTACGATATAAATCTGTGGAAAGACTCGAGGTGTGCCTTAATGGGTTTTAAATCGATTAGCGTTGCAATAAATTTCGGTTTTTTAACAACATCAAAGTCCGAGCCAGGCTGGTTGTTTATTTATGAGAAGCACTTGTCCGGGACAAGGGGCCCGTGGTACGGTCCCAAGGGAGCAGCACCTGGTACGAGCCTTTGGAGAATTTGATATATCGAAAGGGATGGTGGAACTATTTGGGCCGACACCCCCGCTTAATTCCGGCCCTTTTCCTCGGGACCCCAGATTCTTTGTTCCCCTAATATATCACCGCGTCCACCAGATCGCGCCCTTGAGAAAGAGCCTTTCGTAACAGAGGGCAGTCGCGACAGTCGGCCGATTGTTTTGTGTTCTCTCTGTCTTTGTCTCTCCCGTCTATCCGAATGAAGTCGTCTCCCTGCGACGCGGCCAGTGTATTCTCCGCGACTCCAGGACCAATAGAAGTTCAAGGTTTAACCCTTAGCGCTCCGCACATTTTTGTACCACTGCCTACCAGCAACTCCGGCACATTTTCGCAGCGGAACGAGTGAGAAGAAAGAGTCTTATTTTAAGTAAGAAGAATTACACGTGCTTTTGAATGTCTTTGATTTTATTTATTTTATACATATGCACTTTCTTCTTGTAAATGAACGATAAATTTTAAATTTTCTAATTCACCATTGTGTGATATCTTTGGAAACAATCTCCCATGTGCATTCTGGGTTTACTTGGGCAAGTGTGACAGTATTCACTTGTTTGGCGTCTGCCATCTCTTTGTTTCCTTGTAGAGCACACAACACAGTCCCTCTTTGGACCTTTCCTCATTATGTGCAGTTTTCCGTTTAGTCTAATTTCAGAAACTGATCTGCAAACTCTTGTTCTCTCCGACGAGTTGATCGACTAAAATTTTCCTGTACCTTAAATGCGTCAGTGTTTTCTCATTTTTATTGTGCTGTACTGTTTTATACAAGATGTATGAATTAATTATCGACATCTCCATTCCCCAAAAGAATAGTTTCCACCACCACTTAAGTGACATCTTCAAAAAGCAGTAACTGGAGGCGTATTGATCAGCCCGATCAACACCACCCATCGACTTTGTGTACCCGAGGGCTACTTTTGGCTTTTCGATTACTTCGATTGTACCACCTCGAATTAATCTATTAGTGGTTACCATTTCAACATTATGCCAGTTACTCGATAACGTTACTATTCTCTTATCCCTCCAAGCTAAGAGCATTGTATTCCCTCGTTTGTATGCGACAGTTTTATTTTCTCTTAATTTTGGTTTCTTCAGACTTGTTGGAACACCTTTTCTGTTAGGTTGTATAGTACCGGTGAAGTGGCATTTCATTTTTCTTCATTCCTCAGCTAAGGGTATACTAGTGTAATACCTGTCGGTATGCATATGATATCCTTTTGCGGTAGGTACCTGATCTAATAATTGTTGGTACAAATGCAGGGCAATTCTGGTGCTGACCAGTAAATCTCGCCTTGGCAGATTTTCGGAAGTGATACTTCCATAACATGGAAGAATGCTATATACATATCNTTCCATAATATGGAAGAATGCTATATACATATCCAGTTTCGGAGTCTGCTAGAACGTATATTCGAATGCCCCACTTGGTAGGTTTATTGGGATTGTATGTGATGAAGCTTATCTTTCCTTTAAATTTAACTACAAATTCGTCAACGCATATATTTTCTCCAGGTATAAAATAGTCCGAAAATCTTGAGTTTATATATTCCAAAAAATTAGATGCTCGTTGAATACGTGTTCGAATATCATTTTTCGCAGGATCCGGTGATTTTAAATGCAACATCCAGAATATCTGCATGAATCTCTTTCTTGTAAATATTTTACTAAAGAAAGGGATGCGACTATTCTCCATAACTGACCAGTATTCCTGCATATTCGCCAGGGGTATCATACCCATATTGATAATAACTCCAATAAAAGCCCAAAACTCATCCTCTTCCACCGCACGCCACGTTTGCCAAATAAAATTACTTGATATTTCTTTATTCTTTAGAACATTTTCTGCGTAATTGTTGGTTTCTTTTATAATTTCATTTACCAGTTCGTTTGTGAAAAATAATTTAAAATATTGTATCGGCTGTACAATATTTGTAGGAATTTGTGGTCCAATGACCTTTGGCGATACACTAAAATTTACTCTATCCGGAATATCTAATTCTTCCGTGACATCGAGCCATTCATCTAAGTCTTCCAGCGACTCTTCGCTTTCACTTTCAATAACTATCATTCGACGTCTCTTTGGTAATATAATTTCGGAACCACTACTTGAAGTGTCAGAATTATAATCAAGATTGTCTTCCACAATATCTTCTAACACTGGAAAATCTAACACATCTTCACTATCACTCAACTCTATACTCTCATCATAATAATTATTTTTCTCCATGTTGCTGACAATAAAATGGGACAAAAAATGATTCAATCGTAACAATAGAGAGACCGAGCACGTTTTAACTACAGATAACAATTGCCAACGCCGACGATTTTGTAACATCTTGAGCATAATCATGTTTAAAACATTCGGCTCCGCTGCGGAGCCTACGGAGTTATGGAACAAATGACTGATGGCTCCGTAGCGGAGCCACCGGAGCGCTAAGGGTTTAATACTCACGCGATGCTTTTCTTTTGCGATATTGTTGCAGATTTACAACGACAGAACTGTTGCAAGCGTTTCCGCAACTCAAGTGTATCATCGATTTGACAAACACAGGTCGCTACTACGATGAGAAGGTAAGGGAAATCTATTTGTAGGATTAAGATTTCTCCCGTTTTACGCGGGTTAAAGGTGTTTCGATGTGTGTCTGCTTTCAGTAAATCAAGAAACGTTATTTTATGTCTTCTCGGGGAAAATGGGAAATGGGAAAATATCTTCGTTTTTGCGAACTTTTCGACCTCTTATACGAATAAACGTTCTAATCGAATTATTTACGGAATTATTTTGTGAATATTAATAGACGAGGATTTTATAATACGTTTATTTTTTTACTTTTATTATAGACTGGAAAAGTATACTTTAGTTTTCTCCAATTTTTTTGACGTTAGAATGGATTTGTTCAATCGTATAATGAAAATAATTATGAACTTAACGTAAAGAATTTTGAAAATATTATTAATAATATAATTAATAATTGTATACGATAAATATTAATGAAGAATTTTTTATGTGGTCAATTAGTAGCTTTTGCAACAAAAAGTTTAATTTGGAAAATAAAAGATTTATAAAGTCTGTATTTATTAATTGCGCAATTTTATTCAGTGTTTCATCTTTATTGGTAGAAATGAAACGTGATAATAAATTCCAAATTATGTGCATAGTGGCGTTAGTATAATATAAACTGTTAAATTTCTAATTAATAATATTCTTTTTAATAAAAAATATATATGACTTAGACCACTTTCATAATTATGAGCACATATATCAATATAAAAGTAATTTATTATATGTTTAAGACTTTAGCTTTGACACTTTATTATTTCTCCAGTTTACTATAGCTATTTAAAATCCTATACTATTTCAAATAATATTAAATAATTATTTAAAATAATTATAATTTTGTTCTAATTATTTACTACGAAATCTACAACTTGATTTATTCAGATGACACATTCAAGCATAGAAAATAAATTTGAAAAATCGACTTCATATTTCATTGACCAATAATAATACACCAGATACACTAGAATTACCGCGTTATATAATACACTAGAGATTTTCTTTCAACAACAACATCCAGAAAAATGCTACGTCACTCATATCGATTCGTACACATTTACCGTTTAGTAATCGAAACCGAGAGACGTTTATCCTTTTTCTTCCTCTTCGCAAGCCGTGTCCCTAGCTGCATTCCTTGATCGAGCAGATATTCCAGAGCGTGGCTCCTTTACACGGCCTCTACTTATCTTTGTTTATCTGTCATCTCTCTCTTTCTCTCTCTCTCTTCCTCTGCCTCGTTCGTTCGCACGCCTGCGCGTCCCTTTTTTTGCTTCGCTCCCTTGTTCCTTTCACGAGAGCCTAATATTACATCTGTGTCAGTTCGGACTTTATTTGGTATTTAAAATTAGTCGAGTGCGCCCGACTAATTTGTAAGGAGGACCAAAAGGGACGACTAGGGCTAATGAACTTATTATTAGATTTTTGGAATAGCTGACTGCCGGCGATTCGATCGCTGAACTTCCATGTCTGCGCGCCCTTGTATGTATGCGTTTTCTAGGTCAGGCCTGTCACAACCTGAGACCGATCAATTATATTAATAAGTTCTAGAGTCGAGACTGTACTCGGTTGTTTCGTGTCTTTTTTTTCCTCCTTTTTTTTTTCTTTTCCCTTTCTTGTCTCGTTCACGGACAATCGTTCGCGTTGCGATGAGAAAGAGAAGGTAGAGGACTGATAGAAAATATTTTTAAAAAGCTACGACGTTTTCGAGCATCAATGGTGCCGCACGGTATCGGTAATTAACACGGAGTTCCCCTGGTGTCTCGCGCGTCTAATTAGAGCGCATTATACGTAATAGTATCCCCTTAGCGGAACCCTTAATTTTTGACCTGTGAATGGTGTCGTTGGGAAGGGAAAGGTTCATTCACTATAGAGGGATCAAATAGGGATTAGGGGTAATTATTCGTAAAGATTTTATCAACTTCTTCTAATATCTGACTGTGGAATTTTTTTCCCCTTTTTCGAGATACTGGAATTTACGAGTCAATCTACCGGGCCTCTCTGATTTATGGCTCATTCTTATATTTTGTATATCTAGTAAGTTTCTGTAGTA
>NIJG01000009.1:660623-672837 GCA_002201625.1 Euglossa dilemma
ATTTATTTATTTATTTAATTACATAAATAAATTTCCATTAGCCTTAAAGTATTATACAAAGAATTAAAATTGGAGATAAACATAATAAAAAGTAATTAATAATTAATGAAACAAGTGTTACATGCTTAGTGCTGCAATCTATGTAATAATTCGAGTTTTAAAGTTAACTAGTGATAAAGTAAAAACTCTATCACAAAAATGTTCATTACTCTTATAAATAATTCTATTAATGTGTTAATATAAACCAAAGAAGTTTATCTTTATTATTATAGATTTCTACATGAATTATTAATTTTTTCTTTCAATTTATTCTTCCAAATTTCTAGTATTTTATTATAACTTGTAATGCTATATATTATTATCAGGGATTTGTACAATTAGATAACTGTTTGTTAAAAGTATTTGTTTTGCAATATTACAAGAATCTTTATAATTAGTCGTTACTATTTATTTCTAATATCGTTTTGTTCCAGGAATTCACAAATTTTGGTGTCAAATATGAAAAAATTATGGTTTCTGGGCGGGAAGTCCCTTCCACGGAGTTGGTGAACAGGTAAGTAGAGTAAAACTAACTCCTTTTTAGTAACCGTATTAGAAATCAAATTTTGTATACAAAAAATAACGTTTCTTGCTACTAAATGATATAAGGATATATGAAAAGTGCGAAACTATATTTAATATCCTGAAAATTAAAAATATATCTTATCGATCGTAATTTTACCGAATGACATTGCGAAACTACTTTTAATATCCCGAAAATTAAAAAATATCTTATCGATCGTAATTTTATCTTAAAAAATAATTCTCTTAAACATCTGCTTCTTTGCACGTATTAAGATAACGAATATTCTATACCTCTTCGTAAAATTTCACATCCTTGTTATCTTAGGTAAAATTTTTTATCAATATATAGAGTAATATTTATAATAACACTCTGTTAAAAATTGACTTCACTCGGGTATCTTATTCGCAAGTATATTTCGAAGTATCATGTTCAACGATGAAGTTTACTCAGTGGCACTCTCAGCTCGAGTCTGTTTATCAAAATTAGCAATCGTAAGTGTCGAAACAATCGAGATAAGTTTACAAAGCTCTAAATTCCTAAAGAAGTTGCGCCATTAACATTGGAATATCATGATACGCACTCGACTATTTTTTCTTAGTTCCTCGTGCCGCCGCGAGGGCGCTAGTGAGGTGAACCTTGCGTAATATACTTACGTATATACGCGAGAGAGTACGAGACTCGTGTACGGGTTGTTTTAACCAGCTATCCGCTTTAATACCACTCGCATTTCACGTTTACTGCGCTTCTGTTCCGAGCCTCAGGGTAATCGTCGATCGATCAACACTTGATTCGCATCATGCAGATGATGTCCGGCCAATCGCTTTACTACCGAATGACCATATATCATCGGGATCAGGAAGAATGTCGAGTTTTTTTTTTTTCTCTCTCTCACTCCCGTTCCCGCGTGTGATTCTGTTGTGCGTGCGAGAAAAAATGCGCGAAAATTATGGTTGTTGTTCGGTCAGTATTTTTGCTTCGCTAATTTAGGTTATAAAAAGCTCACTATATAGCGAGTCGTATTACAGTGTCCAGGGAGCCTTAACTCGTCGGGCATGAAGTAATGAATTTCGTCGATGCTGGAGTAAATTGCGATGCTTAATTTGTCCGTGATTTTTTTCTCTTTCTTCTTTTCCTCGTATTACGATCATGAAATGTCGCTTGGATTCTATGAAACTTGGAAATCTCTGCTCTGAATCGAAATAAATAAGCAATGCTGATTTGAATGTAATTTCAGTTACGATTTGCGAGATGCTTCTATTGATGTAGTTTTATTGTTTCTGTTGGAAAGGAATTATACCTTGACGTCACGCGATTATTATATACTAGTGAGAATTTTAAAAAAATATTTCTGGAGTTTTGAGACTAGTTTAATAGCTGTAAAAATTATTCACGTTTTAACATTTTTACCGAACTACTCTTTTTGAACTCCACCAAAATTGTGGATGATTTTTATCTTTTATTCATATTATCGTAATTTTAAGGATTTTGGAATTATTATTTTTGAAATATAACGTTAATTTCTATGTTTTGATACATATTAAATTTTATTTTATTTATTTTGTAATATTACAAGTTTTATTAATTGCACGCATTGTTTAAAACGTGTAATGTAAAATAGCTCTTGATAATTTTGTTACAATTTTAAGAATCTTGGGTTTATTATTTAATATTATTTTCAAGTACAAGGTCAATTTTTATATTATCTTAAAATATTTTATTATTCACGCACGTAATTACTATTATTACAATTTTAACGAGTACTTTACATTTTAGGTATACACAAAATATTTTGTTAATTATACATATTGACATTATTATTACCATAAATATTCTACTATTTTTATATCAATTTTAAGATTTTTAGAACTATTATTAATTGCGGTTATTTTCTAATATAAAACTAATTTTCACGTCTATGCGAGATAATTTATTAATTACACACATTGCTATTATCATTATATTACTCTGGATGTTACTACATCCACTCATATCATTATTAAAGTATATTTTCTCCGAAAATTGATAAAAATCGCAAAGTTGTCAAAGCAAAGGGCAAAAAGTTCCAAGTTGCACGGTCTGTTCTACTAAATAACATAGTTCAACAAAACTATAAAAAATGAGGAATCGCCTGTGAAGCAAGGTCATTAACTATATTTTACACGCGATATTCGAGCGAGTTCGTTAATTTTCACATGTATACGTAGAAGATTTGAAAGTCGACGTGTAACTAACCGTAACATCATAGGCTATTGACACAACTTCGTCCTCGAATTCTCTGGCAGTAGGTCAGAGAACGACCTCCGAAACTGTGGAGTTTTCGGCTTCCTTCGATCGTTTGTTTGAACCGCACAAAGCACCCGACTCGATTTGTATAATTCGAGGATAAAATGGTGATTCACACCGTCCGTTAATAGCCAACAAGAATGTGAATAGCCGGCTGATCCTCGTCGTGGTCGCCACCCGTGATCTTTTGTTGATTTCTTTAACCGAGATCCTGACGGCTTTGTACCTTGATTGTTGCGCGACGTGTAATTAACTGAATCCTCGGTATGCGTAAAGTGGTCACTTACTTACTCTGGCGTGGTTCAAGTAAGTTACAGCCGGAATACAAACTGATGAAAATTAGTAGGCGCCACTTGATATTCTATGCGTCCTTGAATCCTTACAAATTACAGGTGGGGAGTGCAAGATGTATCTATATATGTATATAATCTATATATATAACGTTCAACATTAGATTTTGGTTCATATCTCTGAGTTATTACGTATAATATCATGTACGTGTTATTTTATTTGATTTAGTAATTTATTAATTAACAAATGTTACTTTATTTTATTTACGAAGTTCATCAATTTTATTTATTTCTCATCGTGACATTGTTATCAGAATTTGGTTGATATCTTTGAGTTATTATATATAATATCACGTGTATATTTTATTTTATCTACTAATTTATTAACTAACAAATGTTACTTTATTTTATTTACGAAGTTCATCAATTTTATTTATTTCTCATCGTGACATTGTTATCAGATTTTGGTTGATATCTTTGAGTTATTATATATAATATCACGTGTATATTTTATTTGATCTACTAATTTATTAACTAACAAATGTTACTTTATTTTATTTACGAAGTATATAAATTTTGTTTATTTCTCGTTGTGACATTGTTATCAGATTTTGGTTGATATCTTTGAGTTACTATATATAATATCACGTGTTTGTTATTTTATTTGATCTACTAATTTATTAACTAACAAATATTATTTTATTTTATTTATGAAGTATATAAATTTTATTTATTCCTCGTTGTGATAGTGTTATCAGATCTTTGAGTTATTATATATATTATCATGTGTGTGTCATTTTATCTGATCTACTAATTTATTAACTAACAAACGTTATTTTATTTTGTTTCTGAAGTGTATATATTTTATTTATTTATCGTTATGACATCATTATCGGATAAAATTATATATGTAGATCAGTAACTTTCAACCAGCGAGTTTTTGTTTGAATTTACAAATGAAAATGGCAATATTTGATTCAGCAATAGTTGTCAGGTGTATATATAAAAATTATATCTATTTTTCCCTGTTATATTAATAAAAGATACAGTTTCTTGCGTGCTCTAGAATTTTAGTAATTGGTTTATTATTGGCTTTATAAGAGATTGAAAAAATAGAGAGAGATTGAACATCTCTGATTTAGATTATATATAATGTAATGTAAATTGTAATTAATTTAATTCAATAAATTTATGTCTAATATTAATTACATTTGTAAGATATAGTGACTTATAAATTCATTTATTTGATTTTAACATGTTTTTTTTTTTAAATGTAAGTGGATACTTAATTTTAGATATTCTTAATTACTTGAAATAAATATTTCAAAAGTCTTGCAGATAATAATCCTTAAAATTTATAATTATGCGAACGAATATGCAGGTCATCGTGTATTGCACATATAGGGTGGATGGATACATTTACATCTTCATATATAACAACTCAGAAATTTTCAAAATTATATATACGAATACTATTCTATACTTTCTATTTATTCGAAAAAAGTATCGCTACTCGATACTTTTTATTATCATTAATTTTTATTATAACGCAATTTATATTTCATCCATGCATTTATTTTGTATAAATTTTCCAAATTTAATTTCGTCGCCAAAAAGAATTCATGTTCGATATTTTTTATTGTTCTATTTTTATCCAAGACTACCATTTTTCTTTTTTTATTGATGCACGAAAATTATATAGTACTATCCTTGTTTCATTACGACATCAAGTAAATCATTTTAATACATATTTATTCACAAGTCAATTTTATCATACTCTAATAAAAAGTATTCAATTAATAAGTCTCCATTTTATTACGTAGTTGGATATCACAGTGCCCATATTCTTATCTTCAATTATACATTTATCCCTTTGCACTTGAGAGGCGACTGTCAGTCGCCATAAAATTTTGAAGTCTCATATAAATTAATATGTCAAATTTAAGATAATATAACAATATATCAAAATCAAATAATTTTACGTGTTAACTATGATACGATTCTTTATTTACCAATCATAAAAATAACGTCGGGTTTATAGCAGAAAATCTGTAAGTTTCTATTCTTCTGTAACCAAAAAAGTGCAAAGGGTTAATCTTTTTATATACAACCATTTATCTCGGATGTATTTACCCAAATTTTACATGTAAAATTAATTATATCGGCTATATATTAATGTCCTTTAATTTAAAGCTTAACAAGTTACTGAAACGAGATATAGCCAGCAAATATCAAGTTGCACGATATTCACTACCATATTGACAATACGTGGACTCAGGTTCCTGAAATGCGTTTGAATCGTGTTCCTTGAGGGTTCGAGGCAAAGTCCACCACAGTGTACCCGTTGTGCGACAAAGCATGTGGGTGTTGACGCTTCAGCAACGACGTCTTTATTTGTCCAGACATCGAACATAGGTTTCCACGTGTTCTCTGCCTTGTATTGTAAGACAATGCTCATATATTCCACGGATACAGAGGAATACTCTGCGGATGTTCGAAGAGCAGGCGAAGACCCACCAAACTCTGAGGGAATCGAACTTTCGATCTACCAGTTTACCGTATTAAACAATTTTGGAGAAAAAATAAATTTATTTTAAATAAGTGGTTGCTTTTACAATGTTTCATCGTGATTTTTTGTTAAATTTGATTTGGAATTGTTAGTATTTTTCACACTCGAGGAACTTGTTTAATTACAATTTTGTGATTCATATTTTTATTTTAGATTTTTATTTATTTATCTTTTTACGTGTTTTTATTTATTTATGTCTTTGCACGATTTAGAAAGCATGCAAATTTGAGAAAATTTAACTTTCGATGTATCAAAATATCAAACAATTTTGGATAAAAGATAGACTTACTTTAAATAAATCTTTTCATGATTATAATGTTTATAATGTTGCTAGAAAATCGGTTTCAATTTTTAATTTTTCTAGAACTTAAGGTCTTTTGTTGGTTATGAGGTTTGGTCTTGGTAATTGTTGCTGTTTTTGTTTATTTGATTATAATTTCATAAATAACGTTTTTATTGTACATTTATTTACTTATCTTATATCGATATATGTGATATTGGAGATAGTTTATACTAGTTTATCGATAATTGTAAGTTTTTTTGAAAATATAAATATAAAGACGAAGTATATAATGTTTTTTGAAAAAGTTGAATTCTTCAAAATAAATTGATTTTAAATAAATTCTTACTTTAATAATATTGTTTTTATTAGGAAATCAGTTTTGGTTTTTAGTTCGATTATAATTTAATAACATTTAATAATATTTGAAATTTAATCAATTAAATTGTAACTGATATTTTTATTCTAGATTTATCCATGTATATTTTACTGCATATTAAGGACAGTTTACTTTGTTGATAATTGTAATTAAATTTATATATGTCAATTTATACAACACCAACTAAATTTTCTAATTTTAAATTTTGTAAGTTGTGAATCGATCTTTGAAGCTCAGTTTCGTCTCATAAGCATCTAAAAAAAGTATATACTTATTATTTTTTGTAGCTGTATTAAATTTTGATATTTTGATCCATGAATCCTTATTATCGTAACCGAAAGAGAATACAATTCAACAATTGTAGAAATTCTCTGTATTTATTACAATAACAAGTAAGCAATTGATATTATGAATTTTAATCGTTTTATCTTTATCCAATCTCATTTTCAACAATTTTTGGTGTATATTAATTTTTGTTCTTCACCATACACAATACAACTATAACTAATAGGCCTTCGAACTTTTTTCTGAACCTAGTGGAAAACTTCTCATTTGAATAACAAATTTTTACTCTTTTGATGATACAATTTTCGTAGCATAAAGTGTTATTAAATTTTCATTTCTGGCATATTTTTTTACACGTAAATACACACAAGACCCTTTGCCCCTCTTATATAGCTCTTTAAAGTGTTTCAAGGAAAATAAAAAGCCAAGTTGCACAGAACATTAGAGATTGGACAAATATAATCCTACAAAGCCAACTATCGTTTTAAATAAAAGTAATCGAAACACGTCTTTTTACTAAAACAGTGCCATTCGTAACATCGAACAACCGAACGAAAAACTTGAAATAAAATATTAAATCGTGTAACTGTGATTAACTACACTTTTTCGAGGTGGGTTAAAATCTATCTGTTCTTAATCCAAAAAGATACGGCCAAACTATAGCGAATAAAAAAGCTATCACGCATTTAAAAAAATCCTCAACAACCCCACAAAGTTTAAAATAAAAATTACCTCGTGTCCCTTATTAATCATTATTCCGTATAAAGAACGATATTTCTCTAGTATCTTTTATCCAATTCGATAGAGAAATAAATAAATTCCGGAACCCAGATATATTTTCGGTATCGGGACCAAACACCGTCCCCGTTGTAGAAGCTATAACAAACGGAGAAATGAAATTCTCGGTGAGAATAAAATCAGAATATCCTAATAGGCGAGATGGAGCGATGGCCGATTGCGAAAGCGAAAGAGAGCGAAGGCAGGCTCGCACGAGAGAGAATCTGTTGGCTGGCTGTAGGATCGGATGAACCCATCTCAAATATTTTGATACGCATCATGTCGGCCATACGAGAAACGAAATGCTGTGACAGTGTTGGCACGAAGACGAAAGAGAAACGTTTTGGGAAACGGTTGTGGGTGGTAAAAGATGCTTTACGTCCTCTCGCATGCATAATACGAGGACGCGTGCGTGTTGCTTCATACTTCCGGTGCCGTTAATTCGACCCGTGGACCCAGCAGACGTTGCTTGCGAGTCGTCCTCGAGATTCCCGTCGCCCCTCTTTGTTTTCTCCACCTTGGGAGCATTGCCAAGATGACGAGGAACGCGTCTCACGCTTCGGACCACCCGTACGGATCGCTTCATTACGTAAATTCGCCACTACCTATCTTCCTCGCCTCCGCTCCTCCTTCCCTAGCCGTGACACTTGTTCGCGTTACACGAGCTGCGTACGCTGCTTCACCGTCTAATTATACCTATGCGTTGTCCAGTTGAATCGTATTTTTGAAATAAGCCAGCTAACCACGCACGGTGCTTCGGACTCGTCGAAACGCGAATTAAACTCAGCCTTTTTGACGTTGTTGAAAATCCAAAGAATTTCAAGGAACCTCGCGATTCTGTTTCATGGATAAAGCAAATTCGTGTATTTCATCCTGTTGTATATGCAATTTTTTTTAGTCGAAAATGTCGATAGAATTGTCAAAATTCATAAAAATTCACGAATCTATTTCATGGATAAAATTAATTCGTGTATTTCATCCTGTTGTATATGCAATTTTTTTTAGTCGAAAATGTCGATAGAATTGTCAAGATTCATAAAAATTCACGAATCTATTCCATTCATAAAATTAATTCGTGTATTTCATCCTGTTGTACATGCAATTTTTTTTAGTCGAAAATGTCGATACAATTGTCAAAATTCATAAAAATTCACGAATCTATTCCATGGATAAAACAAATTCGTGAATTTTATTTGTTTGTAAATGTAACTTTTTTTTTAGTGAAAAATATCGATACAATTGTCAAAATTCATAAAAATTCACGAATCTATTCCATGGATAAAACAAATTCGTGAATTTTATTTGTTTGTAAATGTAACTTTTTTTTTAGTGAAAAATATCGATACAATTGTCAAAATTCATAAAAATTCACGAATCTATTCCATGGATAAAATTAATTCGTGTATTTCATCCTGTTGTACATGCAATTTTTTTTAGTCGAAAATGTCGATACAATTGTCAAAATTCATAAAAATTCACGAATCTATTCCATGGATAAAACAAATTCGTGAATTTTATTTGTTTGTAAATGTAACTTTTATTTAGTGAAAAATATCGATACAATTGTCAAAATTCATAAAAATTCACGAATCTATTCCATAGATCAAACAAATTCGTGAATTTTATTTGTTTGTAAATGTAATTTTGTTTTAGTGAAAAATATCGATAGAATTGTCAAAATTCATAAAAATTCACGAATCTATTTCATGGATAAAATTAATTCGCGAATTTCATCCTTTTATTCTTGCAATTTTCCTAGCTGCATCGTATACAATAGTCATATCTGCTCACGCCTCAGTACTCAGTTCTGAGATCCCAGTTATTCGTTTTTAATAATTCGATGGTACGTTCTTAGACGTATAAAGTGAGTTTTGGTATGCACGTGAGTTACTATGAGTATCTAGAATTTTTTTACAGCGATCGTGTTTTCTGCTGAAATTTGCATATTTGACTGCACAGTATCGTTGTAACGATAAAGATTAAAAATGACCAGTGCAGCAGCGTCGAAATGTAGTCTCTTACCTGTATGTACGTATAAAGATAATTATATTTTGACTCTTTAAAAAAAGATTTTGCCGAATCCATATTTTTTCTCGTTTAATCATTATATAGCTACATCTATACTAATAAGTTTGAAACTTTACCTGAAATAAATTCGATTCATAATGTCGTAGCCATAATAATTTCGAAGTTTCATTTAGAGGTCAATCTAACTCCAATACGCTAATACAAAATGCGCTATTACTACGAATTTTTTTCCTTATATCAAATATAATTAATATTTACTAGTCAACTAAAATAATTGTTCCACACGTACGAAATAAGATATGCGAGGGAAGTATCTCATACAAAATATTTAAAGCAGGTATATTTAGATATAAATTACATCTCTATTCTATAATAACTTTATTATCTTTATTATTGCCATTTTTATTATTTTTAATTTTTAATTCAAGCTAAATTTACATTGAATTCGAACTAATCGTCTAATTTCTATTTGCTTCAATACCTTACCAAAGTTTTAAAATATTTGCCGGCAGATCTACTCGCGAAAACTTTTTCAATCTTGCACAAGTAAAATTCGATAAAATATATAAATTATAGCGACTAATTTCGTTTCCTCGCTTCTACACGTTAAAATATACTTCTGGAAACTGAGAAACAACAAAGATGTGGGCACATATTTGGTCGTACAAGCTGAGCACACGTGGTCCTAATCGAAGAATAGTTAAGAGTATTTACACAGTACTGCCATAATCACTCCGTGTTGAGAACTCGGCCATATAGATGGTAGCCAACCATTTGCTTATCTACGATCACGTGGTCCATGCATTAAACATCTCGAAGCACAGAATTTCTCTTTCTATTCTGCTTAAAATAGAATTCCTCTATCTATCCTATCTATCGACGTTGTTTCCATGTTGCTTCAAGCAATTTCGAAGATCTAACATGAATTTCGAAGATCTATTCATACGTACCCCGTTCAGATTTAATCCAATCAAGAGTCGTTGCGTTTTCTTCGTAAAGTGATCAAATTTTTATTTAAACACAAAGTCTTTTATTGTTATTATTATTATTATGGATTTATACTTCATTCGGAATCGTAAAAATCAGGGCAGGTTTTCAGATGTGCATTTGATTCCGAGACAAAGATTTGGCTTCACTGGCGATCTTGCTTCTTCCTTGACTTCATAGCTGGTTAAAGATCGATATAGAAGATAGAATTAGTTGTTTTGTATAGAAATTTATTTGTATACCTATCCTTCGATTCACGCGAATTATTTATTTCATACGATTTCTTTCGTAGTATGTGTAAGTTGGGAAAATATTTATCGAAAACTGAGATGATAGTAATGATATAAATTCAGAATATACAAAATTTTTATTTGTTGTCGGTTTCTATATATATTGTAACATATATTATGCTAGTATATCATTATTTTTAATATTTTTAACGTTTCGATATATCAAATTCTTCGAAGGAAATTAAGATTAAAATATAATATTTAATGTAAAATTAATAAAGTTTTACTTTCATTTCGTTATTTATGCTTTTTTTGCAATGATTTTTCGTTCAAACTTATTTTTTAGTAAATTTAAGCATGCCCGTTCACAAATCAAAATTATGTAATCATTGTAATTATATTATACATATATTTTCGCATGCTATAATAAATAATAATATAGTATTATAATATATAGTATATTATAGAAAACTTTAGCAACATATAGCTTATTATACGGTAATAATATATTTAAATATTTTTTCGTCTCAGTGGCGCAAAATAAATTTATTAAGGATTGAAAAGGAGTATACTTTCAACAAAAAAATATTTCCCGGCAAAATGAAATTACCATAAATGAAAAATTCCCATAAAAGGTAGGATTATTTTCAGCATTGCATAAATCGAGGAATAAAAAGCGTATATTAATTCACAATCAAACACCTACCCTTATGCATTTTCCACAGGGTGTCATTCTGGTCATTCTGGGGATATGTTGTCTCACCGGTCGTGCTCTTCTTCTATGCAATGTATAAGTGCCTGGCGTTCTTCTTTCAGGCCGAAATTTTGGAGTTCGTACAGCCGATGAATGAAGTAAAGGTCTCTGAGTCAAGTATCTCATAAAATGTTGTTCTGTGGATGAAATTAAAGCGAAAATTTGATCTTTGTATTTGTCTTCCTTTTTGCTTTACGGAGAAGTCTTAAGTACGGTCAGCTGGCTTTCAGATAAACCAGATAAACAGTGCTTTGATAGATCAAAGATTCAGATAAATACAGATAGATTCGTAATTAGATAACTTTATAATTATAAGAAAATGGAGACTATGAAAGAGGATGTTATCGTTTTTCTGCTTGATAGTTTAAATAAACGGAGGTTAATATCTCTGACTAAAATAGTAACGCAAAAATAATTTTTAGTTTAAGGTTAAAATGTTACTAGAATTATAAAAGTTCTCCCGATACACTAGCTGAAACTTGGCCATTAGAAATAAATAATTATACTATTAATTAATATTTATTATTTATATATTTAATATTTATTAAATATACTGTAATACTTAATATTTATTATTGTTATATACTGTTAATAATAATTATACTATTAAAATAAATACTATTAATAAAAAAAAACTTACGTGATGAATCCGAGTCATCAGTAGAGTCGAAACTGCTGATCGTTTCGTGTACTATGGTTTCCACTATGGACAGTAATCGTAATTTTAAATTATTTCAGGCAATAATTATTTCGTCCCAATATCAAGATTATTAAGATTTACGATTTT
>NIJG01000009.1:683113-698702 GCA_002201625.1 Euglossa dilemma
TTTTACATTTTATATATTTTAATACGACTATACGAAATCGTAATCAATTTTTCCTACCTGTTAATGCATATACGACGCGTGAATTCTTATTCTTGGTATATTTGCCGCAATTCAGGGTGTGTAACATTCGAGTTCTTAAGCTTCATTACCATATTCCTTCGTTTGCTACGGAGTCCCTGCATGCCTATTACGCAGTTATTACACTGTCACTTCTCGAGACCGGTTACCATATTTGAATATTTATTTAGCTGATTATTTTTTTTTATCGAGTCCATGGAAATTCGATCGCTATCTGTTAGTTATCCTGAAAAATTATCAACAGCGTGAAAGTAAAGGGAAGGACGCCGCTCGCTTTTGCCCTCCTCTACGTGTTCTCATTACACAGTCTATGCATGAGAAACATCCGCAGACCTGTATGAAATTCTTCCCTATCATGCTACGTTACAATTTACGGCAAATAAATCAATCAAGATTACAGAGTGTCACGGTAATATTAACATATGTTACGATATTAATCGTTGAAATACATTTATCGCGAACAAACTCGGTTTGGGTAATATGTTTATTTAAAGTGTCGAATGTAAGTGTAATTTAGCGGCTTAACACATCGAATAGCGTGTTATTAATTTGCATTTATTTATTCCATCATGTTTCTCTTTGCTCGAATGATTTTTATTCTTAACAATATATCATCAGTTTGAAATCGAATATTTCTGTATTATAACGAGGTGTATAGGTAGACTCAAATGATTTGTATATTTATTTAACTTGATTAATTTAGTTATAATTTGTAGCTTTAATTTATTTCATTAATAATTTACATTTTTTAAATTAACCGCATCGATATTTGTTTAGACTTTTATATTTTTATTATAAGCATTATTAGCTTCAAATTGAATTCTGAATATTATTGTTGGTAACAATAATTGAATAGATAATAGAGATATAAAATTTTTAATGATTTATGTCTTTATCTAGATATCTCGACGGAAATTGTTATAATTTATTTAATTGATATATTATAGCACATTAATTTATTTTTATATTTACTATATTTATGTTTATTATATTATAGTAATTTATAACTGTAAAAGTATAAATAGCTAAAATTATAATTAACGAGTAAGTATATGTAGAATAACGAGAAATATAATTTTAAACAATTTTTATGTTCATTTAAAATTGCTAATATGATCACAGCTATAATTTATTTGATTAATTAATATTGAAGCGTGTATTACATATTTATTTTTTCTTAACAATATTCAACAATATTGCCCTATGCTATTAACTAGTATAATGCGATATAGAACTTTAAGTACACCGAAATAATTTTAATTATTTTACTTGAATGTTTACGTGAAGAAAAATAACGAGCTAATAACTAATTTATTATAGATATTATAATTAATCGATACATGAAATGAACGTAATGCAACTCACTTTTGTGGATAAATTATTTATCCACCACTACAAAGTAAAATTCGAATTACAGTTATATTATAATAATAAGAAAATAAAAAATTTCTCCAAGCAACACTTACATTTAAAATTTTCTAAATTTCGTTATAATCGTTAAGAGACAAATGTGAAAGAAATATCGGAACATAAAAATTTGGTTATTTTCAAAATTTGTCAAATGTGAAATGGAAAATGGATTATATCTGTCATATTTTCATCCATTCTTCTTACAAATCGAAATTTAATTAAATTCAGAATACGTGACTCCTTGATTTTCCAAAGGTAAATATATGTGTTCTCTTTCCTTTCAGATTCTTTAAAACGATGGATGATTTTACGTCAACTTGTGGTAAAGGTGAGTCTGCATTACATCATACTGGGTCTGTATATCCTACTAGTAATATCATTAATCTTGTCTGCTATTATTCTAATATCCTACATTCCAAATATTCTCTCCGAACTTCTTCGAAAATGCATCGATTTTTGTAGATACGAAAGACGTCTCTTTTTGACTAATGGTACGTAACGCATTATCTTAACAAATTTTCCAGGAAATCTTATCACTAACGTGATATTAAAACGTGATAACATAAGATTAAGCGTACAATTTTATTTAAATAATTTTGCAATATAGAAAAATTAATTGTCGAATTATTTATTAAATATCCAAAATTCAAATTCGTATTCTACAGAACTATAAATATTTGAAGGAACTCCTTAGGAGAAGGGCCGATGTGTAAAAATTATATTTTGAGGTATTCAAAGTTTCAACTTTTCGTTTGTAAAACAATGAGACTGGTAAAAAGTCTATATAATTGATATTTATATTTGTTACTAATATTATTCCATAACTTCATATATAATATAGTATGAAACTATAGTAAAGAATATTATAAAAGTGCTATTAGATAATCGGTGAAAAGATCTATCTCGGGAAATGTCTTTCTTCTAAAGAACACGTCAATTATAATTTCTAATACAAAATATTGTGTAAAAATAGTATTAAACCAGATAAGGTATGTGTTACATATATTACTATGTACAAAAAATGTCTAGGTTTAATCCAAAACAAATTTAAGGACTTTGTAGACACATATTTAATTCGTGCATATAACTGTTACATCGTATAATTAATACATTTATTTTTATACACAAGCTGTATAGTATTCTCTGTAAAATGTTGTATTCTTACCACACGGTTGCATTCTAGCAACATTTTAAAATTGGGAAAATTCTTTTAAAACAAGGTATTCTCGCAATACCGGTTCGTTTTAATACTGTTTGGAAATTGAGAGAATCCTTGTATAAAATAATACTTCTGCAACAAGATTTTATTAAAAAATTTTTCAAATTGGAAAAATTCTAGTACGGGAAAATCCTTTCACTTTAGTATGATTTAAAAATGGAGGGAATTCCTTTATAACACGATATAAAATTGGAATTTTAAAGTGCAGGCTTTTGGTATTTTTCATTCGAGTAAGCATATGTTATCGCAGAATTTGAAAATATTGTCTCTTTAAATTTATTTTTAGTTTGCGTAACATCGATCCTTTGCATTCGAAAATTTTTTCAATCTAGGAAATTTGTGACTCAGAGCTTCTCGAAGCTACCTTTAATTATACTTCACCTAGTATTTAATTTCTCATTTCGACTCCGGTATTATGGAGGTTAGTAAATATTCTAATATTTACGATTCTTTCGTATAATTTGGTATTTCTTTAAAAAGTTATCATTATTTATATGGTATACACCATACAAAATAATTCAAACTATTAAAGTAACCAAAAACAAAATGTTCAAATAGTTGAAAAATACCTAAAATTGAAACACAAATTTTTCTACAAATGATTCTAATTCAAGCAATTTTATTAACTCAAATCTAAAATTAAGTCATATCATTCAAATTTGTCTACAAACAATTCTAATTTATCTCAAGTAAAATAATTTTATTAACATAATCTAAACTAAAATTCTAATTTCTTCTAAATTGCATAAAGCGTTCTACAAATAATAATAATTCGCTAATAAAATAATTTCATTAATCCAAACCCGGAACTAAATCATTTTTCCAACTCTCACAAATTATTCTGTCAAACCGCAGAAATCGTTTTTCAAATAATTCTAATTCGTCTTTATTAAATCAATTAATAAAAACAGACAAAGTACGTCAAATAACAGAATCCAACCCCGTTTCAGAATATCCAATATAAAAATTAGTTTCCAAAAGTAGGTGAGAGTTTATACGGAGATTATTCTCCTGAGGTTGACGAAGGTTAGTCCGTGAAGACGATCGTGGAAATGCGTACGGTTGTTTTAACTGTAAAATGCAGTTCGGCTTCTGCGGTTGAGAAAAAGGGAAAAAGAGAAACTGAAAGGAGAAAAAAAAAAAAGAAGGAAAGGAAGGATTCTCAAGAAGAATGAGAATGACGACGGTGATCAAGCTACGAATCTGGACAGAGTTTGAGAAGCGAAGGATCGCCCACGCAGAGCCACGTATACCAGCGCGTTGTTAATTATCTGCCGCCGTTTATCAACCGGTAGAGCGGAAACTTTCCTTCGGCATTTCTCTTTCTTGCCCCTTTCATTCGCTTCTCTTCCTTCCCGCCACTTTTTTTTCCTCTTTCCCCCCTTTTTCCCTGTTGCCGTTTGATCACTATTTTTTTCATCTCTCCGAGCGTTTCCTAGCTCGGTTTCTACGGCATCCACGCTAAATTGAATCTAAATTTAGATAAACGCATCTAAATTGAATGATAGACGGTGAGGAGTGTAGAACGATCACCTGTGACAGAAGGTTTTTGTTTTCTCTTACATCTTATGGCAGTTTTGCAAATTTAAATTCACAGCGTTGGGTGGTTGAAAATCGGTGAAATAGCATAATGATTTTGTAGTGTATCGATGGGAATGTGAAATTTGAAATATATTCAGTGGAGCTATAAGAAACGTGATATAATAAATAATAGTGATTTTTTGACATTTTTTGACATTCTTAAATTTCGAGTTTTAGATGTAAAGAAGACTATATATTGAGTCGTTCGAAAAGTAATTTCGTTTTTTTGTTTTGTTTTTTATGCGGCTCAAGTATGGAGTTGGCTGTGAACAAATACAATTAGGTCCCCGAAATGGAAATAACGAAATGACTTTCCCAACGACTTAATATAAAATAGAAATATTCAATTATTTGTTTCATGTTTTATGAATTCATGATGTTCGAAGAAATGTAGGGACTTACAATTAATCATGCATGCATAAATTTTCAATAGAAAATTCTGGAATTGACATATAACTGATACATAAAATGCAAATATTCGATAATATTTTTTAATGTTATTTTATATTATACATGTTAAGAATTTTTGATGGAACACACGTTCATAATAAAATTGAATCAATTAGTATCTACAATTTATCTAATTTTTTAATTAGATTAATTAATCTAAAATTTCTAGTTATGTAATATAGAAAGGTGTAATAATGTCTTAAAAAAATTATATAATTAAGTATAGATGCATAATTTATAGTTAACGCTATTTATAATATTTAAAATATTGAATGAAAGATCGACAAAAAATTATCATTCGAGGTACAAACATACTACATCAAATAGGCATGTGTGAAATTTTTATTTTCAATTGCGTAAAATAACAGAATTAAATAATATTTCGTCATTTTATCGTATACTTTATATATAAAAAAAAGTGTGCAAAGAAATGCAAATAATCGCAATTATTTTCGCTTTCAATATTCAAAATATTTATGAGAAGTTCACGAATCGGAGAAACGACACTGACAACGAAAAGAAAGTGTACCAAAAATAGTAAATAATAGTATATCAACAGACACGAGAAAAGCTTTTATCGCAAAAAGAAAAGAACGGAAATAAAAAATCTGAATATCCACTTACACAAGATGACAGTATTCGATAATAGTTTTTAATATTATCTCATGTTTTACGTGTTCACAAGCTTCAAAGAGATATATACATAATCGTGCATAGTTAAGGCTGCTTATAGTATATTGAAACTATCCAATGGAAAGCTCACGAATGGAAGAAGCGACACACGGGACGAGAAATGGCTGAAAAACGTGTCGAAACACATTCCAAAGCGAAGATGCCGCTGTATCACCCATCCATTGACCGTCACTTAGCATTTATCAATACCTTCCATCCAACGCCCATTATCCTATTGACACGCCACGGTGTGAAAGAAGAAACTCTTAATTGCAATTACGATATATTTCCTCGTTATTATGCACTTCTTAAAATGTTCGCTACTTTCCTTCCTTCCTATCTTTTTCACCGATTTATTTTAAGGTAATTTACGGTGCACGGTTAATTTCTCTAACTTGAATCACACTCACACACACACACTGTATATATACAGGGTGACGAAATTAAATAGGATAACCTAAATATCCTGCTCGTTAATTGTCGTACGAAGAAATTTCTCAGAAGAAAGTTATCCTGTTTCATTTCATTCTTATACTAAAGTATAGTCTAAAAATACCTTGAAAAAGTATGCAAATTTTGACGAATCTATCAAACTTAATATATTTCTTTTGAAAATAGAGATATTGTTACGTCCTCTCTTTATTTCGTTGTGAATTGTACGTAGCTTGACACGAAGGAAAGAGTAAAATTATTTTCAACATTTAAAAATTTATAGAGATTGTAGATTATAAAATCGATATATAGGTTTAAGGTGCTTTTTGGAAAAGCTACAAAACTGATTTTTTCGACTCTAAAATACTATCAAGATTAACTAATTCTTCTTTATTTATATACGAGATTTCAAAATCATCGATATTTGTTTAAATGAACCTTCTCATATTTTATAAATATTTTACAAAAATATTTTTTTCTATATTTTAGCAGGTCTGTAAATATCGAATCCTATATGTCTTTTCGTAGTCACGAAATGACAAATTCAATAATCTTATGAATCTTAGCGTTACGATAATTTAATCTCGAAATATTTGCATCTGAATACTTTTTGAAATTTTTCTAAAATTTTTAAGTGCCTTGTCACCTTGACACCTGTACAGTAGTGAATTCAAAATTCTCAGATCCGTAAGTTGACCTAATCGCACACATACTTACAGATGCGCACTCGTCTATTTTCTTAATTTTATTTCATAATTTTATTGACGAATCTAGCTCGTCACGAGTTTTTCATGACAATCTGCACGAGATTAAGCTACACACAACATACAAGTAAAATCATACTAAAGAAGGCTAGTAAAATTTATATAAACTCTCAAAACGGTTATGTTTTTATGTTTAACGAAATAAGCATATATTAACTAAATAAAATTAAACGTTTTTAGAACGTACAATATTTTTATAGCTAAATTGTAGGGTTAGAAGTTAATTGATCAATCTCTCCTGATCACTAACTTGAGATGTATAGAAAACGCGTAAGAAAGAAAACAAATGACACATATCGAAGAGAGACACTCTTGCCTGTGTACCGTTTCGACTGACGTCTTCTGAGCTCTCTACAGTACCCAGAATCTTCTTCTTATTTGATTCCGTCGTTATAGGAAGCACGTCATCCATAGTGCATTTGAACAGAAAAATACTGGTGCATAGAAAACACTTGACAAATATAGATGCTTCACCATAAAATAGCAATGATGTCTTCGTTTGCTTCAAGTTTTAGAGATCCATTCATCCATGCCACTAACGAGCTGTCGTCCTTCTATCATTTTCCTTACCTTATCGATACTTTGTAAGAATACAACGACACTTTTTCTCTTTTACACATTTTTCAAAATGTCACTTTATCTAAAGAATCGTAGAATAAAATAAATATCATTTATAATTCTCATTTGTAACTGCATAAATCGAGGACAAGGAAAATTTCCTGAAGATTTATTCAATGGTACATTTATCATGCGTGAATGACACTGGGGTTTGTCTGTTCTTAAAAATCAGTGTTTAAATTAAGAATAAAAAGATTGGAAGAAAATGGTTTTAAATACTAGACTTAATATGAAAAGATAAATTAATTATCTAATTAAAAACCTTTATATTTTGATTTGAAATCTCTTTAAGCATAGAGGTATTGTAATAAACTTGTTACTATAGAGATTCGCAGGTTCAGTAGTTAATCAAAGAGTATCTTCTGTTCCAGATAATTTTCTATATAAAATAAGAACAAAATTAAGTAATCGTCTATTATATTTTNAAAGATAAATTAATTATCTAATTAAAAACCTTTAAATTAAAAATTCATGATTTACGTTTTCTACAGAATTTATAAATTTTACCTTCTTATATAACTTTGAATAAATTATTTTTCGTTTCATTATATTTTTGTAAATTAAAATAAACCAAATGCTTTCTTCTATTATTTCAAATACATTTAGTGTTTTCGTAAAACTTCGAAAAGTAGTTTAACCTGTTTTTAAAAATACTAGATTTTGAAAACCGGTTTAACTACTTTTTAGAAATACTAGAATTCGAAAACTAGTTTAACCGGTTTTCGAAAATACTAGAATTCAAAAGTTTTTTCTAAAAGTCAGTTTTTGTACAAGTCCTAAATGGTTTCCTAATTGTTATATTCAATATTAACATGTTAATTGTCATGTTGATCACTGGTGATCAAAGTTTATTTTCTTAATGAAACCATGGGTAACCATCGTGGATTGAACGAAGTGCGGCAATTACCTAGAAATAACCCTTAAAAACTAACATCCATTATTATATATTATATTAAGTACATTAAGATTAAAAAATATTACTTTTATACATTTAAAAAATTAATATCATATTAATTGTTACGTAGAAACAAATGCAACTTACACGAATTAATAAAAAAATATCAATTACACAGATAAAATACTAAATATCATGAATGTATACCTCAATGAAAATTTTATCGTGATTCGCTAAGAGTATTATGTAAAATTTACGTAGCAGTCAATGTAATAAGAACTTCGCTTTCTAAAATGTTTGCAATTAAACAAGCAAAACACAAAAGTCGAATGTCAAACAGAGGTTAGAATTGTCAATAGGTTTAAAGTTCAACGCGGAGGAAGGATGCGACGTCACTGCGATTCGACAGGTTGATATTTCTAATACTAATAACAGACTCGTGTGTTTGTAACGATGTTTCATTATTCGTCGGCGTAGATTTTATTTTAATGGCTACAGTAGTGATAGAAACGTAGCAACCGTATGACACATGTGAAACCGCTTTATATTACGTTTTGACATCTAGTTTTCAACGATAGAAAATCATAAATCTGTGTTCAGTTCGTTTCTCGTTTATTATTTCGTGTGATAGAGTAGAAGTGAGTATCTAGAACGTAATATATTCTCGTATATTTTAATTTTAACTCCCGAGGACTGTATCGCATGAATGACAATCTTTATAAAGGTATTATGAAAGTAGCTACATGAGAGCAAAACGTAGTTTCAACGCTAGTACTATCATACGAGTCACGATGATTTTATTTATCTATAAATATATTTATTTATCTTCACGTCACTTCACTTCATTGCACTTCAGTTGTTATCATTTGCGTGTAATAGATATTACAGTTGGGTAGTTCTAATAATAACAACAATAACGATAATCGTATTTAGATTTAGGTTATAAGAAAAAAAAATGTATATATGTATGTATACGCTATATTCGATACACAACAATTCAAACAGCGATTCAATACGTAAGCAAATACACGGATGTTTACGTGAATGTAACCAAACGATTCTTCTACATTTCCATATACGATTACGTCGACGATAATTGGACCCAGAATAATTCCCTATACTGACCGCTCTAAATCGTAGAGCGCAGAACAGAACCACCAATTTTTCGCACGATCGGTATTTCAGAACACGGGACACGAAGTCCCATATAAACACGATAATCTAACCTATCCACCATGTTTCTCGTAATACGTATAATTTCCTAAGTCGCGTATTCTATCTATACAAATTGCGGTTTCAGATCATATAGGGATTTCATAATTTTTCGCAACACCGTTTCTCCCACTGTTACGTAAACAACTCCATCTATTGGATTTTATTTGTACTCGCTGCAACCTAAGTCAGTTTAACACGCAGTACGTAATATATCATTAGCGATTTATCTTCGGGCACATATTTTCGAATTCTCATGTCCTCTCGCAAGTTTGTTTTCCTCTGTTCGCTGATAACCTACATTCATCGTCTGGTTGGACATTCGTGATCGTATAATTAAAACATCATGCGAGAACAGTAGCCTATATAATATCTAGCAGTTACCGATGGCGCAGTGTACGTGCCGCGAGGGTCCCTTATTATAATTTCTCTGGCAGCAGCGGCACTTCACGAAGGTACGCAAGGTGAGAGATAAGCAAGCCGAGTCCATTTACAGTGGCTAGTGATTTATCGGCCGCGGAACGTAACATGTCGTTAATCGTCTTGCATCCATCCTGCGTGTCATGTAGCACTCTCCACGAGTCGCGTGTATGTATAGGTGCACGTTTACGCGTGCGCATGCGCAGCGCCGCCTATAGCCAGTGTAGAGCGAGCGATACGAAGCACATTCGAAGTTCGATCGTTCGATTGATTTAAGACGGCAGTAATCGGCTGGCCGAAAAGCCGTTGCGTTCTGTGTATGTACCGGCGATATTTTCATGTTTATGTACGCGCACGACTGGACGTTAAAGTCCTTCCCCGTTTCAGCGGCTCTTACATATATTTTCAGAGGGGTTTACGCTCTTACTAGAAGATGCAGGAACACGAAATGGGAACCCACGGTCCCTTCTACCAGAGGCTATTTGAGCCGACATACCTCTCGCTTATATATCATATTGCCACATTAACCACGTCGCTTCGGGTCGTACTTTGCGACTACTCTAGTAGCCCGAAAACCAACCTTAACGTTTACCAGGGAGTGGCATGCAATACCGGGTGCTACCTTCTACCTTTTCACCTATATACTTCGTCTTCTTTCACACCCGCTTTGCTCGACCAATTACGCTTAACAAGTTGTTCACTGGTCACAAGTAAACTCGTGATCTGCGCTTCGCGTCAGCTTCGTTCGGTGCATTCTTAGCTAATATTTATTCATTATGTTAGCTATATTTATTATATTATTCTCTAGCTAGTATTTAGTTAACACCAGGTTTACGGGATCCGTTAATTTGATGGATGGGTTGCTCCAGTTATACAACATTAACCCTTTGCATTCGACGATCTTTTTGTTAGAGAAAAATAGTAATTCAAAGACTTTCTCCCATAAAGTCGACGACGTTTTTAAAACAGTAAATTAGAAGTCGTATGCAAATTAAGACATAGAATTGTTTTATTTCTATATTCCACGTGTCGGTGATCTTAAGTTTTATATATTAATTAATATCGAGCTTTAGAATTTAATTAAATAGCGACTGAGACTCGCCTCTCGAGTACAAAGGATTAACAGATTTAATTAACTTATATTAAGTCTGTTAAACTCGTGTTTCTTTTTTAAAGAAAATACGTGGTTTCGTTAATTTGTAAATATGACAAATATCCCTAGAAATAGGTATATAAAAAATCTTAGTGAACCTAGGGATAATAAAACCCGTTAAATTGTGTCCACTTTGCTATGAAAGAGAAATTTTGAAAGAAATTTCACTTCCACATCCAATTCGGAAGAAATAACCAGTGATATAAGATAAATTCTGAGAAGAACAGCCGGTCAACAATGTGTACTTGATAACTAGATACAAGTACACAATTACATTCTTTGTCACGTTATGGTTAGATCTGTGTCTTCATTTCGTTGCAGAAATGCTCACATAGTTCACATATAAATTCATATTTAAAAATGAATCGTAAAAGATGACCAAGGTAAGGAGATAGCAAATGCAATTTGAGTTTTGCGTGACTCCAGTCGATGACAATTATCATTAAAATTCGAATTTTCGTGAAATTATTTATCTGTGAAATAATAATTAAAAAAAAGAAAATAAACAGATAAAAATAGGCAAAATGATTTTATTTGGGATATATTTAGTTATAGGTATAGCAAATTTAAATTATTCCTTTTTTTTCGAGACAATTTTTGCTGTTTAATAATAATAGTTTTATAAGTATCTGATCGTAAATGTAGATATTTATTAATCGGTTGCCATTTAAAGATTTTATTTAGAGATCATTCGAGATAAAAATATAATAGATGAGTAAATTGATGATTATCATTTGAGACGTAGTAGTCCATCGTTATATTTCATATTTAACATTATTATCCAAGTATGTAATTGAACTCAACCCTTTGCATTCCTTCATCAAGTATGACTCGACATCAGTTGTTATCACATGAACTCCTATATCAAATTATACTTTTTGATTTTTTATTTACTCAATAAGAAAACAGAAAATTAGAAAGAAAAATAATTCAGGGTGCAACGTGTTAAAAACTTCAAATGATATTTTTTTATGAATTATAATAAAACTAGGAATTAGGATTATTTTTATTAGAGTAAAAGGTTTATAAGAAATATCTCGAACTATGTATAGTAAAGAGCTATTTCAACTATATTGCTTTTGTTTATATATTTTATAGCTGAATATCTGAACAATTTTTATTGTTATCGATTTCTATACGTACTTTTTAATAAGTTGTAATGAATATTTTATGATATTTCTCTTTTTCATGTTTTACAATTTTTTACAATTTTAGATCCAAGAAAAAATATTTTTTTTTTTTTTAAATAAATCTTTTAACAAGTAAATATTTAACACATATTTTCTATAGAATATTATACATATTATTAACCCGTTAAATCCAATGCATTTTATTTTTTTCAATAATTTGTAATAATTGAATTTCGTGTTTGTAAAATTTATTATTGGTATTTTGAATCATTTACCATATTTTTGTATTTTTTGTTATTTCTTGTCAAGATTTATCATCGTTTGTATTTAATCATACGATACTCGATAAGATCATGATAAGAATAATAACTCTTAATTAATGATCCCATATAAAGTAACAATTCTCGATTAAAAGAAGAGGAAGGAAAGAATTCAAAAATTTAAACTAAAATTAATTTTTAACCGTTGATGCTAAACTCATAACCTACCAAATAACCAACAGATGCAAAACTAAAAAGGTAGAATTTTAAAGAAAATGGAAACGATATTGACCACAAATATCAAAAAATTGATCATATATAAAAATATCCGAAGCATCAAAACTGAATAGAGAATTTTTAATTGAAAGCTAGGAATTATTCTAAGTATCTTTTATTTTTTCTCTCAATCGTAAGAGTAATAACTCCTATTAAAGAAGAAACAAGGGCAAATCAGTCAAAAGAAATAAGAACAATCATAAAGAACAGAGAGTATGATTGAAATTAAAAACACAGTTCTCATTCAACGTCTTAAACCCAATTTCGCAATAATCATGTACAATAGGAGACAGAATTAGAAATAGTCTCGGGAATGTTATTTTCACTTATACCATCTATTCTAACCGATCAATACGACATCACGTAACGAATAACCATTCTTCAGCTAGAACCATAACCATTTGTTCATGTAAGAAGATTGATTACCGGACCAACGTGGTCTCAATTAATACTAATAATCGATGTATATGAGGAACATTCGATGAACGGGAACGCAAAACGCAATCCCGATGAGTAACAATGGCTGGAATACCGTGGCACGAAAGGGAACGCTCGAGAGATATTAATTACATGCCGTAGCTTTGATATCACCGAAGGAAAAGATGTATTGCTCGATATTTAATCGTCTGTGAAAATCGATACAGCGCATCAGAAAGGTCGTAGGTCTTTGGCAATCTCTGTGAAGATCGGGTTATTTACCAGTCTTAGTATGTCGAAGCTCTGCGGGGGTACCCGCTCTAGATTCACATTAGATGCCGACGTGTTCCGAGAATATTCCTGTCTTCTGCGAGATATATGCTTCTTCGTATGCAAAAACGAGATGACCCTGTGATAGATAGGAATGTGGAATAAGTCTACCTTGCTCGTTCTGCACGTGCAAAACGGGCAACCTTGAGTTACTTCTTCATTTGTGTATCCGCGTTCTTTCCAATTGGATACACATATTTCTTGATTTCACACTGTCACGTACTTATTTCTTTATGCCTTTTCGCGGGATATTTTCTTTTATCGATAATCGATTTCTCCTGGTTCTTGGTAATTAATTGAGTCGCGCGACAAGTTGATTATCCTTTTGTTATCGAGAGTTAAGCCTCAGTCGCTATTTAATCAGATTCTAAATATCGATGTTTTAATTAATATATCAAATTTGAATTTACCCAACGATGCGTGGAATGTTGAAGTAAAATAATTCTACGTCTTAATTTCTATACAATTTTTTATTTATCATTCTAAAAATATTGTCGAGTGTAAAGGGTTAATTATTTATCAAATAATAATAATAATAAGATGAAGAATATGAAATAATTTTTTATTCTTGTACTATAATATATATTGGCATTACAATAATATGTAAGTTTTTTAATTAATTATTGATACAATATATTATATTAATATTCCAATATATATACATATATCCTAGTTTCTTTTTACGAGGTAATTGATGTATTAATATTACAGTAATACTCTGAGTTAATTAAATAATTTTTTATATGATGTATAATATTGATACATCCAACCATTTATGATAATGTATAACTTGAAAATAATTGCCTGTATTAATTTATTTTTAAAATTTTATTCCATTTCTTGCTGAATTATTGTATCTTTTTAGCGTACAATGACACTCACCCTGACCTGATTTATTTGTAACTTTAGATTTCAAAGTAAAATGGAAAAGCTATAATCACTTATGATACTTCCCCAATAGAATTAAAATTCTGATTGTAGGGGATTAATGTTACATCAGTGTACAATGTTAATATTGTACTAATATGAATATGAATGTGATATTTTTAATATGGAATATTAATGTAGTTATATATTAATATATTATATTAGATACTATGCTACCTTACTAATATTATTAATATTTATATATAAGTTCATCGTTAATGTGTATTTAGATATCCCTATAATCGTATTAAATTATATTTTTAGGTCTTTTAACCATTTGTATCTTAAACATCTCTTAATTCGATCAAATAAAATAATTCCAATATACTTTCTCATTAAGGAGATTTTTGAAAATTAAAATTTTATTTGAAAAATAACAAATTATTTCTTTCGACTTATTTCAGTAGAAACAAGATTAAATTATAAATTGTAGACTAACAGTGCTTTTGTAGTATAGTTAGTAAACTGCTAAAGATTAATATTTAATTTTACAAAACCGAAAGTGCATAAAACACATTGTTTGTATACATTATGTACAAATGTTCTTTTATTTTTCTAAGTAAATCTTAAGTGCACAATATTTTATAAATTAGTGATATTAAGTGAAAACGTATCATATTTGCACAATTAAAATATATACAATCCATTCTGTTTTACAATTTTCTCAATTTTTTAAGGAAGCTCCTAATGTTTTTTATAATAAATTTACTTTGACTCTAAAAATATTTAAAAACTCGTTTAATAAAGTAAATTTTGTTATAGATAATAGAATTATTCAAAGTTATAAATAAATAGCGTATTCAGATGAAACCAGATCTAAAGAATAAGAAGACTAGGATAGAACATTCAACAAAAATTCCAATTACTTTCAAATGTTCAACCTAAATAGATATTTATCAATTCTGGACGTTTTCTAACGATCATTGTCTCTAGTTTACATAGTTGAATAACATTGGGTTCACTTGTATTATACTACATTGTATAGTAATAAATTGTATTCTAATAATAAAACTCTCAATAATATTTCTTTCGTTCTAAATAAGAAACTGATCAAGCCACGTGGTCAGAATAGGAAACACATAAAGTATTTATATATTATTATACGTAACAGTAATTTAAGTTATAACAAAACTGTTAGAGAGCAACAAGTGGTTCGAATCGTCGAAAACAGGAACTAAATTAATAGCTATATTATTTAAACGTTTTTTATTGCAAAGTATATCGTTTTATAGGTTTTTTTGGGTCGTTGAATCTAACTCTGATATTACTTTTTCTACTAAAATAAAAAATTATCCAAAGTTGCTTTACAATTCAATTTTATCATAATTTTTAATTTAATATATTA